>CM040431.1:53530976-54130976 GCA_022702705.1 Papilionanthe hookeriana x Papilionanthe teres
TAAATTGTTATTATGACTTATTTGAGACCATGTGAGGATGGTTAACTTGGGAAGTTGTGCATTTGAATCAAAATTTGGAAATGTCTAAATTTTTGCATTGGTGCCTAAGTACCAAAACCCGTGCTTAAGTGCTGGCAAACCCGAGAGCACCACGCCTAAGCTCTGAAAGAGACGCACTTAAGTGTCGGTTCATAAAAACCAGTTTATGATAGCTTTAAGTGCGGAAAATCACCATTTTCTCCTCATTTCATCATCTTCTTCCTCCAGCTTTCACGTTTTTACACCTAGGTCATCCCTATAAGTGAAGATTTCTTGGTGGATTTGAGCCAAATTCGTTGGATTCATCTTCTCAAGGTTAGAGCTTCTCTTTTATGTAAAACTTTTTCATATTCACCATGGATTTGGAGTTCATTATGAAAAATTCAAAAATTAACTATTCATGGTGAAAATTTGATGAAAATTGATGGATTTTACATGGAAATATGAGTTTAAGCTTTTAGAAGTTAGATCTAGTGAATTAGGGTTGATTTTAGAATTTATAATACATTTCTTTGCAATTTTTAGAATGGCACCAAGAATGAAAAGGGGCAAGGGGAAGGCTACATTTGATTCGAACAACTTTGTGAGTTCTAAGGCTCAGGATCATTATATCGATGCACTGCAATCGAGGAAGTTAATACTTGAGCGTAGTTTTAAAAATCCGAGTAGAGAAGTGGAAGATTTAATTGTCCCCCTACAGTGGGATCGATTCTGTTGTTCTCTTATGTTGTGATGATTTCTGTGGTTATGGAGTTTTATGCAGATCTCTCTGAATCAGAAGTTAATCTGATGATGGTGAGAAGGAAGATAGTAGCGTTTTCACCAGACGTAATCAATTCATTTTACGAACTGCCTAAAAATACGTTATGTTTTTAATCCAATTACAATCCTACTGAGGAGGAGTTAGATGAAATTATTTATTCATTTACTGCTGAAGAGGTCTTTGGAAGATTATTAGTGGTAGAAGGCTAAACTTTCCTACATCGAAGATGGATGCCACTGCGAAAGCATGGCATTATTTTTTTTATGCTCATTTACACCCCACAAATCATGTTAGCGAAGTGACCAGAGAAAAGGCTACACTGATCTACTACTGTGTGAATGTGAAGACTTATTTTGAACATTCAATTTTTGACTGGAGAGGGGGATTTTCTAGAAGTTCTGGTGCTTCTATGTTGCATGCCTCTACATCTCGAGCATCCACATCTCGTGGCAGATCCAATCCTGATTCATAATCTAAAATTTTGTAAACGATGATGGATAACATGGATTATGCTATAGATAAGGTATCAAATCTTGAAAACTATGTTGATCATATTGTTTCTTATTTAGTGAGACATAATGATTATGAGGAGAAATACAACACTTCTTTGGAGAGACTTATTAGAGGTGATCAAAGTGTGGTATTTTCTCCTTATCCAAGGTACACTCAGTTTGATTCTGCTAGTTTTTGGAATGATGGTGATGATGATGAAGAAGATAATGACATTAACAAGGATGAGTAAAGATTGAGTTGTGTTATGTTTTATTGAACTGTTATATGTGTTGATTTTTGGCCTACTATTTGTGTTGTTATTTGTGGTTGTGGTGAACACTGTTGTTATTGTTTGTTGTGATGTGTATCTCTGTGATTAATGTGGTAGTATGATTTGAACTCTTTTAGTTTAAATGTGTTTTGTTTGTTTTTGTTGAAATTATTCCTACTGCTTTAGGAAGTTTAGATAGAGCTAACCTTCAAGTTTAAATTTCAACTTACTACCATGAATTTTCTATTGTGGTTGTCATATTATGTTATTTTGTGTGATTTGATTTTATATTAGCCTCCACTGCATATAAGTCTTGTGAATATCATAAATGCTAAAATAAAAAATGAAAGCTGATCATTTTTACTCCTGTTTTTAAAGTTATTTTACCTGCATAATTAGGATATGAAAATTCTTATAAACATAAGTTTTATTTTTCATTCCTCTCTTTATATATTATATGCTAAAATGTTTAATCTTTGTAATAATTTAAGTTTGGGGAGGGGGGTGGGGATGAATAATCAATTTTAAAAACATGATATTTATTTGTTCTCAAATATACTACAAATAAATTTGATTTTTTATTTGAAAAATGATTATGTGTAATAAGTTATATTTGGGTAATAAAATTTTGAATATAGAAATGTGTTAGAAAATTTGGTTAAAATTTTATAGTGATGAAGAAAAATTTCAAGTTAAAATTTTTCTTAGAGAAGAGAGGTTAAATATGGTGTAACCATCTTTAGTAAGAGATATTGTATTTTTGAAAAATATAGAAGAACTAGATTTTTATTTTCCATACTTAATCTTCCTTTATTAAAAATAATTTTAAAAAACTATTATTATATTTTTAAGTAAATGATATATATCAGACTTTTGCTTTAGGAAAGGAAGTGTGGAATTCAAAATCATTAATATCCAGATATAGTAATCCTTGCCAGAAAGAGAAGAAAACGAGAAAAAAAAGCAAAAATGAAAAGAAAAAAAAAAGATAAGTATAGTATGGGAGGAGAAGCTTGAGGATTAGTGCCTAATCAAAAATTGGTTTCACATTTGATCTTTTTAATGGATAAGATTTTAGAATCTCCTAAGCATAAGGATATAATATAGTGAGTATAATTATTTTTAATTAAAATTTTTAAGTAAAGAGGATGGAATGCCTAAACTCTATATTTGGAAAATATACAAATATTTTTGAATTAGATAGGAACTCATATTTTCATACTCTGTCACTTTAGAAATTTTCTAAACTTTAAATTAGTCTCATTCACTAATGTTTTTTTTTTTAAATTGGAATACCACATTTCTAGCACAAAATTTTAGAATAACCTAAAGAACTCATGGACATAATTTTCTTATTTTGGTTTTGAAAGATTATAGTGTCACTTAAGGACAAGTAACAATTAAAATTTGGAGAAATTTGATATATCTATAATATATAATATTTTTATGCACATTTTAATACATAATTTTGATATTATTGCACTTTAATGGAAGGTATTTTTATGTTTTTCTTTCAGGTACACTTGAATGGACCAAATATGCCAAAAGAAGTGAAAAAAGATCAAATTTGGAGCAATAATGAAGAAGGCGTTAAAATGAACTGGGGCACCTAATCTCCCAGATCTGGCATCTAAGCACTGACAGACAGAGAAGGCCGCGCCTAAGCGCCAAAACCCTGCGCTTAAGCGCCAGGTAGTTATTTGCAATTTTAATGAATTTTTGGTGAATTTTGAAGAGGTGTTTGAAGCATCCTTTAGTACTAACGTGGACAACTGATCAAGGACGCCAAAATACATTCAAATTTCACTTAAAATGATGCATCTCTTAGGTAGATTCATTGAATATGGACACATTTTGAAGAGACACCACGACACATTTTGAGAAAGTATAAAAGAAAGCACTTTTTAGAGTAAAAAAGGGCTGTCAGAGAGGCTGTAAGAAAGAAGAAGTAGTGTGTTTCTAGTGAGTAGTTAAAGTAAGCAGTTGCATGATTCTTACGTAGGGGTTTCTTCACACTTTTCTTATTATTAGTGAAAGAGATGGTGAGTAGGGATTTCTAAGTAAAAATCCATCATTATAGAGAGATTTAAACCCTCTTAGGTTAGGCGACTAGTCCAAGGATGTCTTGTAAGAGAAAAGAAGAGATTCAAAGGAACTTCAAGACTTTTGTGGAGAGGGACTTGAGATAACTTTTATCTTTGTACTTCATTTAATTTTAATTGAGACTTCTTGTGTTTTCTACATGGTTTCTACATTTAAAACTACTTGTGTTTTCTCCATGGATTCTGAGTAATCTTCTTTATCTTATTCCTTAAAATGAAATGATATTAAGTGTTGGATGGAAGTATTGTTCTTTAATTTTGGAAGGTGTGATTGATTTAATCCTTGCACTTCATTTACTTCTTGTTTTGGCCAATTAAGATGTTAACATTTGTTATGAGAACATGTAAGATCATAGTAAGTATTGTCTCAATCAACAATAGGTAGAAATCACATGAGATTATATGGATGAGAAAGTAATTCATAAATTTTTGTACAAATAAATAAGAAAATATAATTTGATGGGTATAGAATTAGAGACTTTAGTGTTACAGACTAAAGCCTCTAATTTGGTTTATTATTTTAGGTTTTGATGTGAGATGTTAGCCCCCATGTGAAGAAAAAGGAGGGAACTCTAGAGTGAGAGCTAGTATCTTCCTTACTTAACCTGTCTTTAAAACTATCCAAATATTAAATTAGCCAATGTTCTTTATAGCATCTCTAGTAAGGGTAAAGAATAAACTTGCTTCTATTTGACAGAGCACATTTTGAATACTTCCACAACCAAAATCATGTACTTATTACTCATTCATGATAAGTTAAAAGATATTTTCATCTATACTTCTTTAAATCTTATAAAAATCTCGTTATAGTTAGTAAGTTGTTTACTTTATTTTACAATTTAAGAAAATACAAAAAAGGATTGACATTTCAAAGTTTATCGTTATCTGGAACTATTTAAGTAGGTGTCTTTTTCTAAATACAATTTGTGATCTTAAAACCATATTATCTTTTAAATTTTCAAAAATTTTTCCTCATGGGATCGATATTTCGGGGCTTAATCAGAAAATCCTATATTACTTGATACGATACATATACTTGCGTAGAATCCTTAAATTTAAATATCACTGTTGCATTCTTATTTACATCAAAATTAAATTTTTTTGGTGTCGTTTTAAAGCAGGAAATTTTATTTTAAAATTATAAGTATAATCTAATTACCACAAGTATAAATATATCAGTATTTGTCTGGTAGTAAAAAAAAAATCGAAATCAAATCCCTAAGTTCTAGTTAGGCTAGGATTAAACATAACTTAAATCCTTAATAATCTTAATTAAGCATAATCATTTTCTTAAACCTTAATTACATTATGTTTAAGTTAAACTAAATCCTAATTAAGTCTAACTACTATTAGGCCTAATTAACCTTCTTAAACCTTAAGTACATTAGGTTTAAGACAAATTAAACCCTAATGAGGTATAATCCCAATTAGACCTAATTAATCCTCCTTAAAATTTTATTACATTACGTTTAAGACAAATTAAATCCTAATTAGGTTTAATGCCAATTAAACCTAACTAAACCTTAATTACATTAGGTTTAAGACAAACTAAACCCTAATTTTTGCCTAATCCCTATTAGGCTTAATTAATCCTCTTAAACCTTAATTACATTAGGTTTAAGTTAAACTAAATAATAATTAGGTCTAATCCTTATTAAGCTTGATTTTTCTGCTTAAACCTTAATTACATTAGGTTTAAGCCAAACTAAACCCTAATTAGGCCTAGTCCTTTTTAGGCTTAATTAATCCTTATGTTTAAGTTAAACTAATCTCTAATTAGAACTAACCCCTATTAGGCCTAATTAATTTCTTTAAACTTTAATAACATTAAGTTTAGGCTGAAATAAACTATTTAGGTCTAATCCCAATTAGACCTAATTAATCTAGTTAAACATTAATTACATTATGGTTAATTAACCCTAAACCATAATTAGGTCTAATCCTACTTAGACCTAATTAATTTAATTAAAGCTTACTTACATTAGGTTTAATTAACCCCAAACTATAATTGGGTCTAATCCTAATTAGACCTAATTAATCTAATTAAACTTACTTACATTACGTTTAATTAATCTTAAACTACAATTAGGTCTAACCCCAATTAGACTTAATTAATCTAATTAAATCTTACCTACATTAGGTTTAATTTACCCTATACTATAATTAGGTCTAACCATAATTACACCTAATTAATATAATTAAGCCTTACATACAGTAGGTTTAATTAACCCCACACTATAATTAGGTCTAACCCTAATTAGACATAATTAATCTAATTAAACCTTACTTACATTAGGTTTAATTAACTTTAAACCAAAATTAGTTCTAACCCTAATTAGACTTAATTAAGTTAATTAAACCTTACATACATTAGGTTTAATTAACCCTAAACCATAATTAGTTCTAACCCTAATTAGACCTAATTAATTTAATTAAACCTTACTTACCTTAGTTTTAATTAACCCTAAAATATTAGTTCTAACCCAATTTCAAACCTAATTAGTCTAATTAAACCTTACTTACGTTAGGTTTAATTAACTTTAAACCATAATTAGTTTTAACCCTAATTAGACCTAATTAAGTTAATTAAACCTTACTTACATTAAGTTTAATTAATCCTAAGCCAAAATTAGGCCTAACCCTAATTTGACCTAATTAATCTAATTAAACCTTACTTACCTTAGTTTTAATTAACCTAAACTATAATTAGATCTAACTCTAATTAAACCAAATTAATTAAATTAAACCTTCATACATTAGATTTAATTAACCCAAAATTATAATTAGGTCTAACTCTAATTAGACCTAATTAATTTAATTAAAACTTGCTTACATTAGGTTTAATTAACATAAATCATAATTAGGTCTAACCCTAATTAGACCTAATTAATTTAATTAAACATTATTTACATTAGGTTTTATTAACCCTAAACCGTAATTTGGCCTAACCCTAATTAAACCTAAATAATTTAATTAAACCTTACATTAGATTTAATTAATGCTAAACTATTTAACCCTAATTAAACCTAATTAACCTAATTAAGCCTTACTTAAATTAGGCTTAATTAACCTTAAACCTTACTTGAGTTTAACCCAAGTTAGACTTAAATACTTAATAAACCTTAAACAAAACCCGTCAACCTATGCCTTAGGTTCAACCTATATTGAACCTAAGTCAACATATACCTTAGGTTCAACCTAAGTCAACATATACCTTAGGTTCAACCTAAGTCAACACATACTTTAGCTTCAATCTACATTGAACCTAAGTCAAATTAGCATTTAGGTTCAATCTATATTAAATTTAAATCAACATATAGGTTTGACCCAAATTAAACCTAAGTCAAACAAAACCTCATATTCAACTTACATTGAACTTAAATCATCTTATACATTAGGTTCTACCAAAATTGAGCTTAAGTCACTTTATACTTTAGATTCTATCAAAATTGAATCTAAGTAATATCAAACCTTAGACTCTATTTAATTTGAATTATAAACTGCCTTATAGTAGGTTCCAATTAAATTAAACTTAAATTACTTAACAATTTTGACTGTATTATTCAAAATAAAATAAATGACAAAATAACAGAATTTAATCGGTTAATAAATCATTAACAACTTCAAGTATTTAAACTTTAAAATTCGACAATAGACATTAAAAATTACATGAAACTCTAATCAACAGAGATCACCGAATGCAACTTGAAATACAATGATCCTTGATCAACAAAGATTTCTTGGACGATGCAATCTGAGGTTGTTGACAAGAGTCTTCCGGTCCTGGTTTAAACACCTTTCGGACTAAGTAGATCAAAACATCTGACGACCCTGGGACAACGAAGCCATGAAAATCTTGACTGGGTTGTCTAAAAAATTAAAATTTAGCCAATTAAATTAACAACTTAAGAAATAAAAATGACATTATTCCTTTTGCAATAATGACTTTAAAATAAATTTGACACTATTTTTCTTGCAGGTTGAAGATAATTTTTGTTTTAGATTTACTTTGTGTGTTATGATGGTGTGCTAACTCTATATTGCAGGTCGACATTCTGAAGACGAGACAATAAACTTCAAAATAAAACAATAATAATGAAATCAAAACCAAAACCACAACAAGAAAACAACTACAAAATAAAATAACAACATCAAAACAAAATAAAATAAATACCAAACCAAAATCAAACAATGACAACATGACAATTACAACATGACAACAAAATAACAACCAAACAAATCAAAAATGACAAAAATATAAACAAAAATAAAACCAAACCTTTAGAGTAAACACTTAGAAAATTATTACTCTTAGGATTGAACATTGACGTTTCTTTCTATGATATTGACCCTTAAAAACTTCTTAGAGAACGAATGTTAACGTTTATCATGAGTTTTCTTAAGCTGTTATAACCGTCTAAGATGTAATTAACTCTAAGAGCTTGCTCTTATATAAAAATAAAGAACTCAGAATAGATAATAGACCAAAATCTCTGTTTATTAATTTTTCATGTGGTTTTCTTTGTACAAGAATCTATAGAATCAAACACTCTAGAGTTTTCTCCATAATATCAGCCACAATGAAATTATACTGACATTTCCTTTTCTACTATTTTCTAATTTCATTAGAATTTTTTTCTTTTTTGAGTTTCTTAATATCTGAGGATCCTTTACATGGTCCAAAAGAATAATTTAATTGGGGATTAGGGCGATATGATAGAAAAAGAGAGTAGCGATTCTTGGACAACAACACCAACAAACATCCGACATTCAAATGACATGAGAATTGGGGGTCTTTGGAAGCGGCGAGCTAGCCCATACGCCATCAATAACTACAAGTCATACATTCTCTTATCAACAGTAATATTTTTTATGACAGATTTTATTATTGCCAACACAATATACCATCAGTTATAAATAAATATTAACTGATGGCTATATTTTCTAGGCTATTTACGAACCTTCCATTTGGCAGGGTGTTAACCAATGGATTGTTTAATAAGTGACGAGAATTTTTATCGATAATAATATTAATTATCTACTGCTTTTAAATCATTTATAAGCCATCAGAACTAATCTTTTATATAGCCAAAATCATGATGCTCCCAGTCTTTCTCTAAACCTCTGTCGGTCATTTTATTTCTCACTTCTGTCTGTTGAAAATATGTTTTTGGGTGTTTTGTTTTGAAAAAGGTTTTAATTTTATAAAATAGAAATTTGATTTAAATTATTATGTAAATGTATGGATTTTTTAATTAATATATTTTTTAACTTTTGAAAAATATGAAATCAAACCGATCTCATATAGATAATAGTGTAAGTAATCAAGCATTTTGCCACAAGACATGTATCAATCCAAAAGAATAAGTACATAGCTTGAGGTGAAGCTTGATCAAATAAACCAAAGAATTTATGACATCTGTTTGACCTGCGAACCATTCTGACCGACAATTTCCCCTATCTAATATGAAGGAATTGTATAGGGTTTATATTAATCTGGGGTCTTTAAGTTTCCTATAAGGGCAAGCCTCTATAGTTAATTACATCTTAGACAACCGAAGTCACCTAAGAAAACTCTTGATATAGATCAGGAAATATTTATATTCATGACTTTCAAAGGTAAGGTTTCCAAAGAAAATGTGATAGTCGAAAATTCAATAGGTGAATGGCTTAAATTTTGGACATTTTATTTTGTCAGAATTCAAAGAAGAGAAGGCTAGGGGAAGAATATAGATTCAAGGGAAACCATGATGTCCTCTCGAACTATCCTATAATTTGGCTTTAAATCTTAGAAATGAAGTTATTTAGATTTTAATTCTGCAAATTAATTATAAGGATTACATTTGCATAATACCCGATCATGCAAATAACCTAGAAGATGGGAGGATTTATGTCGTGTCAGACGACAACCTCGGAATCCCAAAATGAAATGAATTAGGGCTTATATTGCACAATAGAACTGTACAAAGGCCCACAGAAAAGGTGAGGATTTATGATGTACTAGGCAAGCTACCTCAAAGTCCTATGGCTTGTTGTTTAGCCTAAGGAAAGGTTTGCTGATGTAGATGATTCTTACTTTTGAAGATGGTCGTGCTGCCCACTATGCATCCTCCAAGCTCCTTGTCGTAGCATGTTTAGTTTAACGAAGTGTCAATTGAGGAGAATAGAGAAGTATCATGTTTTAAAAATATTAAAATTGAGATGTCATAATATTTTATTAGGGGGCATTAAAGTTGATTATAACAACACCGGTTAAGATCCCACGGTTCCATCATCCCGACACCATTATTTTCATCGGATTCACTTAGTCCAAATGAATTTACTAAACTCAAATTAATGAGTTCCATACTTTCATTCAGACCATGGGAAAAACCTGTTAGCAACATGTGGGTTACATCCTCTAAGGAATTCCCAATCATCCAAAGAGACGTTTTAATTTTGTTGCAATTGTACTTTTTGTTTGATTTGTGATTAAATTTTGAGTTCTTTTATATTTTGAATGTTGTGGCGGTGAATTTTATCTTGTTGTGATTTTTAATTTAGTTTTAGTTTTGGTTTTGTGGCTATTTTAAAGGTTTTAGTTTTCATGCAGGGTGGCATTGTTGTTTTAACATGCAAATTGCAAGAAAAGAAAGTACAGTAGAGTGCAGGTAAATAAATTACAATAAAATAAAAGCGTACCTGGCGGGTCTTCTCATCATTTCCAACTACGCTTAAAACACATGCTAGGGCATTTAAATATTTTAAAGAAAACACCTAGGTAAAGCTACAGGTCCTGGTTGTCTACCAAATCCTAATCCTATCACTAGTCAATTCCAAAAAGTGTGTTTAAGGATGATTTTCTTCATCATAGAACAATGAAGTTCAATTGTTCTTCTAAAGCATCCCATTGAATTGAGAAAGTGCTTAGTACGAGTCCTGAACATCTTTTCAATGCTACTGGGATCATTTTGAGTCCAAATGAATTTCATTATGTGGATGAATTGATCATCCGGGTTTTAGTTAAATTTTTATTCTTGCTCAGTGAATTTGGATGTTTGATTATCCTAGGAGTAAGGTGGCAATTCATTTGATATTTCGTTTAAGAGTTATAAGAATGAAAGCCTTTAGGGGAAAATTAGTTCGTTATGGAACTTAACCATTCTTAATTGAAGTTGAATTAGTGACTTTAATTTAGTTATAAAGTTTTGGTTTGTTTTTTTAAAAAATTGGGATAGTGTTTAATTCATTTCATATACTTTAAGCTTTAATTGTTTTAATTTAATTATGATATTTCAAATTAATTTTAATATTTTAAATTGATTTAATTATGATGTTTTAATCAATCTTAATATTTTAAATTATATTTTTTATTCATAAATTATTTTTAAATTATTCTTAATATTTTAAAATTGTTTTAATTTAATTTTTAAATTATTTCAGATTAATTATAAGGTTTTAATATTTTAAATTTGTTTTAGTTTAATTATATGATTTCAAAATCTTTCTTCTTTAATTATTAATTTTAATTATCATTTTGTGGTTTCATTAATAAGAGTTAGATTGTGTTCAATTAATTTATTGGTTAGGGATTCAATTTTAAATAATTAGAATCCTCCTATATCACATCCCTTAACCTTAACAATTTATGCTTTAATTATCTTCCAAAGTTTGATGACTTAGTTAATTGGGGTTTCTTTTTTTTTTTTACATTAAAAGTGATTAATAGGTTTCTACCCCTTAGTTTCCTATGTTCAATCATCCAAGAGGAAAATCAAGATCAAATATTAACCCTTCCCCTTTGGTTAAGCATAAATATTAGTTAAGGCTAAAGTTCCTTAATTACCTTTATGCCCTTTTAAGCTTGTTCATCTCATAATTCACTAAATTAAGTTCAAACGAATTTAAAATTTTTATATCACCTCACTCACATGTCAATTAAGACATCAAAGGAGAAAATGTGATTTTTTATTTTTAGTTTAATTTATATAATTATTTTAGTGGAAAATAGGGGTTTTCAATGAAAATTCAAAAACATGACCAATGTTTGACATTTGTCCTTAGAAAATTTATGGGAGGTTCCTACTGACTAAAGGACCACTTGGACCAATTTTGTTGATTTTTTGAATTTTAATTTATTTATTATAATTATTTTAAAATTTTGAGTATTAATTAATTTTAAAATAAAATTGAGGGGAAAAGTTAGATTTTGTATTTTTGATAAATCGCTCTGAGTTCAAGGAACTTAGAGAAATAAACTTTGTATTTTTTTTATTTTTCCTTTAATTTTTAGAATTATTTTAGTGAAAAGGTTGAAAAATCCATTTTTTTATATTAAAAGTAACCAGCATTTAAAATCTAATATTTTTATTTAGACTCTTAGGAAAAATATTTTGTTGGTTCCCAAATGATTAGGAGGCCAAATATAACATTTTGGTGAATTTTAATATTTTTGTGATTTTTACAATTTTTTAATTATTTAAATATTTAAAAATAGGTTTAAAATAAAAAATTTATGAAAATTCCAATTTTAGTTTTATTGGACTCCTCTAATCTTAGAGAAGTCTCAAAATTGATTTGGTGAAATTTTGAGTTATATTTTGGGTTTTATAAATTTTTAATTTCAAATATGGTTATGTCACTTAAGTAATTCATTTAATGGGCTAATTAACTCCAATTGATTTGAAATTTTTATGTAGTGTTCTCCTAATCCTAAAGCACAGTGCACAATTGATTTCATGCCATTTTGATTTGTGGTTACTCAAAATTATGTTAAGTTCAGGTTTGAGTGTTTGGTCAAATTAGGGTTATTTTTAGTGAATTAGATCAAGCCATAATTTTCCTAGGGTCCTCTGGTCCTAAGACACTTCCCCAAATTTTTCTAAATTTTTATGATCAACATGCTAATTTTCATAGTTAATCTTCAAGAAAATGACCCTAAACTTACAAAATAGATAACTCCTTCTAGACATAGTCTCATGTCATAGTGAATTGTCTATGCTAATGGAGAATTAAAAACCTCATAACAGTAAATAATTAATTAAAAATCAAACATATAACAAAATATTTTAATTTTTATTCCACATTATTCTCCTCTGTTCAGTGAGCAAGAGGGTATTTTTCTTTCATTATTGTGATTTTTCTATGCTAAGATATCCATTTTTTAAGTTCTGGGATTTAAATAAATAGGAAAAGCCTAATTTCCTACTTATTCAGCGCGGTGCTAACTAGATCTATGGTTGATCGAAAGCTCACACAGCACAGTTTGATTCGACGCTGCCATCTGATTCGGTAGCCACGCGTTCCGCTGTTTCTTCCCGTCTCCTGGTCCGGCGCAATCTGAGCCCTCCACTAGATGTACACGCGATCAAACGGCTTTGGTTCATCGTCTCCGCCTCGTGCAACCCGAGAGCCGCACGTTTTCTAGCCCTAACATCTCCCTCATTTCTCAACCAAATCAAGTGAAGTTTGCTTCTACATGCTCGTCTTGCCTAGGCGAAGCTATCCATACGGCTAACATGCGTTAAAATTAAGTAAAAATGAAATGGGGAGTTCATGGAGGCTCGGGAGGAAGAGGAGTTCAATACCTTTGCTCTGAGAGGTGAGGTCTCAATCATAGATGCTCGGCATGTTTGTGGAGGTCCAAGGAGCCTACGGATTGAGCCTCTAGTCATAGTGAATTTCCTAGACCAAGTTCAACCAAGGCCGATTTGGAGCTCTGGCCGATAGCACAGCTGGGTGGCCTGGTGATGAGGCTTTCACTTTTGAACTTCTTCTCTTAGTGTGGGGATGGTGTGGGTGAAGTTAATTTGATTTTGGTTGAGGTTCCAGGAGTGTTCTATTTATGGCCTGAATTTCAACTGAGAAATTGAGCTTAGGTGGTGGAATTCAGGGCAAGAGGATGGTGGGGATCTTCTTCTCTTCGCTGGGAATAGGTCTGGGAGCAATTTGAGAAGGATTCGTGAAGAAAATTTCAGCGCTTGTGATTTCGCCGTGAGGGGTGATTTTATAAAACTCGTCGGAGAGGGGAGCTCAGGGCCAGGCTTGGGACGCTTTAGGCCGCTTAGGGTGAGGGCAGTACAGGGCCATTGTTCACTGAGGTGATCCCTCCCTGACAAGGCTCAATTTTGGGTTTAAAGGAGTATGGGGGCGCTCAGGCTGAACTATTTTGGGAGCTAGCACGACCTGCAAGGATAGGGTAGGCGGCCGGCAGATTGAGGAGGAGTGGGGGATTGGCTCAGTGCATTCAATTTGGCATGGAGGTTGCTTAAACAAGAGTTTAAGGATGGGACCTAAGCTTAGCCAAGTGGCTAAACTGAATGGTCCAAAGTGGTGGACCATTAGTCCATGGCTCAAGGTACTTGGGTTGGGTCAGGTCAAACCAGTCCTAGGAGGCTAAAGGTTGGCTGCCATGAAGTTGGTTTGGTCAAATTGGTTCAATTTGGTTTAATTTAAGTGTCATTAGGTCATGGGTTCAATTTAGTTCACATTGGTTTTGGGTTAGGCTAGCTTGGGTTTGAGCTTGATTTTGACCAAATTGATTGAGCAACATTGTGTATATGATTGTAAGAAAGATTTTTCATGAAGACATGGAGTGGTTTTGAGTTCATTTGGGATTTTGGTCAATTTAGGGCAAGTTAGTTAAGTTTGGATTTAGGTTGGGCTAGAGTGGGGTCTAGGCCCAGTTAAAGGTTCCAAATGGTCTATGGGCTTGTCATAAATAGTTTCCAACATTAATTGGGTGAAAATTTTAGGGTTAGGTCAATCAATTTGGGGAATTTTGGGCATATGTTGGATTTGGGTTAAAATTAGGAGTTTTGGACTTTAAGTGGATTTGGGTGAAACTTGAGCTCAAATTGGGGGAAATTGATGATTCAATTCAATTTAATGGAGTGTTAGGAAGGGTTTAAGATTGAAATATGGGGGAATTGGTTGACATTAGGTCAATTTGGGGATTTTGGATTATTTAGGTAAAATTAGAGATTTTGGATTTCAAGTGCAATTGAACTCAAATGTGGGTCAAATTTGGCTTGTATTTGGTTTAGATTGATATTGGAGAAATTGAATTAAAGTTTGGAGTTGAAACTGGAAAATATTGGGATCAATTGGGTCAAGATTGGGTTTAATTTGGGCACTTTTGGGTTAAATGGGTCAAACTGGGGCTTTTGGTTAAATTGGGTTAAATTGGCCAAATTGGGTCATGTGGTAGTTGAAGAAAATGAAATTCGGAATATTTGGGAGATTTTGGAATTTTTTGGGAATTTTTTGGAATTTTTGGAATTTTAGGCCAAGAGGGGTATTTAGGGTATATGGGGGTTCTTTGGGGTGTATTGGGGTGTTTTGGTGGATTTAAGAGGTGGGAACTATTTTGAAATGATTTTAAGGAATTTTGGGAATCTTGGGTAATTTTTTGGGGGAATTTTGGATGATTTTTAGGGCTTTGGAGGTATTTTAGGTATTTTCGGTATTTTGGGGCAAAGGGGTTAGAAATTGAATTTTTGGCAAGAAATTGGGATTGGTTGGAAGTGAGTAATATGGAATTGTTTAAATTGAGCCATGGACCAAAGGTCACCCTCATTTGGTCCTCTATGTGTTGGTACTAGCCAAACCCTAGCCTGAGGCTAAGAGCTTGGGAAAACCACTTACATGAGTTTCCAAAGAGTTAGGGAGCAAAGGTGATGTGCTTCATTTAAGGTTGTGAGTGTGTAGTGTAAGTGTTATGTAAGCTCCAGACCACCCAGGGTAGATCTTATGGCTTGACCACCTATAGGTGACTTCCCCTGGGCTTCTTATGCTTAGTCTCTTCCTCCCAAAAGCTGGAGGTTCGGCCTTAAGCATATGAAAACTCCCAGTGAAGTAAGAAAAGTTTGAGTTTCTAGGGGGAGGGTTCCATAACTAGTCTTCTAAGAAAATTACCAGGAGATTCCTATGGCTAGACCCTAGGATATTCAAAAGAAAGACTAGACCTCAACCAAAACTGAGGTCAACAACCTCCATTCTCCCGGCAACTCCACCGATTCGGTGACACCAGCTCGAACGATCCACTCTAGTGACCAGCCACTGCATGCTTTCCTTCTCTTTAATCGATGCTTCAGCTCTCATATCTCTCGGCTCATAAAAATGAATGTTAAAAGTTATATTTTAGGTATTCTATGTATAAATAATTAGGAATTGAATGAAATGTATAAAAATTTCCTTTTAATTTTTATTATTTTTGTGGAATGCATTTAGGATTTATGGTTTAGCAACTAGAATGAGTGTTTATGGTTTAGGGTTTAGCAACAAAGGAGGATTAACAAAATATTTTCCTATTTCAGTTAGATCACATTGGGGATCTGCATTAAGCCAATATCCTTTTGCTTTAGTAATGGATGCTATTACTCAAAATTTACAGGAGGATGTACCTTTTCTCCACCGGACCGGGATCCATAGCCACCAGAGTGTGTTTCCGACTGTTTCTTGAAATAATTTAATATATATAAAAATTTTAATTTTTAAAAATAATATTTTAATTTTGCAAAATTAGACCAAGTTGACCTCATATATCAGGTTAGTTTAGATGGTCGAGCATGATATCATAAGTAATGTGTTGTTCTAAATGATAAGTATATCACTTGTTGGTATGTCGACCACTTAAACTAAAAATTTTATGACATTCGTTGGTCTGCAAAAACCTATTTGTGTGATGAATAGGTTCCCATATCTAATATGGAAAAGTAGATAGGTTTTATTTTACCTGAGTTCCAAATTTCCCTATAAGGGCAAGCATCTATAGTTAATTACATCATAAAGGACTAAAGTCACTTAAGAAAACTCTCAATAAAGATTAGGGGTTTCATCCTCAATATATTCAAAGTTGAGTTTCCAATGTAGTTAATTGGAAAGAACAAGTGGGAGTGGATCAAATGGGAAATTTTATTTTAGGAACCAAAGGAGTGAGAACAAAGGGAAGTCACAGAATAGATGCGAGCCTTAGTGACTTCCCAAGCTTTCCTTTTGTTGGGCTTTATGATTTTGAAGCAAAGTTATTTATTTTTAACCCTGCCACTTATTATTATAAGGCTTATACATGCGTAATATTTGATTATGCAAGTAGCCAAGAAATTAAAAAGGATTTATGTCGTATCAAACAAGACAAAGGACTTCGAGGTAGTCTGCATAGGGCTTTTATTGCATGATTTGCAATAGACTAAAAGATAGAGTTAGGGTTTATGTCACACTAGGCAGACTACCTTGAAGTCCTTTGTCTTGTTTTTTTTTTAAAAAAAAACTACAATATTTTAGTTGATGTAGACTTGTTTTGTTGATATACATTGTCATCCTCCATCTGTTGTGGCTTACTCTAATGCTCCTTGTCAAAGAGGCAGCTTTAAGATTTGTGTGTTACGAATTATGATTGTTTATTGATTATGTTTTGGTTTTATTTGACATAGTTGTTCTAGTGTTGGGCGGAGGGGATTTTAATTTAAGTTAAGCGAAACCGATTAAGATCCCACGGTTCTGTCATCCCAACATCACTATTTTCTCTTGAATTTTCTTAGTTAAACAAGTGGTTAAACTTATTTAGACTGGAGAATTCTCATTAGTAACTGTAAGTTACCGCATCCAATAGATCCTCATAAGCCTAAAGGAGTAGATTAAGTGTGTTCAAAGTTTCAAAACGTGTATTGTTATTTTCGAAAGTGTGATTTTGTTCTATTTTTTAGGTAAGTGAAAAAGCATATGTAGGGAAATGCTCTAAAGTAAAGTAGTTAAATTGTAATAAATAAATTATGAGATGCTGTCGGCATATTTTTAGGTTGAGTGTTGTATTTTGAAAAGGGGTCGCCTACGGAAATTGTCGGCGAATTTTAGATTTTAAATTTAATTTAAATATGTATATAGTTTAAAAGATATCATTTGATTTTGAAAGTAATTTTAAGTTTAAAAGTTTTAAGATATGAAATCAAACCAATCTCACATCCCAAATAGTTTATATAAACGAGCACCGCACCACAAACCGTGTATCTATCCCGAAGAATAGTACACACTGCTCGATGATGAGGCTCGATTAAATAAACTAGAGGATTTGTGACATCCGTTTGGTCTGCGAACCAATTTATAAGCCGACAAGTTCCCCTGCTTAATATGAAAACATTAAACAGGGTTTATATTACCTGGGTTCTTAAAATTCCCTATAAGGGCAAGCCCCTATAGTTAATTACATCTTAAGTGACGGGAATCACCTAAGAAAACTCTCGATAATAATCGGTAGTTCTCGCTCTCAAGAATTTCAAAGTTTAAGTTTTCGAGGATTGAATTTTGGAATTTCAATAGGGAATGGATCAAATTTGGAACATTTTATTTTGGGAATTCAAAGGAAGAAAGGTAGGAGAAATTACAGATTCGAAGCGAACTTCGGTAATTTCTCGACTATCCTATTGTTTGGCTTGAATTTAGGAAGGCCCTAATGTTTATTTAATGTTTTGATCCTGCCAATTTTAATTAATTAGGACTTATATTTGTATGATAAAATCATACAAATAGCCTCGAAGATGTGAGGGTTTATGTCGTACCGAACGATCACCTCGGAGTCCTAAGACCGGTTAGGGCTTAATTTACATGATATGACCATGCAAATGCCTAATGAAGAGTTGAGGATTTATGTTGCACTAGGCAAACTACCTCGAAGTCCTATGGCTTGGTTATTTAATTCTAAGAAAGTTTGCTGAAGTAGACTCAGGTTTTGCTGATGACGATGGCCGTGCTGCCCACCATGCTCCGAGCTCCTTGTTGTTGCAGAGGTTTAGTTTTAGAAGTCATAAATCAGGAGATGAGAGAAGTGCTTTGGTTTAGAGAAGGTCTTAATTTCCAAGCGTTTTTTATGTTTTAATTAAAAAAAAATCTTAAAGTTGATTATAACAACACCGGTTAAGATCCCACGGTTCCATCCTTCCGACATCGTTATTTTTATCGGATTCACTTAGTCCAGATGAATTTGCTAAACTCAACTAAATGAGTTCCACACTTTCATTTAGACCGTGGGAAATCCCGTTAGCAACATGTAGGTTACATCATCCGAGGTATTCCCGATCATCCAACAAGACGTTTTAATTTAGTTGTAGTTGTAGTTTTGTTGTTCTATTTGTGATTAAATTTTGAGTTGTTTTATATTTTGAAATGTTGTGGCGGTGAATTTTATCTTGTAATGACTTTTAATTTAGTTTTGGTTTCAATTTTAGGGACTATCCTAAAGGTGTGGGTTTTCATGCAACAGTTGTTTATCATGCAAGAAAAGTAAAGTGCATTTGCAATAAAGTAAATTGCAAGGAGGTAAATTGCAATAAAACAAAAGTGTACCTGGAGGGTCTTCCCGTCATCCCAAGCTGCACTTAAACACAATTTAGAATATTTAAGCATTTAAAGCAAGTTCCTAGGTAAAGATAAGGGAAGAGTTATGGTTTTCCACCAAGGTCCTACTCCTATAGCTAGTCATCTCCTATGACGTCTAGGTTCTTGTGTTTTGGTTTGAGGACGATTTTCTTCATCAAAGAACAATTAAGTTCAATTGTTCTTATAAATATCCTATCATATTGAGGAAGTGCTTAAGACGAGTCTTAAACATCTTTTCAATACCTCTAGGATTGTTTTAAGTCCAAGAGAATTTAATTATACAAATGAATTAATCATCCAGGAGTTCAAGTTTTATTATCTTGCTCAGTGAACTAGGACATTTGAATATCCTATGAGTGAAGTAACACTTCACTTAATACTCTGTTTAGGAGTTATGACAACAAAAGCTTTTGGAGGCAAATTGATGTTCAAGTGATTTGTGATTTAATTTAATTTTGATTAATGGGTTTAAGTTTGGAATAGTGTTCAAGTTGTTTTAGATTTATTTTGAGTTCTTCGTGTCTTTGGTAATGTTAGATTTAATTCAATTTAATTTAATTTAATTTTAGTTTAATTTAATTTGGTTTAGTTTTACTTTTAATTTAATCTATTTAATATAATTTAATTTTAATTTTAACTTGATTTTATTTTTTTTATTTAATTTTTATTTAATTTATTATGTTTTAATTTAATTTAATTTTAATTTTAATTTAATTTAATTTGATTTAGTTTAAATTTTAATTTAATTTAATTTTTTAATTTTATTTTAATTTAAATTTTAATTTAATCTTATTTTTAATTTTAATTTAATTTAATTTTTAATTTTAATTTAATATTTTATTTTTTATGCTTTAAGGATGATTTAATTTTAATTGTTAAAGTATTAATTTAATTGAAATTTTAAAAGGATTTAATTTAAATGTTTTAACTTTAATTTAATTTAATGATTAAGTTTTTTTTTTAGCATTTTAAATCTTGAATTTGGATTATCATTTTAATTAGGAATTAAATATTATTGAGGTGATTAATTTAGGGATTCTTGAATTAAAGAATAAATTTCCTCCTAATAGTATCCCTATTTTAATAATTCCAATTTTTCATTATTCTTCCAAATTTAATTAATTATTTAATTAAGGTTTATTTTAATTATTTTCAAATTGTTTGGTAAGTTTCTACCCTTTAATTGTCTAAGTTTCAAACATCCAAAATCAACTTAGTATCAAATATTTTACCCACCCTTTTAATTAAACCTAAAAATTTTTAATTATAGGTTAAAATTTTAATTACCATTTTGCTCTTTAAACTTACTAATTTCATAACTCACTAAATTGAGGTTAAATGAATTTGAAATTTTTATGTGACTTCACTCATATATCAATCAAGACATTAGAGGAGAAAATGTGATTTTTTCTGTATTTAATTTATTTATGTAATTATTTTTGGTGGAAAATAGGGATTTTCAAGGAAAATTCAATAACATGACCAAGGGGAAGTTTCTATCCTTAAGAAAATTATGAGACATTCCTAATGACCAGAGGACCACTTGGACCAATTTGGGTGATTTTTTGAATTATATTCTTTTTATTATAATTATTTTGAGTTTTGGAGTATTAAATAATTTAAAAATAAAATAAAGGTTGAAAAACGAATTTTATATTTTTGAAAAATCTCTCTGATATCAAGGAAATCAGAGAACCAATTTTTACAATTTTTTGATTTTTATCTGATTTATTAGAATTCTTTTAGTGGAAATGCTAGAAAATGCATTTTTTAATTTTAAAATTACCTTAGGGCTTTAAAATTTAATATCTCATCATAGAGACTTAAGAAAAATATGGGGTTTGTTCCTAAGTGATTAAAATTCAAAATGTGATATTTTGGTGAATTTTATTATTTTTTTGGTTTTTATTATTTTTTAATTATTAAAAATATTAAAATAATGCAAAAAATCAACTTTTTTAGAAAATTGCAATTTTAATTTTCTTAAATTCCCCTGATATCAGAGAGGCTCCAAAACCAATTTGGTGAATTTTTGAAAAGTATTTTGAAAGTTATGAATTTTTGAAGTTTAAGTTTGGCTAAATGGCTTAATCAACCCATTTGATAGGGCTAACCAAATCCAATTGACTTCAAACTTTTATGAGTGGGTTCCTCTGATCCTAAAGGTCAGTGGAGAATTGATTTCAAGTCAATTTGATGTATGATTAGCTCTAATTAATTAAAGCTCCATTTTGGGTGTTTAAGCCAATTAAGGTTATTACAAGTGAATTAACTCAAAACTCGTTTTCCCTGAGCTCCTCTGGTCATAAGAAACATCACCAAATTTTTCTAGAATTTATTTCACAACATGCTAATTATTGGAATTAAAATACTCGTAATAGTGACCTAGAATTGAAAAATCAATAACTCTTCATAGGGATGGCCTCTGACTTTGGAAAATTCAGGGAATGTCCCCAAATTCAGAGGCTTCAAAAGCCCTATGGTCTCATGCCATGGTGAATTGTAAACATGCATGGAGAATTGAAATAGTGCAGAGAGTAAATAAATAATTAAAAATAAAATACTTAATGAAATTACATGATTTCTTTTCCACATTATTCTCCTCTCGTTCACCGAGCAAGAGGATATTTTTATTTTATTTTTAGGATTTTCCTACACAAAGTTATGAATTTTCTAAGTTCTGGTAATTAAATAAATAGAAAATAGCCCTAATTTCCTACTTATCCACGCGGCGCCACGCCATCTTCGGCAGCTCCGAAGTGCCGCGTGTCGCGCTGCCATTCGACGCCGCCATCCGACTCAGTGCTCCAGGGGCCCGCGGTTCATGTACCATCGCACTGTCCGGCTCGATCTAGACCATCCGCTCGATACACGCTCGATCCAACGGCTCCCAGTCATCGTCTACGACTGGTGTGCACCCGTGACCGTCAACCTTCTAACCCTAATTTCTCACTCGATTCTCAACGGATTTTTGTGTTCTTATGCTCTATGGATTCGTCTCGAGGAGACAAACACATCCATACGGTAAACATGTATTGAAATTGAATCAAACTAAATAGAGAATCTCTGTAAGCTCGGGAAGAAGAGTGAGTCCATACCTTTGCTCAGAGAAGTGAAGCTTCGATCTGAGAGTTGTGTCACCTTCGATTGGGTCCAAGCAAACTCCAGATGAAGTCCCTTGGCCTGGTGAATTGTCCAGGTATGATTTCGACCTCAGCCAATTACAAAGCTTGGAGTCTGGAACAGATGGGTGGCCCAGAGAGGGGGCTTTTGTTGGTAAACTTCTTCTCTTGGTCTGGTGAAGGTGTAGGACCAATCAATTTGGGGATTGGCTCACTGTGGAGAAGTGTCCTGGTTTTGGGCTTGGATTTCAACTCTGAAATTGAGCTCACAGAGAGGAAATGGCTTGGGGATTTCAGTGGGGATCAAGTTCTCTATGTGTGGGGAGTAGTCTGGGACAATTTTGGCAGAGTTTCCTTAAGGTTTGTTTCAGCACCTCTCATGGCCGAGAGGAGGTGGTGTTTAAATAGGAGAGGGTGGAGGGCCTCCCAGGGGGGTTTAAGGCTCGGGATCACCTGCTCTATGCAAGAGAAGAACAGCCATGGTGGCCACTCGGACTCGGGGCGGCTCAAGAAGGGGGAATTTCAATGTTGGGTCACATGGGAGCTTTCGGACATGGTGTTTTCCGGTGGCCTGGTGGCTGGCCGGCCAGGCATTGGTCACCATCTTGACCAGTGGGGTCAGGGCTGGGGTTTAGTGCAGTCAATTGGCCATGGACATGTGTAAAGGAGTTTGATTTAAATGGAATGGGAGAAGGCTCATTTTGGCTTGGTTTGGTTCAACTCATGCATTTGGGCTAGGTTCACCATCCAAGGCTTGACCTTGGGCCGAGGGAGAATCATTTGGGTCGACCGAATTGGGGTAGTGAAGTCCCCATCAATGGTGAGGTGGCTAAGCATGGTATAGTGTGTGACATGCTTAAGGTTAAAAAGGTTTAAGGGAGGTTTAAGAAAGAACCCCCTCTTATTTCCATAAATGGACTAATGACAAGTCAAAGCCCCCATGGCTTCATGTGCCTTGAGAATGGCTTGTTCATGGCTTGCCTATGGCTTAGGATAAAGCTTGGTCAATTTCATGGAAGTAGAATTTAGGAATTTTGGTATTTTGGTGGAGAATTTTCATGAAGCTTGATTTGGAATGGTTTAATGATGATTTTGAAACTTAGGGGTGATTTTAAATTGAATGTGTGATGAGGGAGAGTGTCATGTAGGCTCTAGATTGATTTGGGCTTTTAAAATTTGGTAAAAGGTGGGCTTTAGGAATGTTTAAGGAAGTGGGCTTTGGCCTTTATGGATGGGAATTTTTGTAAAAGGTTGGGCCAAATAATTATTGGGTTTGCTTTAGGGATGTTTCATGAGTAATTTGAAATAAATTTGAGGTGGTTTGGGCTTGAATTGGGTTGGATTTGGGTTCATTTGGTACATGGGCCAATGTAGGTCAAATTGGGCTAATTTTGGGACAATGTTGTGCTAGGGTTGAAATTGATGTAAAATTAATGTTGGGAAATGTATATGGGAGTGTTTCAAAGAGCTTTCAACTTTTGTTGGGGTTGGATTTTGGGGTTTGGGTTTATTTGGGTTAAGTTTGGGTTTAGGTCAAAATTGGGCCTTTTGGTTTTGAGTTGAATTTGAGTGGGGTTTGGATCCAAATTTTGGGCAAATTATGTTAGTGTTTTGTTTGTGGGGATGTTAGGGAAGGTTTAGAAAAGATTTGGGGTTAATCGGAGTTGAATCGGGTTAGCTTGGGCTAAGTCTGGGTCATGGGTCCAAATTAGGCTTTAAGGTCAAAAGTGAAATTGAATTCAAATGCCAATCAAATTGGGCTTAGATTTGGTCTAGATTGGTGTTGGGGATGTTTAATTGAAGTTTAGAATTGAATTGGATCAGAATTTGGGTCAATCGGGTAGGTTTGGTTTGACATTGGGTTCACTTTGGGTTAAAAATGGGTCAAATTGGGGATTTTGACAAAAGTGGGGTAAATTGACAAAATTGGCCCATGGTGTAGTTGAACAAAATGTAATTGGGAATATTTGGGATTTTATGGAATTTTTTTAGGAATTGTCTGAATTTTTTTAGATTTTTGGGTCAAGAGGGGCATTTTGGTAAATTGGAGGGTATTGGGGGGTATTTTTGGAATTTTGAGTATTTTGGGTAAAAATGGTCAATTTGAATGGTGGGAGAATGTTTGAGATAGATTTTGAGGAATTTGGGTGATTTTAGAGAATTTTGAAAATTTGGGTAATTGCAAGGGTTTTGGGTAGGCTAGGCGGGTCTGGGGTCCCGAGGGTCAAAATTTGAAAAATTTGGAAAATTGAAGATTGGGTAAATGTAAGTGGAATGAAATCATTTTGGTTGAGCCATGAAGCCATATCAAGCATATATGAGCCATGAAGGGACTCATTTGAGGCATTCACTATGCTGTTCCTAACCCTCTTAGCCAAGGGCTTAGGGGTTAAGGACCATCCACGCGAATCACCTTCATGAGTCGGAGGTCAAGTTGGGTATGGGTGTGGTTTTAGGAGGTGTGTGAAAGTGTAGTGTATAAGTGTAGTATGTGTTTAAGGCAACCCTCACTGCACCAAGCCACCTGTGAGAGTCCTAAGGCCAAAGAGTCCTATAGAACCCATCCTTTAAACTTCCACATTTGATTTCAACCCTCTAGGTGATTAGGGGTCTACAATCAAGTTTGTGGAGTTTGCAGGGAGTTAAGAAGTGGTTTGAATTTCTAGGTGGTGGGTCCCATTTCTAGTCCTCTAGGATAATCAAAGGAAAAGCCTAAGGCTAGATCCTAAGTACTAAAAAGAAGAAGAGAAGACCTCATCAGAAATGAGGTCAACAGATGCATACCTGGTGCTTCTGCAACTGCTGCAGAGTAAGTAGTATAGATTTGGTATAATAATGTGTAGGAATTTTAAACCAGTTACACAGAGAATCTTTCATGAAAGAAATCCAAAAAAAACAAGTCATCAAAAACACGAGCTAGTAAAACAAAACCCGATGTCACAAATTGAAGTCCTAGACTAGGTGTAAAATGTTAGTAAAGGTGGGGGCTCAGAGTTGGGTTGTATGCTTTGTTATCCAACACTTGGCAAAAGTTACTAACCTGGCAGTCCAAGGAGGCTATTCATAAAACTAAGCATTCTCATCTCCACAACCATTAAGTAGATTACTTTTACACCTTTAAATAAAATCTGGGAAGAAAATATTTCATATTATAAAAGATTGTTCACTTCATCATCCAATGAGAAAACTTTTTTTTTTCCTTTTCAAAAATAGAAATTCACTTCAAACATTATGTTCTGCAATGTCATGGACATAATGTTTAAAGTGAATTTACAATTTTGGAATGGAAATTATATTTCTCATTGGATGATCAAACGATAACTCTTACACCATGTGAAATATTTTCTTCCCAAATTTCTTCATAGATATGAAAGTTTCTAGTAAGAGTTATTGAGATGAGAATGGTAAGTGGCTTTACATATGTAGAGAAAATTTGAAAGTAATCACTAGGTTATTAACTTTCTTGCTTGAAGCTCAATCGGGGTCACTCGAAATAAATTAATTTGATCCAAAATTTTTGGCTTAAAACATGGTTTGTTTGTTTTGATCTGCTCTTTATTTAAGACTAAATAAAAATCAATCAATTTTGGAGAGCATGTCATTGTTCAAGCTATCTAAAATGTTCACTCCTCTAACAATGTGTTGATTATTTTCAAGTTTGATCAACTATTATTACAACTCTACCAGTAGATCTACTACAGAAATTAAATACATTTTGAAGGCACATTAGGATATTCGTACATCATGTTCATAGATGTACAATAGAATTAAGCAAATAGAAAAGACATCATTAAGAAGTTCTTGAACAGTGTTGAAACATATGTGGCAGCTACATGTTAACTGCCAGTTTACCTATATGAGGGTAGGTTTTAGTGTCCAAGTTCGAAACAAAAAAATTGAGCACACCTAATGCCTGATGAAGCTAGATATTATTTATACTATCAGGGATTTCAGCTTGTTTACTGGATTTGAACTTCACATGAGAAGGTTGATCCTACAACATTCAGCTCTACTCCTTCGATGAATTATGAGCCTCTAGCTAGATTTGATTCAATCAGATTTGAAGAAATGATCTTTGATGGAACAAGAAATCATTATGATTTATGATTTATTGAATACTGTTAAGATTCTATTACTGAGGGATTGCACTTCTCATTTTAAGTTATCTGTAGCTCTCAAAATGCTGAAAATTAAAAAAAAGTATAACATGCCCCAAGAGTACTTCAATCAGATATCAGGCTTACTGAAAGAAACTAATCCACCTGAAAATCTAGCCTACAAAGATTTATACAGGACAAAAAAAGTTGCTCTCCAAAATAGGGCTTAAAGCAAAGAAGATTGATTTTTGTGTAAACGGATGTATCACACTCAAACCTTAAATAAGACAAGTAAAAAAGCAAAATGAAGTTCCATTTGAGCGACTCTTTTATCCACTACCTATTCCATGCTTATAGAGGCTATACATTTTTATGTGTACTGCTCCATAAATGACGTGGCATCAAAGCAGATTAGGAGAAAGAAACTCAATGAGTCATTTATTACATTGGAGGCATGGAAATATTTTGATTGCACATATCCTAAGTTTATTGCACAAGCACATAACGTTTGGGTTGGTTTATGCTCTGACGGCATCACACCCTACAGTCAGTCCACATTGCCCTATTCTTATTGGTTGGTGATTGTTACATCAAACAATCTGCCACCTGAAATGTGCATGATAATTGATCCACCTAAAAATAACCTATTTTTAGTGAATAATTTGTAAGGCTTTTATGTACAATTTTTATGATATTAAATTTTAAAGGAAGATATCTTTCATGTTTTTGTGTTTCACGTACTTGGAATGGACATTTAGAGAAAATAAGGGAATAATGATGTAAAAATGGGAAAATATTGGTGGCACTATAACGCTGCCCCTGGCGCTAATCGCGCCAGTCTCCAGCCAAATGGGTATAGCGCCCCAGCCTAGCGCTTTAGGGTGCTATAGTGGCAGAAACTACATTTCTAAAAGATTCATTGAATTTGACCAAATATTAGAGGTGTTTTTGAAGCAACTCTTGGTTATTTATGCTTTTTATTTAATGAGAAGGATTTTACTGAATTTAGAGACCTTTTAGATCCTCAAAACTTCAATTGAGTGGAGTAGTAAATTATGGTTTTCTTATTTTTTGTTTAAGTGTAAGTGTGAGTGTGTTTTAGTATGGAAATGTTTGGAGATTGCTTTAAGGAAACACCAGAAGTTTACTTGGGAAGAAGACATAAAGTACTCTATATTTGTGTTTAAATTTTTGTTGTAAGACTTGGGTTTCAATGCAAATGTTTTGTTTACTTTAATCTCCATGAAATTATTTATTGAGGTCTATTCTCTCTTTACAATAGCCTAGGGTCCATGCTTCACTGAAGTTTTCAAATGCTTAAAATGTAACCTCTAAATACTTAGGAGGATGAGACCAAGTATTCGGAAGCTCAAGAGGAGTTCCCTACAAGATGGTCAAGCCTTAGGACTTACCCTGGGTGGTCTGGGTGAGGCTCACACACACACACACTTGCACATTACACTCTCACACTCTACCTCACAACTCCAAACCAAGTTGCCTCACGCTTGATCCCCTACTCTTTTGGAAACTCGTGTGGATGGTTTTCCTAAGCTCTTAGCCCCAGGCTACAGTTTGGTTAGTACGAGTACATGCCAAATGGGGAATTCCCTTGCTCCATGGCTCAAATGGGTTATCAATTCCTTTCAACTCCAAATCTTACCAAAATCCAACTTTTGACCACCAAGTGATAAAATTACCCATAAAACTCTAATTTTTCCCAAAATTCCCAAAATCAACCAAAATTACCAAATCCTTCAAAAATTATCCTAAAATATTCCTCACCACATAAAAATATTCAGAACACCTCAAATTTACCAAAATTCCTAAAATACCTAAAGTGACCAAAATATCCCTCTTAGCCTAAAAATTCCAAAAAATACTATAACCCCCAAAAAATACCCAAAACCCTCCATATATTTTCAATTTCAATTTTGAATCACCACATTGACCCAATTTGACTAGATTTGACCAATTTAGCCAAAAACCCCAAATTGCCCCTTCATGCCCAAAATGCCCAAATTACCTCCAATGTCCACCCAATTAAGTTCAATTCTCCCCAATCCCAATTCCAAAATTTAATTCAACATCCCCAGTCCCTATTGAAACCAAATTCAAGTCCAATTTGACCCACATTTAAACTTAATTTCAACCCAAACCAAAATTCCCTAATTTATCCATGTGACCAAATCCTCCCTAAAATTAAACCCGAAGACAATCAATTTCCCCCAATTTTGAATTCTAAACTTTTCATGACATTTTTGGACACCAAATTGAACAATCAATTGCCCTCAATTTAAGCCCAAACCTCACCCAAATCCAACACGATTCAAAATCCCTAATTTTGCCCAAAATTTGTCATATGTCCAAAATCCATCAAATTGAATGCCCTCACCCAAAAATTGACAGAAAATTTATGTTAAGAGCTCTTCATAACATCCCCATAGACCATTTTGAACCTTCAATTGAGTCTTGACCCCACTATAGCCCAACCTAAACCCAAGCTAACCCAACATACCCAAAATTAACTAAATACCCAAATCAAGCCAAATTGACCCCCCAAAACATATTAAAACCACTCCAATCCTTTTCTAAACTCTTCATAACAATCATAAAAACAACATTGCACAATCAATTAGACCTAACCCAAGCTTGAACCCAACCTAGCCCAGCTTGAACCCAAGTGACCCAAATTGAACCTATGACCAAATTAACTAAATGAAACCAAATATGACCAACCTAAGTCCACCATAGCCACCAAGTTAACCCTAGGAACTACCCTAGCTCCACCTAGCCCACTCTACTTGAGGCGTGGACTAAGGGTCCCATGATTTAGGGGATTTCTTTCCTAAAGTGCTTAAACCATATGGATCTTTACAAAAATTGATCACCAACTTAATTTCTCACCATGATGGCCTGCCACCTGACCTCTAGCCACCTCTCACAGCCTATCTAGTCGGCCAAGTCGCTGGAGGAGCCCAAACCGAGAGACACCTCCCATAGGAAAAACCCAAACTCGCCCTCCCAAAATGTCCAGCTCTGTCTACTCACTTGTGCATTGCTGCCTTCCATCTAAGAAAATAATCCCACCCATTGCTAAGCTCTGAGCTCCATCAAGTAGCCATGGCCATAAAAAGAACTCTCCATAGCTAAAGAGAGGTGCTGAAAAAATTTCTTAAGGAAACTCTGTCAAATTGCTTCCATAGCTTCCCTGAGATCTCCTAAGTGCAATTCTACTATCTTCCAGCCCTAATCCTCACTGGCTAGAGCCAATTCCCCACTGACTGAAACCGGGACACTTTCCACCACAGCTCCAAAGTGCACCAAAACCAAATTAATTTCACCCGCACCTTCACCATATTGAAAGAATTTCCCCCATCAAAGCTCCTTCACAGAGAGCCTCTAACCTGAACTTTGATCAACTCCTGAAATCGGCCTTGGTCAAATTCAGGTATAGACATTTCAACACCGCTCAAGGCTTCATCTGAAGGTTCGTTGGGTCTAATCAAAGCTACCACAACCATTTAATTGAGAACTCCCCTCTCAGACAAAGGTATTGATCTCACTCTTTATCTCGAATCTATTTCGATTTTCCATGTATTTATGTTATATTTCATGGTGTATTAGCCATATAGATAGGTTCGTCTCACCTAGATGAGCCCATAGAATCAAACCCCAAGAGGTTTGGTTGAGTCTACGCAGAGATCTTAGAGCTAAAAGGTGGACAGCTCTCCGGATGAACCAATTGGGGATGATAAAGGAGGACCGTTTGATCACGTGTGTTTTAGAAGGACAGTACTGATGTAGTCGGACAGGGAAATGATACATAAAGCGCTAGTTGACGAGGTGGCTACGTGGATGGCGACGTCAAATGGAGGATCGATGCGTAGCAGTTTGGAGCTGCCGAGGATACAGTTAGCTCCACGTGAATAAGTAGAAAATTAGGATTTTTTGAATTATTTAAATCAGCCAAACTTTAAAAATTCATAACTTGGTGTAAGAGAATCAGGAAAATAAAATAAAAATACCCTCAGTGAACAAGGGAGAAGAATGTGGAAATGATTTCATATTCATTTGATGTATATTTTATTCTTAATTAATTTAATGCAATATTTGTTATTTTAATTCTCCATTTGCATGAACATTTCACCATGGCTTGAAATTTTGTGCTTTTGTTCCCTCTATCATGGGGGATCTTCTCTGATCTTCCCAAGGTCAGGGGGGATCTCTATGAGGAGATCCCTATTTTTCAAGCTTATTGTGTTTGTTTTAATAAAATAATTATAAAAATTAAGATACTCTTTAGAAAAATATAAGAATATTTTGTTAGGTTACTTGTGACCAGAGGACCATAGGAAAAACACAACTTAGTTTAAATCATCAAAGATAACCCTAATTTCCATTAAACCTTAAAACTAAAAGGAAATTAATTTGGATGAAATATAAGTGTGGATAACTTGATTTTTGCTCCCTACTATGGTTTATGATCAGAGGAACTCCCATAAAAATTTTAACGACATTTGGAATTGATTTGGCCACTTAAATGTTTTTTCTAAGTTAAATATCAATTGTAGCATTAAAATATTTCTAATATTTAAAATACAACTCAAAAAAATTACCAAATTGGTTTTAGGATTTCTCTGTGTTCAGAGGAACAAAAGAAAATTAAAATTAGCATTAAAGTGAAATTTTCATTTTTAAGGTTATTTTAAATATTTAAATAATCAAAAATTCATCAAAATCATGAAATTAATGAAATTGATTGAAATGTTCTAAATTGCCTCATAAGCACTTAGGAACAACTGGAATAATTTTCCTAACCCTCTCAGTAAAGATATTAAATTCTAAAGGGTTAAAATAATTTTTGAAGCTTAAAAATAGATATTTCCTAATTTCTCACTAAAATAATTTTAATAATTGAAATGAAAATCACAGAAATATGAAACTTGGTTCTCTGGGTCCCTTGTCCTCATAGAGATTTTTTGAAAAGTATAAAACCTAATTTTTAATATAAATAATATTTTATATTTAATTAATGCTCCATAACTTAAAATAATTTTAGTAATTAAATAAAAATTCAAAAAATCATGAAATTTAGTCCAAGCGGTCCTCTGGTCTAGGTGAACCTTTATTAATTTTCTTAAAAATTAATATTGTGTTTGATTGAGTCATAAAATTATCTTTGAAAATCCCTATTTTGCATTAAAATAATTATATAATTTGAATTAAAATTGAAAAAAATCACATTTTCTCTTTTAATGTTTTAATTGACCCGTAAGTGGGTAACATAAAAATTTCAAGGTCATTTGAGTTTAGCTTGATTAATTATGAAGAATTAAGGCCTTAGGGGCAAAGATGTAATTTTGAAGAATTTAGCTTTAATCAATATTTAGGCTTAATTAAAGTGAAAAAAGGGCAATGAATGATCTTAATTAACATGATTGAATGATTGAAACATAAAGGGATAAATTGCAGAAACCAATATCTCTTTTGTCATATTCAAGGGTAAATTTATAATTTCTTTAAATTATATTAATTTGGAGAATAATCAAAATTAAATAATCCTATGTTAGGGATTTCAACTTTGGAAGATGATATTTAATGATCTAAACCCCCTCAAATCAGTGGTTTAATGATAATTCAATATTTTGATAAGAATCATAATCATAAAAGTCAACATAACTTCTTTTTCTAAAATAAAAATATACCCACTAAAGTCTTAAGGGCTTTGTAGTGAACTAGACTTAATTAAAAATTGACTAATGAGGTTTAGAAAAGAAAGCTTAACTAATATCAAACAATTTTTGAAATACTACAAGCTCAACTCTAAAATTAAATTGGCTAAAATTCTTAATAAATCAGTTTGCCCCTAGAGGCCTTCACTCACAAAATTTATAAATAAAATATCAAGTGAAAGTTACCCCACTTTTTGGGATGATTAAAACATCAATGTATTTTTAGCATAATGGTATGAAATAGATGAATCATTTAGTGAGCATGATGATTTCAAATTAACTCAAGAAAGTTCAAAAGGGTTGTGAAAAATCCAGGAACTCTCTTGATCTCTTCACAACTCTTCTGGTCATCTTGTAGGAAGACTGAGCCTATCATACTTATTAAAGTAAAGCATCTCTCAAATGAAATAAATAGGACTCAACAAGTTATGACATAGGATTTTGTAGGCCTGTGACGAACCTATCTATAGGCTTTTACATTCCTGCAAATTATAAATGATTATTGCAAAGATACTAAAAGTTTCAGGTGGAAGAACGAGAAGACTCGCCATGTACGCTTTTATTGATTACAACACATTCTTTCACTGCACTGTCTTTACTGTACTTTCTTACTTACAATCTTGCATGAATAAAGAGCAAATGTCACCCTGCATGAAAACCAGAACTTTTAGGATAGCCGCAAAACCAAAACCCAAAATCAAAATTTAAAAAAATAAGATAAAATTCACCGCCACAACAATTAAAATTTAAGACAACTCAAAATTTAATCACAAACATAATAAAAATCACAATGGCAATTAAATTAAAATATCTATATGAGATGATCGGGAATACCTCGGATGATGCAACCTACGGCTGCTAACGAGATTTCCCACGATATAAATGAAAGTATAGAATGCATTTAGTTGAGTTTAGTAAATTCATTTAAACTAAGTGAATCCGAAGAAAATAGTGATGCTAGAATGAGGGAACCATGGGATCCTAACCAGTTTCACTATATTCAACTTAAATATTCCTATAAATAAGACATTAAGACACCTCAATTTAAACATTTCTAAAACATGCTACTTCTCTCAACCTCCTAAATTTGACGCTTCTACAACTAAACCTACTACGACAAGGAGCTTAGAACATGCATAGTGGGTAGCATGACCATCTTTAACAGCAAAACTCCTTAGAATTAAACAAACAAGCCATATGACTTCAAGGTAGCTTGCCTAGTGTAGCATAAACCCTCACCTTATCCTTTTAGGCCTTTGCACTTTGTGCAATATAAGCCTTAACTCGTCTTAGGTTACGAGTTTGTCATCCGGTATGACATAAATCCTCCAATTTTCTAGGTCATTCACATGATCGGTATCAAGTGAATGTAGGCCCTAAATAATAAAATTAGCAAGTAAAAAAGTAAATAACTATCTCAAATTGAAGTCAAACCATAGGATAGTTTGGGAAAACACCGAGACTTGTCTTGGATCTATGTCTTTCCCGTAGCCTTATTTTCCTTTGGACTCCTACAATAACTGTTCTGAAAACTTGAGCCACTCACCTATTATATTTCGTATTACCACATTTTCTTGAAGATCCTACCTTTTGGAAGTCATGAATACAATATTTCTCAATCTATATTAAGAGTTTTCTTATGTGATTTCAGTTGCTTAGATGTAATTAACTATAAGGGCTTGACCTTATATGAAACTTAAAGACTGCAGATTAATATAAACCCTATCTAATTCCTTTATATGATATAGAGGAAGCTGTCGGCCAAAATAACTAGTTCGCACACCAAACGGATGTCATGAATTCTTTAGTTTATTTGATCAAGCCTCACCATCAAGCAAAGTATCCATTCTTTGGGATAAAGACATGGCTTGCGGTGAAGTGCTTGATTATTTAAACAATTACATATATGAGATCAGTTTGATTTCATATTTTCAAAATTAAAGAAAAATTATATTTTCTGAAATTATATTTATATTAAATTAAGGGTCTATTTGGACCAACTTATTTGGTGCAGTGGCGTTTTGAAAACACATCTAGCCTATTTGGGTAAACTACATTTTGGCAGCTTATGCATTTTCAAAATGCTGAAAACAGCATTTTCACACCGCACCTAAATATGTGTAGTGGCAGCTTTCTGTGTGCGGTCTGACTTTTCTAAAAAAAATAAAAATTTGTAATATTCATCACACCTAGCTTATCAGCGGAATTTTTTTTAATTAGCTTATCAGCAGATTATTCAATAAGTTGTGGGTGCCCCAAACAGACCCTAAATCTATCTTCAAACCAAACCCCTTCTTGGCGACCGACAGAATTCTAAGTAGTTTCCTTTCTTTCTTCTTACATGTGCAAATTAATCTTGTGGGACGAGAATGATTTAAAGACTTCTTTTAACTCTTAAATTTGTGATGGTATTTTCACTAAATCTTTATTTACTTTATAAACTGGCCACTTGTGAGGTTAAAATCCGTTGAGAAACATAATGACCTGGAAGGGCTATGATTTCACCCAATTAGTGGATACCACACTTCATTCTAGGTAGAGCCATGGTGATTACCTAAGGGGGGTGCAAATAAATAGTTAGATAAGAATTGATGTGCGTAGAATTGGTTTTTTTCTAGAGTGACAGGCTATGTTCTTATCAATTTGGCTTAAGGTTTAGTACTCCCAAGCTGAGATTCGGTCATCATAGTGGTATAGTCTTAGCGCCATCTAGAGGTGAGAAGCTAGATAAATCTGATGCGGAATCGAGATGTTAAGGAATCGGCCTTAAGTTATCCAATGTTTTTTTCTAGCATCAGGAGGGGGTAAAGACATAGGTATGCTTCTATTTGTCACAATAAATCAATTTTGTCTTAAATCACTTGAACCCTACATAGGTTAAAATCTCTGTGCAAGGAGAAAGGTATTCCATAATATCCAAACTCGCTGTTATGATTTATTATGCTGTTACATTTAGTTTTTGCTTTCTTTTTAATTCTTTAGTAGTAATGTTTACTATGCATGTCATTTTAGACCTCTTATCTATTTAATTTGAAATTTAAATAAAAATTCTGTAAGTTGATTTTAAGAGTTATCGCTTTCCCCGTGTGATCGATACTGGGATTTTTAAGGAAAACCCTATATTACTTTAAACTATACATATACTTACATTGCACCCCTAATGTAAAAATTTAATATATAAATTCCAAATCATTACATTTGTTCATACCAGCCACTAGATATAATTTGAGACATAATTTTTGGCAAAATTTTGGAGATTAAAAAAACATGTAATTGCGGGTCGGGTCAAGTTTTTGGCATCGTTGCTGGGGAATATGATAAAACTTCTTGGTTACAATTTTATTTAAATTGTAAATTTAAAATTTTGAAAAGACAAAAAAATTTAAAATTAAAATTCAAAAATATTTTCTATATTATTTTTTGCAATTTTTATATTGTTTATGTGTTGTTCTGGATCTAAAAATTTAGTGCCTTACGATTCTGAATTGGAACAAACTATTAAAAAATTTTAAAAATAAGGAGAACTTCATAAATCTCAAGAAATGGCTAACACATTGCAAAATAATGTTGAAATTCAAACTGCTGAAAATGAACATCACAATTTACAAACAATTTTATGGGATTCTGCGAACCCCACAGTAGATGAAATTCATTTAAGCATTCAAATTCCTACTGTAGAGGCTAACTCATTCAAACTTAAACCTTCAATTATACAAATTGTACAAAATATTTAGTTTGGATGAACACCATCTGATAATCCAAATTTCCATTTAGCAAGCTTTTTAGAACTGTGTGCATTTAAAGATGATGGCGTATCAAATGATGTCGTTAGACTTATACTTTTTTTCTTTTTCATTAATGTATAAAGTTAAGATGTGGTCAAATTCGTTAGCACCTGGATCTGTTAGAACTTGGGGAAATTTATCTCAAAAAATTTTGGCTCAGAATTTTCCACCTTCAAAAACTGCGAAGCTTAGAAATGATATTACTTCTTTTACTCAATATGAAGGAGAGTCTATATATGAAGCTTGGGAAAGATTTAAGAAAGTCCTTAGAAAGTGTACACATCATGCTTTACCTGACTGGTTAATCATTCAAAGTTTTTATGATGGGTTATTAAGATCCCTTAGATCTATTATAGATGTTGTTATTGGAGGTTCATTACTATCTAAACCCTTTAATGAAGCTCACTTATTAATTGAAGAAATGGCTACAAATAATTCTCAATGGCCTTCTGATAGGTTAACTCCTAAGAAAGCAACTAGTATTTATGATAAAAATGTTATTTTAATGATTACATGTCAAGTTACTGCATTGTCAAAGAAGATAGGCCAAATTGGAATGAATTTTTCTCCAACACCTTAAATGGTTGAAGAAAATTCATTAGAACAAATAATTGGTTTTCATACTTCATTGAAAACTATAAACACTATCAACATACCCAAAAACTCATATTCTAATTATTACAACCCAAGTTGGAAAAACCATCTTAACTTTAACTAGAACAACAATTCTAGTGGTGGAAGCCAACAATGGAGGAATGCTTAATTAAACCCATTGGGAATTAGAACAACTAGGACAGTGCTAACTTTAGACCTACTTATCCTCCAAGATTTAATCAACAAGTTAAGGAGAAGAAGTTGTCTATAAAAAAAGTGGTGTTGCATCTGGGTAATCATTTACAAAGTCAAAGTGCTACTATTAGAAATATAGAGAATCAACTAGGACAAATTGCTAATGCACTTAACAATAGGCTTCATCGAACACTTTCTAGTAATGTAAAGATCAACCCTAAAGACACAAGTAAAGAGCCATAGCAAGTTAAAGCGGTCCAACTAAGGATTAGAAAGAAATTAAACATTGGAGTTCAAAAAGAGATTGAGGTTGAGAGAGAAGTTGAAGAAATTTGGAGAATATAAGAAATTATTCCTTTGGAAGCAAAAACACCTAACTCTCCAACAATGATTAATTTAGAAATACTCCTACCCACTTTTCCTCAAAGACTTAAATAGCAAAAATTGGATCAACAATCATCAAATTTTTTTGAAATATTCAAAATGCTTACAATTATTCAGAGATGTCATGATTCTAAATTTGGGGGACATTTTAGAACTAACAAAACTGCACATAAGATTTTACAATTTGGATTCTATTGGCCCACTCTATTAAGAGATGTTAACATAAATATTAAAACATTGATTGATGTCAGCGTGTAGGTAATATTTCTAGAATAAATGAAATTCCCCTAAATTTTACATTGGAAGTTAAAATCTTTGATGTTTGGGGATTAGATTTTATGGGATCATTTTTTCCTTCATTTGGAAATATATATATATATATATATATATATTAGTTGTTGTGGATTATATATCAAAATGGATTGAAGCAAAAACTCGTACCCAGACGTGATGCACGAAGTGTTTCAAAATTTCTAATGAAAAATATTTGTACAAGATACGAAATGCAGAGAATTATCATTACTTATTGTGGATCCCATTTTAGAAATAATCTGATTAAAAAATTGACTGGAAAATATAATATTATGCATAGAATCTCAATTGCTAATCATCCCCAAAAAAGTGGTTTAGCTGAAGTATCTAATCACAAAATTAAAAAAATTTTGCAGAAATCTGTAAATCCTCATAAATTAGATTGGTATGCGAGATTAGATACTTCAATAGGGGCATATAGGACTGCTTATAAAACTCCTATAGGAATGTCTCCTTATAGACTGATTTTCGGAAAAACTTATCATTTACCAGTTGAATTGGAACATAAAGTATATTGGGCAATTAAAGAGTTCAATTTCAATTTAAAAGATGCTTGTGAGAAAAGATTACTGTAACTTAATGAATTGAATAAATAAGAGATGAATCTTATGATAATGAAAGAATTTATAAGGACTATACGACGATATTGAATGATCGAAAAATTATAAAGAGATTTGAACATGGATAAGAAGTTTTGTTATATAATACAAGATTAAGATCATTTCCTGGAAAACATAAGTCTAGGTGGATAGAACCTTTCACTATTATAAAATTTTATCATTTTGGAGCTGTTGATATTGAAGATCCTAAAATTGGATGAATATTTAAGATTAATGGGCATCGACTAAAACCATATATTGAGGGTTCATGACCTAATTAGTTAAGTCATCCTGAATAAAACTAATGTTTGTCGCGCTGATGACGTTAGATCAAGTGCTCTATGGTAGGTAAGCCATAGTTATCTTTATTTTTTAATGTGTTTTGATGTGATTTGAGTAATGTAATGATTAGATGGTAGTATATTTGAGTCCTACTCACTCATAATTATCCTAAACGGTGCTACTTATTTAATTGAATTAAAGATTTGGAATTTATTTGGACAAAAAAAAAGTTGGAGCAAAATTGTAAACTGGTGCCAACGACGCCTAAAACAACGCTAGTGGCGGGATTTTCCAGAAATCAATTTTATTTTTCTGAGCCCTATTCAGCATCAATAGCGCTGACGACTGTGAAACTGTTTTTGGAGTTTCAAACGGTGAAATTTGGCTGGTTTGAGCTGAAATTTCACCCTTATAAGTCCCCAGACTCATTCTAAAACCCATTAACCCCAGAAAAATGAAGTTAGTTCCAAAATCTGTATTGCATGGCTTCCAACTTCTTAGAATCTTTAAGATTTAGAATTTTCAATAGGAGAAAGTTCGTTAGTTTTGAGGCACAACGACTTTGTGACGGAGTCCTTATTAAGAAGAGACTTATCAAAGAAAGAGGCTTTTTCCATCAAGGTATGAATCTTCCTAGTACTCGAGTTGAAGAAATATTATACAAAGGTTTTGGGAAGTGTTTTGTAACACTACTTACACAGTAGTCATTCCTATGTTGAAGGAATTTTATGCAAATCTTCATGGAATCAACCAAGGAGTCGTCTATGTGTGAGGTAGGTGGATATCATTCACTCCTTTCAAGATTAATAAACTTTACATGATAGATAATGTGTCAGTTTGTCATTATACCAATTTTTTCCTTACAAGAGATAATATGAATGAAATCTATCGATATCTGACGGATGAAGGCAACGATTGGGAGATAAGAGATGATGGGTATGTAAATTTCTCTACTACTTTATTAAATCTCGTGTCAATGCAATGGAATTTCTTTATATCCTCAAAATTACTCCCGACCACTAGAATTAGTAAAGTGACGAAAGAAAGTGCAATCTTAAACTATTATATTCAAACGGGAAGACTTGTTGATATTGACACCATAATTGTGAAATATGTTTTAGGTTTAATTGTGCATGGATCAAGTTATGGCTTGGGACATCCTTCCACTATTTGTTCTTTGCAACCACTCACAAGTGTCGTATAAGACTTGGGAAAAAGTGCTTCTCACTTGGAAGCACATGGTCCCAAAATGTTTATGACTTTCCAGCTAATGGGGATGAAAATGATCTGAGCATAACTGTAGACCAACCATTTAAGAGCTTACTGCTTATTTATCCTCGTTTTCCTAAAAATGTGCAGTTAATTCTAAGGAAGACCAAGAAATTGGAGAAAGAGGTATGAGATCTTATGGATACAATTAACAATATATCTGAATTATTTGATCACCTAGATTGGAGAATGAAGGATCAATTTGACATACTAGGTGTATGGAAGAAGGATTGATACGATTGATGAAGAAAAAGGCTTAGATTGAGGAGGATTTAATTGATGAATTCCCGTACCGACCCTTCTACAATTTGTTTGTGCACCACTAATTCATGGGAGATATCAAAGAAGATAGTACTGACATTGATGCATAGTAGTGCTTTACTATTTTGTCTACTTTACTTAATATTTGAACTTTATTTGCTTGTGTTTTGTTTGTATTTAGGTGGCTTATGGTTTGATTTCAGACTCATTATGCTTGAGATTTGAAATTGTGTTATGTTTTCAGCATTAGAGTGATGTGGTTTAATTACGAAGTTGAGTTAATGATGTAGTAGTATGATTGATATAGTAGTTTGTGGTATTGGATTTTATTTATAAAAGTGATGTTTTGTGTTGTTTGTGTACTTTTACTATTTGTGATGTTTTTGTTGATTGACAGCGCCAAAAATAGCGCCGACGGCACCCGATACCCGAATGTTTCATATCCCTTTTATAATCATGATTTTGAATAGTAAGCACCCCATTTATCACCTTCAACCTCTAGTTAAGGCCAAAAAAACACCCCTACGGCTTGCTTGCATTTGAATTTAAGGCTATTTTGAAGCCTTTTGAGGTTGGATCTCGTCTTCCCTTGGTAAGATCTCTACTTTAAACTAAAAATTTTCTATTTTTACTATGGAATTAGAGAGATCCAAAAATTTGGGGTTGTTTTTTTGAAGAAAATTTTGAGAGAAACCATGGTGAAATGCTCTTACTTGCAAGATTTGACTTTGGAGTTTATAGCATTGTGATTTAGGAATTTATTATAATTTATCTGCAAATTTTATAGAAATTTTGATATGGCTCCAAAGATGTTTAAGGGGAAGAGAAAAGTTGATTTTGATGAAAGGAAATTTGTGAATGTGTAAGCACAGTACCATTTTAAATCTACACTCAGTAGCAAAAAAGTGTATACATGATCGAGGATTTGAAAATCCGGGTGGAGTTGTAGAGCAGGTGATTGCTGATCGGAATTGGGAAACTTTTTGTTATTTTTCTATCGATGCAGTTGTTGATGATGTTCGTGAGTTCTATGCTAACTTGTGGTATACTGAAGAAGTGTATGTACTGGTTCGAGGATAGATGGTTGAATTTACTCCTGAACGGATTTATGCTTTCTACTAGTTAAGAGATAATATGGTCTATGAGTACAAATCTTTTGATATTGTGGATACTGCTTTGAATGAGGTGATTAATTTTCTTACTGATGGATAAGGGGAGTGGAAAACTAAGCAAATACAACAGATGAATTTTCTTGCTTCTCTCTTAATGTAGCATATAAAGACTGACATTATTTTATTTCTGCAAGACTACTACCTACTTATCATCATAGCAAAGTTTCATAGGATAGAGAAATTCTGAATTTTTTTTTTCAAAATATGAGGATAATTGATATTGGTAGAGTTATTTACAATAACATTCTGACTATAGCTAAGGGATAAACTACTGGAGGATTGGGACATCCTGCTCCAATTTATACATTATGTATATAATCAGGAGTTGAGGTTGATAGTAGCGAAGAGTTGGTCCATCTTTTGAAACCTATTAGTAAGGCCAACATTCGCACTTATGGGTCTCATGTAGGATGGAGATCTGGAGGTAAGAGTAGTGAGATTCCATCCGCTAGTCTTGATATACTGTCTAGTTCTTGAACTCCTACCATTTATGATGTTATGGAGCGGTTGATGATATAACAAGGTGATATTACTAGGCTTCATAGCATAATTGATGGTTTGGAAGCAAGAAATAACATCAATGATGATTATCAGAGGAAAAGAGTGGAATATGATATTGTTTATCATGATGCTCAGATGAGATTTATGAGGGGAGAAACTGGTGTGATATTTCTTACTTCCCCAGTAACATTCCATACCAGCCTGAAAAAGAAGAATTACCAGAAGAAGGAAGAGATGATGATTGGTAGAGTAGTACTCTTTGTGTTTGTATTTTTTTATTGATTTTTGTGTTTGTTATTTTCTTTTGTTTAGTAGTTGTGTGTAGTGATTGTAATTTCATTTTAGTTAATATGTATTGAAGTTATGTTAATATGTCACTGTTGTAGTAAAATTAAAATGGATGTTGTAGCAAGTGTTTTAAATTTCTTTACCCTGCGAATCTATGATATATATATCAACAATACTTCAAACTATTTTATGCTTGTAGTTAAAGTTTCTTTTAATACCTGCATGCTTCAGAAAAATCAAAAGCCCGACACAAAATAGTTAGTTTGCTTTTTCTCTCTCTCATTTATTAATTTGATATACAGTGAAAGACTTAAGTTTGGGAGAGAAAAATGTAACTTTTATTTTTTCTCAATCAAAATATATTTTCAAAACTATTTTAACATGACTTAAAGTAGATGAGCTTAACTTTAGATCACTAAATTTTTTATTTTATTTAAAGATCATAGTAGATTTGAATGAAAGTTTTTAATAATAAAGGTTAACTTAATGAGCAAGATATTTAGTATAAGCGTATTAGAATATAGTTAACTATTTAAAGTAAAGAAAATTGTATTTTTGGAATGTTAAGAGTATTAGAGGTTTATGTGAGGAGAAAAGATTGGGACTCTATGATGAATCATTAAAAAGCTAATATATCTATAAAGTAAAGAAATGTTTCAAGTTCCAACTTTAGGAAGAGGATAGTGAAGTTCAAAATTATTAAAGGCTATTCAGATATAGTAATCCTCACATGAAAAGAGAAAAAAAAGAGAGAGGATTGGAAAGTAATCCCAAAAAGAAAAAGAAAAGAAAAAGAAAAATATATGTGAGAAGAAGCTTGAGGAGATGCCTCAAAAATTGGCTCCACTTGAATCAACTTAAAGAAAGAGATTAAATTCCATTTCTGAATTTATAGTTAAGTATTAACATCCCTACTAATATTGATCTCATGAAGTTCTTTTTCATATGATACTTCAAAGCACCCTTAATGTCACAAATTATGATTATTCTTGAAATAAATACGAGACTAGAACTCTTAGACTTGATCATTAAGTAAAGTCCACTACTAAGATCCATATTTTTATGTAGTAAAAGAATTACTTGAGGAAAAGTAATAGTTAAGTTTGGGGGATTTTGATGCACCAAAAAGATGTTTAATTTTTTATATATTTTTTGTACTTAATTTTGATGATATTGGACTTTAATTGAGTTATTTTTCAAGTTTTACTGCAGGTAAGATGATTTTAGGCAAATGGAGTAAAAAGAAGCGAAAAGGAACAAATTTGGAGAGAAAAAGACAAAAACCATATTTTTGAAGCTCTGGCATCGACGGAGCCCAAACGGGCACCGACGTCACGTTTTTCTAGAGAGTAGGGAATTAAATGGAATGATAAGCCGCCGACGGCACCCTATTCATCGCCGACGATGCTCAATGTCGGTGAAGGAAAGATTCAATGTATTTGGATAACTTTTGGAGGGATTATTGAGGCAACTCTTGGGAAATTCATTCCTAGACTATTTTAACTTGTTTTCAGACACCATACTTAGTGGTGTGGGTGTTTATTTTAGTGAAGTAAAGTGTGTATGAGTGGAGAAGGAAGTCTTTAGAGAGATTTTAGAGTCTAGGGTTTAGTGTTAAGTGTCTTTTTGTGAAGGATTCTTCTCAAAATATTTGTAGGAGGAGAGGGAAAGTGAGAGATTTTTTCTTACCTATTATTTTCAGAGAGAGTTGTTTGTTGTTGTGAAGAGATAAGAAGATTCAAAGGAATTTCAAGGGATTCGCTTGGGGAAGAAATTCATATAGGTTGTATTTACTTTTCATAGTTTGTATAACTTTGCTTTTATATATAAAGTCTTTGTTTTGTTGTATCTTCCTTATGAATTCTGAGTATATTTATTTGTTTTTCTCCTTACGATGATAAATGGTGAAGTGATGGTTTAGATTGGATGAGCCTTATGAAAGAGAAGAAATTGTGATGATTTTTCACTTCATTCTTCATTTACTTTTCAATCTGGCCAATTGAATTGTTAAAATATGTTAAGAAATATAGAATCCGAAAGGGCTATGCTCTCTACAACAAAAGTGGACATTACATTCAATGTCCATGAATGAGTGATGTAGTTCATCGGGGTTAGGTACAAATAAATAGGGAAATATGGTTTGTTGGCATAGAATTGAAAATTTTAGGGTGACAGACTAAAATCCCCAATTTGGTCCAAGTGTTTGGAAATTAAAGTGAGAGTTAGCCTTTAGGCGAAGGGAAGTGGTAGCTCTGGAATGGGAGCCAGTACCCTCCCAGCCTAACCACAGACTTAAGGACCAAACCTGAGATTAGCCAATATTTTTTATAGCACTCGGATGAGGGTAAATAATAGGTATGCTCGGCACAATACAAATATTATAATAATCTATGTCAATCACTCACCAAAATATCATTATAAGGGGGAGGACACTTTCTCTATATTTGAATCTTACATTAAAAAACTTAATGTAGAATTAGTTACTTTAATCTGAAGTTTAGAAAGTTCTATAGTAAATTTAAATTCTTTTGAATGTTTAAACCTTAGTAATTTTAGTGTTTACTTTTGGTGTTTTGTAAATTCGGACATTAGATTTTTTTGTGCTGCGCCATAAGGTTTGCTTCCTCCCTATGGGATGGATAACCAAGACTCCACTAGAGCCCTATATTACTTGAGCGATACATATACTTACGTAAAGATTTTTTGCTTTCTTAATAAACTGGTTATACTTTGTAACTGAATTGAAATTACTTTTGAAATATTACTTTACGTTAGCAATCCGCCGCATCACACATTCTACTAGTGTTAAGGGAATAAGAAGTTTTATAGGACATGCTGGTTTCTACAGACGTTATATTAAAGATTTTTCAAAAATTTCTATGTTTTTATGTCAAATTTTAGAAAAAGATGCCAACATTGATTTTAATGATGAATGTCTATATTCCTTCAACATACTAAAAGAGAAATTAGTCAGTTCACTTATTATTATTTTACCTTATTGGACAAAATGTTTTGAATTAATGTGTGATGCTAGTGATTATGCTGTAGTGGTTGTTTTAGGACAGAGATATGACAAAATGTTCAAAGTGATATACTATGTGAGTAAAATCCTTAATGAGGTTCAAATTAATTATGCTATCACTAAAAAGGAATTATTAGCTATAATGTTTGCTTTTGATAAATTCATATCTTATTGTATTGGAACTGAATGTATTGTACATAGTGAACTTGCTACTATAAAGTATTTAATAATGAAGAAAGATGCAAAACCATGATTAATTAGATGGGTCCCTCTATTAAAAGAATTTGATTTTCAAGTTGTGGATAGGAAGGGTACTGATAATCAAATAGTTGATCATCTGTCAAGGCTTGAACAGGAAAATAAAAATGATTTAAATAATGAAATTAATGAGAACTTTCCTAATGAAAAATTATATGGGATTAATGAATGACAAATTTTGTGGTATGTTGATATAGTGAACTACTTGGTTAGTAATATTTTACCTTACGGACTAGATAGCCATCAAATTAAAATGTCATTTATCATTCAAAATTTTACTTTTGGGATGACCTTTGTTTATATAAATAATGTATGGACTTAATTATTCAAAGATGTGTACAATTAGAAGAAACTCAAGAAATTATTCAAAAATGTCATAAATCAGATTTTGGGGGACATTTTGGAATGGATAAAATTGTATTTAAGGTTTTACAATCTGAGTTTTATTGACCTATTTTATTTAAGGATTTCAATAACTATATAAAAATATGTGATCGATGTTAGAGAGTAGGCAATATTTCTATAAGAGATAAAATGCCAGTAAATTTACTCTTGAAGTTGAAATATTTGATGTTTGGGGATTAGATTTCTTGGGACCATTTGTACCATCTTTTGGAAAGATTTATATTTTGATAGTTGTGGATTATGTTTCTAAATAGATTGAAGTAGGTACTTTACCTCGCTGTGATGCTAAAAGTGTAGCAAAATTTTTAAGAAAGAATATTTTCATAAGATTTGGAATGCCACGAGTTATCATTAGAATGGAGGAAGTCATTTCAGGAATAGATTGATTGAAATATTAACTCAAAAAATTGGGATTAAACATCATATTTCCACAGCTTATCACCTTCAGACCAGTGGTTTAGCAAAAGTATTCAGTTAAGAAATTCAAAGAATATTAGACAAAATGGTAAATCCTAAAAGGACTGATTGTTCTGCTAGACTTGATAATATTTTATGAGTCTATAGGTCTGCTTATAAAACACTTATAGGAATGACACCATACATGTTAATATATGGCAAAGCATGTCACTTGCCAGTTGATTTGGAACATAAAGCCTATTGCGCAATTAAAGAGTCTAATTTTAATTTGAAAGATGATGGAGAGAAGCGATTGTTGTAATTAAATGACCTTGATGAATTGAGAAATGAAGCATAAGAATTTCAAAATTTATAGAGAAAATGAAGTTTAGGCTTGATTAGAAAATTCTGAAAAAGCATTTTGAGCCTGGGTAAGAATTTTTGCTTTATAATTTGTGTTTGAAATTATTTCCAGGAAAATTTAAATCCAGATAGTTGGGACCATTTATTTTGGTAAGAGCATATCCATATGGAGCTGTTGATATTGAAGATCCAAAAACTAGGAGAGTGCTTAAGATAAACAGACAGAGATTAAAAGAATACATAAGTGGAGAGGGTCATGTATTTGAGAGGGTCATGATTTTTCACAGTTAGAATAACTCCTTTAAACCGCCAAAAAGTTAGTTTTTTTTCTTCTTCCTTTATATAAAACTACCAAATACGGGATCTGAAGTACCTGTACTACATTCCTAAGTATTTTAAAGAAATTTGAGAGTGGAAATTTCATTACTAGTGAGAGATTATGGAGAAAAATGGCAATGGGAGATTGGAAGATTAGAAGTTGGTGTATAAGGATGCTTAAACCTACTTCAATGGATATCTTACATTAAGTTTGGAGTGACTAGACAAACTTGAGAATATTGAAGGTGAGATTTCTCTTTTACATTCAAAGTTTGAAAACTTGTTCCACCAGTATGAGCGTATGGATTGGCAGTTGAAATTGCAATTCAATAATTTGGCTTTTTTCCAAGATAGTTAAGTGACTATGTATAGCACCAACAAGTGGATCAATGATAAATTTGCTAAGGAATTTCTTCGTTCTCCTTTCTACCATGCCAACAATCGAAATTATTTTGTGAGTGGAATGGATAATCTCACTATTGGTACGTTAAAGATGAACCATTCATGTTTTTGAATGGTGCAGATTTAATTTAATAAATATAATTTTAGAAAAATATCATTTTTTTAATTTTAAAATATGAAATCAATCTGATCTTACATAATCGATAGTTTAAAATAATCAAGCACTTTGCTACAAGCTATGTGTCTATCTCGAAGAATGGACACATAGCTTAGTAGTGAGGCTTGATCAAATAAACTAAAGAATTTATGATATTTGTTTGGTCTGCAAATCATTTATATCAACCGATAATTTCCCCTATATAATATGGAGGAATTAGATAGAGTTTACATTAATCTGGGGACTTCATATTCATGAATTCCAAAATGGTAAGGTTCCTCAAGAAAACATAGTAATTGGAGATCCAATAGGTGAGTGGCTCAAATTTCATAACAATTTTTGTAGGAATCCAAAGGAAAGAAAGACTAGGGGGAAAGAAATAGATCCAAGAGATTTCTTGGTGTTTTCCTAAAACTATTCTATGGTTTAGCTTCAATTTATAATATTTATTTGATGTTTCATCCTGTCAATGTTATTATTTAGGGATTACACTCACTTGATGCCGATCATGTGAATAGATTGGAAGATATAAGTGTTTATGTCATATTCAATGACAACCTCAGAATCCTAAGACAAGTTAGGGCTTATATTGCACAACATGGTCATGCAAAGGCCTAAAGAGATAAGGTGACGATTTGTGCTGCACTAGGAAAGCTACCTCAAAGTCCTATAGCTTGTTGTTTTAATTTCTAAGGAGATTTGCTGTTGAAGGTGGTCATGCTGCCCACTGCGCATGCTCCAAACTCCTTGTCGTAATAGGTTTAGTTTAAATAAATGTCAATTGTAAGAAAAGAGGAGTTTTATGTTTTGAAAATATTTAAATTTAGGTCTCTTAATATTTTCTTATGGGACAATGTTTAAGTTGATTAAGAAGACTAGTTAAGATCCCATTGTTCCATCATCCTGGCACCACTATTTTCTTCGGATTTCACTTAGTCTAGATGAATTTACTAAACTCAACTTAATGAGTTCCATACTTTCATTTAGATCGTGGGAAATCTTGTTAACAACTGTAGGTTATATCCTTCGAGGTATTCCCGATCATCTGACAAAGATGTTTTAATTTAATTGCAATTGTGATTTTATTTGCAATTAAATTTTGAGTTGTTTTATATTTTTTACAGTTTTAGCGGTGAATTTTATCATGTTTAGTTTTAATTTAGTTTTAGTTTTATTAGTTTTGTTCAAATTAACCACATATATAAGCTGCACAGTGTTCTAACATACTTCTTTTCTGAGTTCCATCCTACTGATGTTGAATTGGATGAGATTATGGGATTTTCAACTGATGGAGATGGAGTCTAAAAGATTAAAATTGGGTGACGGGTAAACTTTTCTTTCTCAAATTTTATTTTTCAGTCACGTGCATGTCACTATTTCATATCCAGTAGATTATTACTGACCAACAATTTCGATGAGGTAACTCATGAGAGAGCCATATTAAACTACTGTATTCATATGAAGAAACCTCTTGACATTTGCTCCCTTATCTAAACAAACATACTTGTTTCCCGGAAGGAGGAACTACAGGAGCTTTGGGCTACCCTGCTCTTATTACTACTTTGTGTGTGGAATCTGATGTGAAGTATGAGACTTGGGAAGAACTTTTGCCAACACATAAGCACATTGGAAAAACAAACTTGGAAAATTATGAGAGTCATTTTTGGGAATAGACCTAGGACTGGAGTTAACATACCTTCTACTTCAACTTCTACTTCTGCTCTTACTTCTTCTTCTAGACCATCTACTTCTAATACTATTTGTCTGAAGTCTGTTATGTAACAAATGATAATTCAGCAAGGAGATATCATAGCCTTATAGAATTAGAAAAAAAAGGCATTGAACCTTCTTTCTGCCATAGTGATGATATTATATTTTGGAAGTCTGAGTATGATCTTGCCTATAATGAGGTTATGATGAGATACATGAATGGTGAAATTTTTGTGGAATTTCCTACTTGCCCCATTTTTACACCGTATCAGCCTTCTGAGACTGATGAGGATATAGATTTGGGAGATCATAATGATTATGATGGTGATGATGATGCGGGTGGTGATGAAGATGTTGATGTGTATTGTGTTGTTTTCTTTCTTTCTTTCCTTTGATGTGTTTACATATTTGGACTTTATTATATTAGCGATTAGTTATATTTGTGCTGGAGTGTGCTTGCATTTTTTTGCTTTACTTAATTTTTTATGTTAAACTATTAGTTCTAATGTTTATATTTTGCTCCAGTTTAAATGCTATAGTAGTATCTATTTTATGTTTTTATTGTTATGCATGTTAATTTTATGTTTATTACTACTAAGTACTTGTCTTATCTACTTGTACCTGCACTAATTTCCCTATTATGAACTTCAAAACTTTTTCACTTTCTCCATGAACTTTAATGCTTTAAATTAGTTTAAAAAAATTAAGTTTGGGGGAAGGGATAAAATACTTTTTAAACTAAACTTTATTTGTCGTCGGGGAATTGTATTTCTCAAAATTAATTTTAAAATAACCTGTGGTATGTAGAGTTTATTATAAAAAACTATAATTTTGATTTTATAAAAGTTGTAAAAACATCTAATTAAAATATTTTCATAATGAATGTTAATTCTATTATTATGATATTTAATATGGAGGGTTTCGAGTTATGTTTTTTTTATTTAAAGTAAAGAAAATTGTGTTTTTAGAAATATTGAGGATCTTGGATTTAGACTTGAAAAGAAAGAATTGAGACTTTATGAAAAATTTTCAAAACTAATACACATTTGTTAAATTAAAGAAATGTGAAATGTTTTAACTTTAAGAAGATGATAATGGAGTTCAATATCATAAAGACTATCCAAATATAGTAATCCTCACATGACATATAAAAAAATTGAAACAAAAGAAAAAAATGAAAGGATTGAAAATGATCCTAGAAGAAAAAGAAAAGAGAAAAGCAAAAAGAGAAAATATGTAAGGAGAAGCTCAAGGAGATGCCTAATCAAAAATTGACTTGACTTGAATCATCTTAAAAAAAGAAACTTAATTACATTTTAAACTTTAACTTAGAAGTATTAGCACATTTACTAATAAAGTTCTCATGAAATTCTTTTTCTAGTAATTCTTCTAAGTATCTTAAATATGACAAACTGCAGTTATTTTTGAAATAAATAGAAAATCAGAACTTTAAACTTGACTGTTAATTATTTTTGTAATTTAGTTTTTAACTTGAGTTATTAAAAATTTACCTGAAAGTTTCACTATAGCATCTATAAAGCAAAAATTATAGAAATATATAAGTTAAATTTGCTACCACAAGTTATAAGATTTTATATAGTATTGGGAGTTACTTGAGGACAAGTAACGTTTAAGTTTGGGGGAATTGATCCACCTAAAAATAACTTATTTTTAGTGCATATTTTAAAAGCCTTTAATGTACATTTTTTAGGATAATGTAGTTTAAAAGAAAGTATTTTGCATGATTTTTGTTTCAGGTACTTGGAATAGACATTTATGGAAAATGAAAGAAAAACTGATAAAAAATGGGCAAATATTGGTGATGCTATAGCACCTCAGACTGGCACTACCAGAAACTACCTTTCTAAAAGATCTATTGAATTTGGCTGAATTTTGGAGTATGTTTTTAATTAAATGAGAAGGATCTGGAGACCTTTTGGAACCTCAAAACTTCAAGTGGGTGGCAATAGTAAATTGGGGTTTTCATATTTTGTGTTTAAGTGTAAGTGTGAGCGTGTTTTAGTGTGTAAAATTTTGGAGATTGCTTTAAGGAACTCCATAAGTTTACTTGGGGAGAAGACATAAGGTAATTTATATTTGTGTTTAAGATTTTGTTGTAAGACTTAGATTTCAATGCAATTGTTTTGTTTTTATTTAATCCCCATGAAGTCTTAGTAGTTCCCTTTCTTTTAGGAGGAGAATGATTTAAAGACTTCTTTTTACTCTTAAAATTGTGATAGTATTTTCACCGAATCTTCATTTACTTTACAAACTGGCCACTTGTGAGGTTAAAATCTGTTGAGAAACATAATGACTTGGAAGGACTGTGATTTCACCAAACTACTAGATATCACAATTCATTCTAGGTAGAGCCATGACGATGGAGTGCAAATAAATAAGGACATAAGTTTTGATGGGCGTATAATTGGTTAGTTATAGAGTGATAGGTTAGATTCATATCAATTTTCCTTAAGTTTTAGTACCCTGGCGTTGGGATTCGGCCATCCAGTGACATAGGCTTGCGGGCATCTAGAAGTGAGAGGCTAGATAGTTTTAATGCGGAATCGAGATGGTTAAAGAATCAGCCTTAAGTAAGCCAATGTTCTTTGCTAGCACTGAGATGGGGTAATGAATATGGTTTGCTTCTATTTGTCATAATACATTAATATTTTCTTAAATCACTTTAATCCTACATAGGTTAAAATCTCTTTGCAAGGAGAAAGGTTTTCCATACTATCCAAACTCGCTGTTATATTTTATTATGTTGTTACATTTAGTTTTTGCTTTCTTTTTAACTCTTTAGTAGTAATTTTTAGTAAGCATATCATTTTAGACCTCATATCTATTTAATTTGCAACTTAAATAGAAATTCTATAAGTTGATTTTAAGAGTTACTGCTTTCCTCGTGGGATCGATACTAGGATTTTTATGGAAAATCCTATATTACTTGAAATGAAAATTATACCTGCGTAGCACCCCTAGTTTGAAAGATTATTATATAAATCATAAATAATTACATTTGTTGACATTAGCCGCTAGATATTTTTGAGACATATTTTCTGGCAAATTTTTGGAGATTAAAAATACACGTAATTGTTTGCCAGGTCAATAACCCATTTCTTCTTCCTGACACAGATTATACTCGGTTCCAATAGCCCTAAAGATAGGATTGTTCTTTATTTACTGATTTTGATATATGAATTTAAAATTCTTTAGGAAATAGGTGCCATGGTGCATAAAGTCTCCATGAAACACAGTTTTTTGATAAAAATAACATTAATTTGGATAATAAGTGATTTTTCTGCATATGAACTGTTATCTGGATGGAGCACCATGGGACAATTAGCCTATCCATATTGCATGAATTCATCTAAAGCATTTATGCTTCAACATGGTAGAAAGAATTCATGGATTTACTGAGCTCATGTTTTCAATAGCTGAACACCCTTGAGAAGGAACAAGAGTGCATTCAGAATGAACAAAATTGAGAAATCAACTTCATTTAAAAAGATAATTGGGGAAGATATACTGGAGTTTTAATGGCATTCCAAAGATTATTGTATGCCCTGACCTTTCTTCACATCATCCACCCATTTTTGGTGTCACTCATAATTGATAAAAAATTCAATTTTTTGGGATCTTCCTTATTGGAAGGAGAACATGGATCAGACACAATTTGGATATAATGCACATAGAAAAATTTCTTTGATAAGAAATTCGACATTGTGACGGATGTAACGGAAAAAATAAGAACAACATGAGTGCTAGACTTGATTTGAATGAAACATGCAAAAGGCGAGAGATGGAGATCTAAGAAATTGTTGACGGCAAGCTCATTAAGTCTGAACCAAAATATTTCCTTACTTTGTCCCAATAAAGAATAATTTGTGAGTGGCTCCAATCGTTAAAATTCTTGAGTGAGCATGCTTTAAGTTTGAGTTGTTGTTTTAATGTGGGTGCAGGGAAAATATTTGGAATGAGAAGTCAAGACTGTCATATTTTTTCTATAAATTTTGATGCCAACAACATTTAGTTGTTTGCCAAGTGAAGTCCTTGATTCATTAATAGAAATCATTGTGCTATCCAGAGAACTATGTGTAGCTCATTTGAAGCATGACAACAAACACAAGCTAGAAGCAAACATTCCTGTAACACTTTGCAAGCTTGAGAATATTTCTACCTAGTTTCTTTGACTCAATGGAGCATATACTTGTAAATTGACCCCACGAGGCATTAATTGGAGGTCCAGTATAATATCACTAGATGTATCATTTTGAGAGGTGTTTACTTTGAGACTATATTGTTAATCACTTATTTATAAAGAATATTTTTAATTTGTTCTACAAAAAATTAATTTCTTAGACTAGAACTTTTTTTATTAAATCGAAGAGAATTGTGAGGATTAACGCACTACCAAAAGAAACCATATGTGAAGCATATTTACTACAGGAAGCAGCAACGTTCTACTCTCACTATTTTTGGGAGGATGAATCCACAGAGGAAACAATGGATTTGGTGTCTCCATCAAACCTTTCTTATTTCAAAGAATTAAGTGAAGCATCGGGGGGGGTGCACATCATGTTACCTTAATAATCAAGAACATTGAGCAGCAAAACTTTATCTTCTTCTCAATTACAATGAAGTACAACCATTTGTTGAAAAGAGATTTTTATTATAATTATTCACTCATATATCTCTAAATTTTATGATTAGTTATTTTAATGAAATTTCAATGTGTGAGTAGTTTATTCATGGATCTTTAAATTAGTTGAAAATGATGACACCAGTAACGAGATTGAGAACAACTTCCCCAAGTGGTTTACAACCATGTGAGTTAAAAATTGATAGATTCATTTCTCATATGACACATAAATTTTCATTAACACAAGATTTCTTATGTATATATTAATAGATTAATGATTGGAGAAATAGCGTGACAGTTCAGGGGTTGATGAATTTTGATTGGGGTCTTAAGCGCATTGCATAAATATGGAAAATTTACGATGTAAATGGGTACAAGTTTCATACAAGATCCTTGTCCGAAGAAAAAATTCTTGTAATTTCTGTTAGTATACAAAATAAAATGATAATTTGAATGATGAAATAGATTATCATGGGATTCTCAATGAAGTTGTTGAACTATCATTTTTGTTCGTTGTTGAAGTATCATTTTCAAGCTCTATTAGAGGGAATATATTCCTATTCAGCTGTACTGGGATCAATCCAATTCATAATCATGGAATAAGGGTAAACCAACTATATAATATCGCATAACTGAAAGTAAACAAAAAGTAAGCTAAATTTTATCCTTCTATTCTAGCCCGACAAGTGATTCATGTTTACTATCTTTGATATCCACATTAAGTAAAAGATAATGTTGATTGGGCAGTTGTCATTTTGAGTAAACTAAGTGCCACCATTAATATTCAAAAAAAAAAAACTTTGAACCTGCCCATCAAGAGAATAAAATGACAGGTTCCTGTTTTCCACTTGAGGTAATCTATGAAGAGCTTAATTTAGAGGTTGCTAGTGGAAAATAAGAAGAAATTAACCTTAATGATGAGAATGAATCTAGCGATGCGTTTGAAGAAGAGTTATTTCAGTCACACTTCAGATCATGTTGAGTAAGTTGAGTACGTTACTTTAAATATTTAAAGCTTAAGTCTCCCAAGTCTGTATGTTGTACTTTTTCTTGGATTTCATATTTCACTTTATTGCATACTTTTTTGTTTTCAGTTTTAGTAGTTGTACCTTGAACTTTAGAGTTTCATCTATCTTTACACTGCATGTTTATGTTTTTTATGTTTATTGAGTACTATTCTATTTTTTGTTTGTTACATAATCTATGAACTAATTAATAAAAGTTATTCTCTTTGGTGAAGATGTTGGCTGGAGGTAGGATGGTCTTCCTCCCCACTTGGGGGGGGGGGTGGTCGGGGAGCATAACACTATCTAACGAAGAAGTACGTCGAAAGAGGCAGCCGAGTTCATCACCCACTCTCACCCCAGCTTCGACACCCATCATTGTCCTTATGTCAACCACCACTGCTACCACTACCCCAACCCCAGCTCCCCCCAAACACCCTCTCCCCCCTCCCCAACTCTCATACCCACACATAACCCCACCCGCACTCCCAGCCTTGACCCCACCCTCACTCTCACTGCTGCCCCAACCATCATTCTCACCCCTGCTATTACACTTAGCCCCACCCTGATCCCTACAATCACCCCTAACTCCACCCCAATGGCAATGGGATTGAGTGTGGCAGAGGCTCACGCTACCTCTACTGTGCGGGAGTCGACAAGCAGTAACTACGACAACAAGTCTATCAGCAACGCGTAAGCTTTTTTTAAAGATGTTGATAGTAATCTGTTGACCTCATTTTTGATGAGGTCTTCTCTCCTTCTTTTTAGTACTTAGGATCTAGCTTTAGGCTTTTCCTTTGACTATCCTAGAGGATTAGAATTGGGACCCACCACTTAGAAATTCAAACCACTTCTTAACTCCCTACAAACTCCACAAACTTGATTGTAGACCCCTAATCACCTAGAGGGTTGAGATCAAATGTGGAAGTTTAAAGGATGAGTTCCTATGGGACTCTTCGGCCTTGGGACCGCCTCAGGTGGCACGGTCGCAGTGAAGGGGCTGACTTACACACACATTACACCTATACACTACACTTTCACACACCTCCTAAAACCACACCCATACCCAACTTGACCTCTCGACTCATGAAGGTGGTTCACATGGATGGTCCTTAACCCCTAAGCCCTTGGCTAAGAGGGTTAGGAACAACATAGTGGATGCCTCAAATGAGTCCCTTTTATGGCTCATGTGGGCTTGATATGGCTTCATGGCTCAACAAAAATGATTTCATTCCACTTACATTCACCCAATCTTCAATTTTCCAAATTTTCAATTTTTGACCCCCGGGACCCTACGCCCGCCAAGCCTACCAAATGCCCTTGAAATTGCCCAAAATTTGCAAAATCACCTAAACTACCCAAAATCCCCAAAAACATTCCTAAACATTTCCTCACCACTCAAATTGATCATCCATACCCAAAAACACCAAAAATTCCAAAATACCTCCCAATACCCTCCAAATACCCAAAATACCCCTCTTAGCCAAAAATCCAAAAATTCAAAAAATTCTCAGAAAATTCCAGAAAATCCCAAATATTCCTAATTTCATTTTGTTCAACTACACCATGGGCCAATTTTGTCAATTTACGCCACTTTTATCAAAACCCCCAATTTGACCCATTTTAACCCAAAGTGAACCCAATGTCAAACCAAACCTACCCAATTGACCCAAATTCTGGTCCAATTCAATTCTAAACTTCAATTAAACATCCCCAACACCAATCTAGACCAAATCCAAGCTCAATTTGATTGACATTTGGATCCAATTTCACTTTTGGCCTTAAAGCCCAATTTGGACACATGACCCAAACTTAGCCCAAACTCACCCAATTCAACTCCAATTAACCCCAAATCTTTTCTAAACCTTCCTTAACATCCCCATAAACAAAAAACTAACATGATTTGCCCAAGATTTTGACCCAAACCCCACTCAAATTCAACCCAAAATCAAGAGGCCCAATTTTGACCTAAACCTAAACCTAGCCCAAATAGACCCAAACCCCAAAATCAAAACCCAACCAAAGTCAAAATCTCTTTGAAACACTCCCATAAAAATTTCCTAACATTTATTTTACATCAATTTCAACCCTAGCCCAACATTGGCCCAAGTTAGCCCAGTTTGACCAACATTGGCCCACTTATTAAATAAACCCAAATTCAACCCAATGTCAACCCAAACCACCTTAAATCTATTTCAAATTACTCATGAAACATCCCTAAACCAAAACCAACAATTTTTTGGCCCAAACTTTTACAAAGATTCTCATCCATGAACACATTCTTAAACTTAAAAGCCCACTTCCCTTAAACCTTCCTAAAAGCCCATTTCCTTCAAAATTCAAAAGCCCAAATCATCCTAAAGCCCACATGACACTTCCCCTCATCATCCATTTGATCAAAATCACCCCTAAGTTTCAAAATCATCAATTAAACCATTCCAAATCAAGCCACATGTCAAATTACCCCCTAAATGTCAAATATTTCTAAAACCCTTTTTCATGAAACAAGTCAACCTTTTTTCAAGCCAAATGCGAAGCCACATGCAAGCCATAGACAAGCCACATGAAGCCATGGGGGGTTTGACTTGTCACCAAGCCATTAATGGCAAGTGGAGGGAGTCCTTTCCTAAGCCTTCCTTAAGCCATTTTAACCTCTTTAATGCAACAATATAACCCAAAATTAACTTAAACTATTTGGATAGAGACCACACCATCCTCTCTTGGCTGACCCAACTGACTCTCAGCCCAAAATCAGACCATGGGGAGGTGCACCCAACCCAAACCAATGGGTTGACCAAATTGAAGCCAAAATGGCCTCTTCCCCATTCCATTCCAAGCCACCCCCTTTACACATGGCAAGGCCCGATTGATCGCACAAGCCTCCGACCTCGACCCACCTGAGCCCGAGGGTGACCTAACCCCGGCCGGCCAGCCACCACAGCACGCCGGAAACCACCGGGCCGAGAGCTCACATGTGAGCCCAAACTTGGAATTCTCACCTGCCGAGCCGCCTCATGCCCAATGGCCACCATGGCCGTTCTTCACATGCCAAGAGCAGCTGATCCCAGCCCTCAACTCCCCCTGGGAGAGCCTCCAGCCATGCCTATTTAAACCCCTCACCCTCTCGGCCAAAGGAGGTGCTGAACCAGACCATACCAAAACTCTGCCAAAATCACTCCTCACTCCCCTCCAGGACTTAGAGCAATCGATCCCCACCGTTCTCCTGCTCTAATCCCCATGTGATTGAGCTCGATTTTGGAGCTCGATTCTCGGGCCGAACAGGACACTCCCGAATCCTTCACCAAAATCAAATTAAACTCACCTACACCTTCACCGGGTCAAGAGAAGAAGTTTTCCAGTGAAAGCCCCCTCTCCAGGCCACCCAGTTGTTCCAGACTCCAAAGGTTGTGATCAGCCTTGGTGGAAATCACACCTAGGCAATTCAACACATCCCCAGGCTTCATCCCTAGCCTCCTGCAGCTCCAACGAACGTGCCGAACATCTCTGATCGAGGCTTCACCTCTCAGAGCTAAGGTATGGATCAATTCTTCATCCCGAGCTTCTGAACATTCTCCATTTCAAATGAGTCGATTTCAATGAGCATTAGCCATATAGATGTGTTCGTCTCTTCAAGACGAATCCATAGAGCATAAGAACATAAAAATCCATGGAGAATTGAGTGAGATCTTAGGGCTAGAAGGTAGACGGCTCTCGGGTTAGGACGCTCGGGGACGATGAACGGATGCCGTTCATTCAATACACGCGCGGACGGACGGCTCAGATGGCGTCGGACCGGGAGACGGTACGTGAACCGCGGGCCGCGTGGCGCCGAGTCGAAGGCGGCGTCGAATGGGAGCGCGTCGCGTGTGCATTCGGAGGCTGCCGAGGTTGACGCGGCGCCGCGTCACTTAAGCGAGAAAAATAGGATTTTTCTTATTTATTTAAATCCCGGAACTTCAAAAATCCATATCTTTGTGTAGAAAAATCACAAAAATAAAATAAAAATACCCTCTTGCTCGAGTGAACGAGAGGAGAATAATGTGGAAAAGAAATTAATTAATTTTGTCCAGTATTTTATTTTTAATTAATTATTTACTCCCTGCATTGTTTTAATTCTCCATGCATTCATACAATTTACCATGGCATGAGACCATAGGGCTTTTGAAGCCTCTGAACTTGGGAACATTCCCTGAATTTTCCAGGGTCAGAGGCCATCTCTGTGAAAAGTTATTGATTTTTCAAATGCATGTGGCTGTTTTGAGTATTTCAATTCCAAAAATTAGCATGTTGTGAAATAAATTCTAGGAAAATTTGGTGATGTTCCTTATGACCAGAGAACCCTAGGAAAAGTAGGACTTGAGTTAATTCATTTAAAATAACCATAATTGGCTTAAACACCCAAAATAGACCCCTAATTAATTAGAGTTAACCATAGATCAAATTGACTTGAAATCAATTCTCCACTGACCTTTAGGATCAGAGGAATCCACCATAAAAATTTCAAGTCAATTGGACTTGGTTAGCCCTACTAAATGGGTTGATTAAGCCATTTAGTCATTTTAAACTTTAAAAATTCATAACTTTCAAAATACCTTTCAAAAATTCACCAAATTGGTTTTGGAGCCTCTCTGATATCAGGGGAATTTAAGAAAATTAAAATTTCAATTTTCTAAAAAAGTTGATTTTTCATCATTATTTTAATATTTTAATAATTAAAAAAAATAAAAATTACAAAAATAATAAAATTCACCAAAATGTCATATTTTGAAATTTAATCACTTAGGAACAAACCCTATATTTTTCTCAGGACTATTCAATGAGATATTAAATTTTAAAGCCTTAGGGTAATTTTAAAATTAAAAAAAATGTATTTTCTAGCATTTTCACTAAAATAATTATAATAAATCAAAGAAAAATCAGAAAATTGTAAAATTTGGTTTTCTGGAATCCTTGATATCAGAGAGAATTTTAAAAATTATAAAATTCATTTTTCAACTTATATTCTATTTTTAAATTAATTAATACTCCAGAGATTAAAATAATTCTAATAAATAAAATATAATTCAAAAAATCACAAAAATTGGTCCAAGTGGTCCTCTGGTCATTAGGATTGTCCCATAATTTTCTTAAGGATAGAAACTTTCCCTTGGTCATATTATTAAATTTTCCTTGGAAATCCTTATTTTCCACTAAAAATAATTATATAAATAAATTAAATACAGAAAAATCACATTTTCTCCTCTAATGTCTTTATTGACATATGAGTGAAGTAACATAAAAATTTCAAGTTCATTTGAGCTCAATTTAGTGAATTATGAAATTATTAGGCTTGAAGGAGCAAAATGGTAATTAAAATCTTAACCCTTTAATTAAGACTTTAGGCTTAATGAAATTAATAGGCAAAATATTTGATTTTAATTTGATTTGGATGATTGAAATTTAGATAATTAAAGGGTAGAAACCTACTGAACAATTTAAAATAATTGAAATAAACCTTAATTAAATAATTAATTTAAATTTGGAAGAATAATAAAATTGGAATTATTAAAATAGGGATATTATTAGGAAGAGATTTGTTCTTTAATTTAAAAATCCCTAAATTAATCATCCCAATAATATTTAATTCCTAATTAAAATGATAATTCAAGTTTAAGATTTAAAATGCTAAAAGGCTTAATCATTAAATTAAATTAAAGTTAAATTATTTAAAACAAATCCCTTTAAAATTAAAAATTAAATTAAAAATTATATTAAATTAAATTAAATTAAATTAAATTAAAAATTAAATTAAATTAAATTAAATTAAATTAAATTAAATTAAATTAAATTAAATTAAATTAAATTAAATTAAATTAAATTAAATTATATTAAATTATATTAAATTAAATTAAATTAAATTAAATTAAATTAAATTAAATTAAATTATATTATATTATATTATATTAAATTAAATTAAATTAAATTAAATTAAATTAAATTAAATTAAATTAAATTAAATTAAATTATATTATATTAAATTAAATTAAATTAAATTAAATTAAATTAAATTAAATTAAAACTAATTTAAATCAAATTAAATCAAATTAAATTAAATTAAGCTAAATCATATTACATTAAATTAACTTAAGTTAAATTAAATTAAATTAAACCACATTAAATTAAATTAAATTAAATTAAATTAAATTAAATTAAATTAAATATAAAGACATAAAGAATTCAAAATAAATCTAAAACAATTTGAACACTATTCCAAACTTAAATCCATTAACTAAAATTAAATCACAACCCACTTGAAGACCCATTTGCCCTCAAAAGCTCATGATGTCATAACTCTTAAAAGGAGTGTTAAAAGAAGTGTTACTTCACTCATAGGATATTCAAATGTCCTAGTTCACTGAGCAAGACAACAAAACTTAAACTCTCGGACGATTAATTCATTTGTGTAATTAAATTCATTTGGACTTAAAACAATCCTAGAAATATTGAAAAGATGTTTAAGATTCGTCTTAAGCACTTCCTCAATATGATAGGATATTTATAAGAACAATTGAACTTAGTTGTTCTTTGATGAAGAAAATCGTCCTCAAACTAAAATACAAGAACCTAGACGTCATAGGAAATGACTAGCTATAGGATTATGAACTTGGTAGAAAACCATAACCTTTCCCTTAGCTTTACCTAGGAACTTACTTTAAATGCTTAAATATTCTAACTGTGTTTTAAGTGCGGCTTGGGATGACGGGAAGACCCTCCGAGTACGCTTTTATTTTATTGCGATTTACTCTATTGCAACTTATTTAATCGCATCGCACTTACTTTTCTTGCATGATAAACAACAGTTGCATGAAAACCTACACCTTTAGGACTGAAACCAAAGCCGAAACCCATAACTAAATTAAAAGACACTACAAGATAAAATTCACCGCCACAACATTCAAAATATAAAACAACTCAAAATTTAATCACAAACGGAACAACAAAACTACAACTACGACCAAATTAAAACGTCTCATTGAATGATCGGGAATACCTCGGATAATGTAACCCACGTGTTGCTAACGGGATTTCCCACGGTCTAAATGAAAGTGCGGAACTCATTTAGTTGAGTTTAGCAAATTCATACTGGACAAAGTGAATTCGATGAAAATAACGGTGCTGGGATGACGGAACCGTGGGATCTTAATCGGTTCGTTTAATCAACTTTAAGACCTCGTTTTAATTAAAATATTAAAGACACATGGAACTGAAGACTTTCTCTAAAACCAAACACTTCTCTCATCTCCTGATTTATGACTTCTAAAACTAAACCTCTGCAACAACAAGGAGCTCGGAGCATGGTGGGCAGCACGGCCATCATCGTCAGCAAAATTGAAATCTACATCAGCAAAACTTTCCTTAGGACTAAACAACCAAACCGTAGGACTTCGAGGTAGTTTGCCTAGTGCAACATAAATCCTCAACTCTTCGTTAGGCATTTGCATGATCATATCATGTAAATTAAGCCCTAACCGGTCTTAGGATTTCCGAGGTAGTCGTCCGATACGATATAAACCCTCACATCTTCGAGGCTATTTGTATGATTTTATCATACGAATATAAGTCCTAACTAATTAAAATTGGCGGGATCAAAATACTAAATAAACATTAGGACCTTCCTAAATTCAAGCCAAAAAATAGGATAGTCGGGAAATTACCGAAGTTCGCTTCGGATCTGTGATTTCTCCTACCCTTCTTCCTTTGGACTCCTAAAATAAAATGTTCCAAATTTGATCCATTCCCTATTGAAATTCCAAAATTCAATCCCTTGAAAACTTAAACTTTGAAATTCTTGAGAGCGAAACTACCGATTATTATCGAGAGTTTTCTTAGGTGATTTCCGTCACTTAAGATGTAATTAACTATAGGGGCTTGCCCTTATAGGGAACTTTAAGAACCCGAGTAATATAAACCTCGTTTAATGTTTTCATATTAAACAGGGAATTTGTCGACTTATAAAATTGGTTCGCGGACCAAACGGATGTCACAAATCTTCTAGTTTATTTAATCGAGCCCCATCATCAAACAATGTGTCTATTCTTCGGGATAGGTACATGGTTTGTGATGTGGTGCTCGTTTATATAAACTATTCGGGATGTGAGATCGGTTTGATTTCATATCTTAAAATTTTCAAATTTAAAATTATTTTCAAAATCAAATATTACTTTTTCAAATTATTTATTTAAATTAAACCTAAAGTAAGCCGCACAATTTCTGTAGGCGACCTCTTTTCAAAACAAAACACATAAATTAAAAAATATGCCGACATAATCTTTTATTTTATAATTTGAATATAAAATTATTTTTTAAGGTTCTACTCCCCGACCCAAACTATTCACTCCTTTCAGTATATCTTTCGAAGCAATTACAACTCAACCTACGTGTCATGAAAGGAGATCATGATGTACATTCGAGTTTTTTGGTTTCAAAAGTTTGTTGTATATATCTTTCACAAAAATCTTAACTTTTTTTCTATTTATCAAAAAAAAACCTGTAATCTTACATAAATAATTCTGCTAGTGCCATAAATACGAGGCACACATCTGGCACAAATTTAAGCACAAGGACAGAGATCGCCTTTGTGACAAGATTAGTGATATTCAAAAATCGTAACAGTATTCTTTGTGGCTCATGGAAGATTTCTTTGCTATGTTGGTTAAGGCTTAAGGATCTCTGAACTTCTAGAAGAAGAGAGATCAATAAAACTAGAATAGGTGGTCAGATTATGGAGGCATGGGGCTCTCCAAGCACTCCGGTGGGATGCTCCCACATACAAAATACAATGGAGGCTGGTAAGGTTTCATTCCTTCTTTAAGCATTTCTATAGATTGAATATGTAGTTAAACTATTTTAGTATATGAACAAATAATGGCAATTGGATTAGAGCCCCTTGCCAGAGATGTACAAAAGCATAACCACATGAGGTAGTCCGACCAATCTTAATTGACGACAGATCTCATGCAACCTAGAAAATTCATGAGCTAAAATAGCTTGATGTTAACACTTGCTAGCTCTAACTATATGTAACAATTTTTTCTTTGTAGGAGAGATTCCAACAACTGAAGGAGAGTTGATCACAAGTGTCGTTGAGATATATTATGATCCATGAGCGTGATCTATCTAATTATAACCAGTAAAGTGAGGCTTATGATAGAAAGAAGAAGGGTGGAGTCTACTGGCTCGAGTCACAGGGACGCTCACCCCTCCATCAGTGCATCAACAGCTTCTACCTCTATCACACTGGATGAGGAGGTATCCAGGCGTGTTGTCACATTTGTTGTTGAGATAGAGGCTAGCTTCACTTAGATAAGGTCAGAGCTAGAGGCAAAAAATGAAGGTCAAACTGAAAGTAGAGTTAGATTTGTTCTAGCAACGGATGAGGTAGCGTTGCAAGGCAACATTGGAAAGGAGGAAGAGACAGAGAATGCTGAGGATGTGGAGATAGAGTGGGGTGATTATGGGCTTTTTTTTATTTTTTTGTAGTACATTTGAAAATATATTTTATTTATTTGAATTGTGATGTATATCTTTTAGATTAAATATATTTTATCTATTTTGTTATTTGATTGGATAGTTTATTGTTCAATTGTTATTCTAGTTTCTTAAATGCTTTGAATGGTATATTAAATGTTATGATAAGAGGTGTAGTAATTTAAATATGAAATGGAGATTTTTTTTTCTTTTTACTGGTGCTATAGGTTTCTAACGGCTTACCAATGAACTTCTTTACAGACGCCTAACCAACACTAAATTTCCGCCTTTTGTTTCATAAGAAAATGATGATTGCAACACATTTCTAATAATTTATCTGTCTGTTAACAAACTAACGCATCAGCAATACTGAACTAATGGTATGCTTGTGTCAAAAACAAAGACAAGTGTGATACTATTCCAGAAGTTCATCTATTAGTTATAAAACCAATGCATCAGAGACAAATAACCGACAGTTTGCCTGCATCAAAAAACTCACGATTGTGACACTTCTCCTACGTGTAAGCTTTCTCTATTACTAACGAATTAACCATATATTCTATGAATTGATGAAAACTTACAATTTGAAATTTCTAAAAAAAGCAATGAGATTAGAGTGTCGGTTACGCATCAGTAATTTTATGTCATTAGAATATTAGTAAGTTTTAAAATTACTGACAAGTGTTTTTCTAAGAGCATAAAACTATTGATAAATAGTTAGAAATATTAAAGGCGATGATTTTTCTCATCAACACCAACTGAATTTGCTTGTCAAAAAAAGATCATTATTCCTATAGTGAAATGAATGACAGTAGTGAATGCTAGGAGTGTGGGATGAAATTTCATTTCAAGTATGTCTACAAAGCTTTGAAAAAGGTTGGTATTGCAGAACAAGACATAAATCATTCTACAAATTTCTTCGTAATTAAAATCCAAGGTGACTCAATTATTTTAGCACTAGACAATACTGAATCTTTGATGGTAGATTTCTCATGTCATCCATATCCTAATAAAGAGTTGTTTAAAAACATTAATAACAATGATTTAGTGAAGGTTTACTATGGAAATAATAAAGCTTAAGGTATAGAAAAGGGTGATTTTGATATCAAATTTCATAAGGGAAGATTCTAGAAGTTGAGTGAAGTTAGGCATGGTCTAAGTCTGAAGAAACATTTAATCTTTGTAAGCCAGCTGAAAAAATAGGGTACGTAACTACTTTCATAGCTGATTTATGGAAGGTGACCAAAGAAAAAATAGTGGTTGCTTAAAGTAACATTAAAGACACTCTTTATCTGATCAATTAGATGACAATCATTGACGTGGCTGGAACTAAGGTTGATGTTGGTTTTTGGAGGTGTAGCTTAGCCATACAAGCTTCTAGGATTGAAATTTTTGAATTTAGAGTTCTGTAAAGATTATGTATAAGACAAGCAAAAAAAGTTTCTCTCTCCAACAGTGGGTCAATGGTGAAGTTAATGAAGCTAGGGTTAGTGTATATTGATTTATTGAGTCTTACTCCAATTTATTCCATTAGAGGTTCCCACTACTTTGTCGTTATTATTGAAGATCACACCAAAAAGGTATGGGGTCTTCTCAAAGCATAAATGTGACGTATTTGAAGTTCTTAAGAAGTGGAAGGCTATGATAGAGAGTGAGATAGGTCTGAGGTTGAAGTTTCTTGGATCAGATAATGGGGCGAGTATCGTTATTAGAGGTTTTGGAGTTACTGTACCTCAAACGGGATCAAGCATGAGTTCAATGTTTCAAGAAATCCACATTAGAATGGAATAAATTAGCACCTCAACAAAAACATAGAGCATGATAAGAGTATGAGGTTGCATTTAGACTTGCTGATCCACTGAAAATTTGGTAGTTTTTTACTATCCATTTCATACCTATTTTTGATGATATTGCACTTTAAAGGAAGGTATTTTTAATAATTTCATGCAGGTACAATAATTTTAGGCCTTTGGAGCTAAAGGAAACAAAAAGGAGCAAATTTGGAGCAAAAGATACAAAAGTGCATTTTATTGAACTAGCACTGAAGCAAGCACTGTCATCAGCACTGGACAGCGCCATTTTACAGAGAGTGATGACCATTTTGGTGGAATAATGTGCCGAACGGCGCCCTATCTAGCACTGAACAATGCCTTATCTTGATTTTAAACTAGACTCAATGTATTTGGCCGTATTTTTAAAGGTTTCTTTAGGAAACTCTTGGGAGTTTTGGCCAAATTTAAACACTTTTGGAGCAAGTTTAGAATGGGGGAAGAAGAGAAGAGAAGAGTTTAGAGTTTAGAGAGAGTTTCTTTCCACTTAGTGTAGGAAATTAGGTTTTGTGTTTTCTCTTCTAAGGAGTGTGAGTGGAGAGGGAAAGTGATAGATTTCTTCTTCCTTACTTATCCAAAGAGAGAAGTGTGTGTTGTTGTGAAAAAAAAGAGGAGTCAAAGGAATTCCTTGAGATTTGCTTGGGGTAGAGTTTGAGATAAGTTGTCTTTACTTTATTCTGTTTGTATGACATTGTTTTTATATATATAATCCATATTTTGTAATCTTTTCCTCATAAGTCTTGAGTAGATTTCTTTGTCTTTCTCTTTTTCATGTGATGTGTTGATGTTGTGATATGGAAATGATGTGCTGATTTATTATGGAGAATTTGTGATGACCTTTTCACTTCGAACATCATTTACTTTTTAATCTGGCCAATTGAATTGTTAAAACTTGTTGGGAAACATATTTTCCGAAAGGATTATAAGTTCAACAACAAAAAGTGAAGGTCACTGATGTGTGACTCAGCCTAACAGAGCTTTATACTTTCAAATGCAGGATTTTGATTCCGCTGCTAGAAAATTTAATTACTGGCAGCGGCGCCAAAAACTTGATGTGATTTTACTTATGAAAGATTTTATGAATTCATATTTAGATTTTTATAATTTGTAAAAGTCACAATTTCAAACGCAAGTATAGGTATCCTATCAAGTAATACAGGGCTCTAGTGGAGTCCTAGTTATCGATCCCACAGGGAAGTTTTTTAGAATATTAAGTAATATTTTTAGATTTTTCAAATTAAAAGTAATTATTATTTTTATTTCTTTTTAAAATTTAGATTTTAAATTTAATGAAATTTATAAAAATAGTAAGTAACCAACACTAAAATAAATATTAATGCAAGTATAAATAAAACAACTTTCTCCTTTTCAACTAATCCAAGATATTTTAGAATAATTATCATTTGTGGAGAATTTAGATTATGGTATTGTGCCAAATAGAAGCATTCCTATTCTTTACCCTTTGGTCTAGGCATAAAGAACATTGACTAATCTATAGATCGATTCAGGATGTTTTATTAGTAGAATTGGTTAATCTAGGCTCACACTACTAGATGTCCAAGAGTGGCTTTGGTCGGCCATACCAGTGACCCGTTCCCTTTCTATAAATAAAATTATTAGAATTTAATCTATCACTCTAAAAACTAATTAATTTTGCACCCAATAAATCATATCTTCCTATTTATTTGCACTTCACCTTGAATAACCCGCATAAAGCCTTCAACTACCCAAGGATTCATGTGATATCTACTAGTTAAGAACTCATCTCCGGATAGGTCTCAAAATTCTTCAACAGGTTTTAACAGTTTAAATGGCCAGTTTAAAAAGTAAACTAAGATCAGGTAGTAATATCATCACAATTTTTATAAATATTTTAAGTTAAATTATCCAGCAAAGTTTAATTATCTTATTATCTTTTCATAGTTGAAAGGAGAAAGAAAACTAAATACTCAGAACACATTGAATTCACACAAAAAAACATATTTATAAAACTTTGAACCAAGTTACAAATATTTATCTGGAAAGTTCCTTCAAGTGATTCGCTGGCTCCTACTGACTTCAATGCAATGATGAAAGACTTCAATAGTAACAACTTTAATAATCTCACACCAATACTCAAAATAAAATAAAAATAAACTCACTAAATAATAAAGAAGGTGGCTCCCTAAAATGATTAGATGGCTATATAGTGCTTAGGGACTAAAGGATGCTAAAAGGGGTGAAAGGGGTGATTTTCTCTATAGAATGGGATCCTATTTATAGAGCTCTGAATTTGACCAGAGGTTGCTTAAGGCACCTCTTCAAAATTCGTCTAAATATAATGTATCTTGTAGAAGGTAACTGTCGCGCTTAGGAGCCAGACTCCGTGACCAGGTCTTTCACACCTCTTCACTTTAGGTCACACCTCTTCGCGATTAAAACCGTTTCCCTGCATCCAGATGCATTGTATCACATATCCTATATATTAAGAGTAACTTCCAGTCTTCTAGAAGCTCTAATAATTGCTTAACACCGTCAAAATAACTACCCAAAGTCATTAAAAATCTTGTCTCCGTCTGTATCAAACTGGCGCTTAGGCGCCGTATTCTGGCGCTTAGGCGCCAAGCCTACAATTTTGACAACTTTGCTCTTTTAGCTCAATTTTTGCTCCTTTTTGTTCCTTTTTCCTTCTTGAACTCTTTTTTTATCACCTACATCAAAAAACATAAAAACACCTTTCATTAAAGTATAATATCCTTAAGAATTGAATCATAAATAAGGCATAAAATGGGTATTTTTAAAGTGAATCAAATTCCCCCAAACTTAAACGTTACTTGTTCTCAAGTAACCCTTTTAATTACATAAAATATATAACATCTGGAATGAAATTTAAATATTTAAGATTTCTTTTAATTTTTAGTTTTTAAAAAACTTTAGCAAATCATCAATTAGATTTCACTAATTAAGGTTAATTTTAATAATTTAAAGAATATTTAACTACCAAATCATAAGACTTCCAATTTTTCTTATATTTCAAGTATAATTTTAATTTATCACATTAAGGTCACATAGAATATTTACAAGAAAAAGATTTTCAAGAAACATTTTTCTAGTAAAAATAATTGTAAATAAAAATTAAGTTAAAAATGTAATTGGTTTTCTTTCTATAAGATAATTTAAGTGAAGTCAATTTTTGATTAGATTTCCTCAAGCTTCTCCTCACATTTATTTTTTTATTTTTTTTATATTTTTTATTTTGTTTATTTTTTTATTTGTGAGGATTACTTATTTTTGGATAGCTCTGTTAAAGATTTTGAACTTCACTATCCTTAACTTATATTTAAAAAAACTTATACATTTTTTTTTCTTAATAAATATGACATTATTAATAAGTATTTTTCAAAAATTATTTAAATCTTTTCTTTTTCAAGTAATAATCTTGATTCCTTAGTATTTCTAAAATACAATTCTCTTTACTATAAATAGAAAAATTCTTAATCTTATTATTCTTTAAGTTAAAAAATTATATTCTTAAAATCAATCAAAATTATTGAAATTTTAGTTAAGTTTACTAAATTATTTATAAATTCAAAAATTTAAGTAATCTTAAATAGTTTTTTCATTCCTTATATTATGTTAAAAAAAAATTTAAAAGAAAATATTAGTTCATTAAGGATAAATAATATTTAAATTTGAAAAATCTTTTCCCTTCCCCCAAAATTCAACTTTAGTATATAAATGAATCATAGAATATTCTAAAGCATGAGAGAGAAATAAACATGAATTTATCTAGGTACAGTGATAATGCAGTAAGGAAAAACTTATTTCTAATCCTACACAAGCTTTAATATGAATATAACAGAAATAATTAAGCATATATAGAAAAGTTTGCAGAGCAGGAGTTAATTTTAAAAAAAAAATTTATTTTTATTTTTTTATTTTTAAAACATACAAAATTACTAACTATTCATGAATACTAAACAGTAGGCTGAAACAGAAATAAACATTTATCACAGAAAATAAAAATTCATTCATATTTCAGTCTTAAACACATAACACAGCAGATACTCTAAAACAATCTCAATATCAAAAGTTCACACAAAGTTACTTAAATAAATTAACACTAGCAAACAATAATACAATCACACTAATCAGTACTAATAAATAAGAAATAAACTAAAAACAGACTCACAAATCTCAAGAGGTAAATCTGGCTACTAATCACTGTCTGTGGCCTCGTCATCGTCATCTCCAAAAGAAAATTCCATAAACTTTGGATCAACATACGGTGAAAATCTAGGACAGGTAGGAAACTAAACATCATGCTCACCCTTCAGGAATCTGACTAAAGACTCAGAATACTCAGCATCATAATTACTCTTTCTTTGGGTATACTTAGAGAGATGATCAATCTTCTTATCAATCATATCTACTCTACAATGAGTTAGAAATAACTCATTATGCTACTCAATAAACTGATCATGCATAGACTCCCAGAAACTAGATGGTGGCTCAGCAGTAGAAGTAGAAGGTCTAGAAGTAGAAGCTCTACCAGAAGCAGATAATGAACTAGAAGGTGCAGTAGAACTCTTACCTCGAAGTCGATCATAGATACTGTTGCTTTCTCTTCCAATGGGCTTTATAGAATTGAGCTTTTCCTCAGAAAGCTCAGCAACTACTCTAGCACTTTCACACAGAGAATATATCAGAGATGGAAATCCAAGTCCAACAGAAGTGCTAGAACGAGCAGTAGCCTCTACAGAATCATAAATGATACGTCCTACATCAATCGGCTTTCTCTCCTGAATGCAATAGTTGAGGATAGCTCTATCCTTGGTAACTTCGCTTAAATGATTGGATGGAATGAGACGAGCAGAAATAAATTAGTGTCATGCCTTTGAAACACAATTAAGCCTTGAAGATGAAAACTTTACCCTTTTTTCCATTCCGGATCTTCCAAGCTCCAGTACCATCAGTCAGGTAAGTAATAATCATATCTAAATCTCCCTCAGATGGAGATAATCTTGAGTAATAACACTCGATGTTTGGCAGCAGGCCGTAGAAAATGTTGATACGCTCGGGAGTGAATCTTACTCCAACTCCTCTGACGAAAACCTCGTACTCTTTGGCAACCACGAAATTAGTATAAAACTCCCTAGCGACAAGGATAACAGCAAATGACGCAGTAAAATAGCAGAATCGTTGTCAGTTGAGTGCAATGATTGTATCCTCAATTCTTCCTCCTGGATTGTAAAAACTTCGTTAACGAGATAAACTTCCGAGTCGTAGCAAAATCATTGTACCAGAAATGTGCAGCGGCAGTGACAAACTTGCTACGATCAAAATTTTCTCATTCCTTTCCTCGCTTAGATTTGGGTGTCATCTAAACGTGAAATAAAAATGTAAAATAAATTCAAAGGATCTAAGAAAATATACTAATTAAGCTTTTCAAACTTGAAAGAGCTTAAAAAATCCAGTGATTTAACTCTAAAAATCAAATTTTTTTTCAAAATTTCAGTTTTCTACAATGTGAGTAAAATCCATGGTGAAAATTGAAAATAATTAGTTTAGAATGTAGATCTGACCTTAGGATGAAGAAATCGAGTGATTTCAAGCTCAAAAACTTGAAAATTCAGCCACAAAAGGGATCTATAGGGTCTTTTTTTTGTGAAAATCAGAGGATATGGAAGCTTAGGCAACAAAAATGGTGTGGGGGTGTTTAAGAAGATGAAGTTTTGGGTTCAGGGCGAACCGGCGCCTAGGCGCCAGACTCGTCTTTCCAAAAATTTGATTTAAATTTTATATTTTCCACAAAAACTTGTTAAATTCAACTCATAATTACTCTTATAAGAGTATTAATCCAATTTATATCCTCCAAATATATCCATAATCCATTTAAAATAATAACTAAGATCCACATTTCAAACACAAAATTTAACTAAACTCTTCAATTCCAACTCATAATTTTCATTCCAAACTCATTGAATTTCATATCAAGACTATAACAAGGTTCATCATTCTATAAAGAACACAAACAACATAAATTTAAAGTAAATTCCAAATCCAACAAAACACATTTAACAATTAAGCAAACACACAAATTAGATAATCAACACACTAGAACTTGACTCAATCACACCTAGAACATATAATAGAACTATTCACCACCGATCTTCAATTTCCATCTCTTTCGCAATGAAGTTCGCTAGGACTGCCGAAATAGAAAACCAACGCCCTTGGAAATTCCAAAGCCGTCTTTTCATTAATCCACTTGTACTTCGCGTACATTGCTACTTGAGCATCATGATAGGCCGCCATATGATCAAATTGAAGTTTTGTTTGCCATTTCGTGTGTTCAATTTGATGATACATTTCATGCAAACGATTCCCAATGCTTTGAAGTTCCACTTCAATCTTTTCCAAATGACTAAACAATCTCTCCATACTAACAGCAATAAAACCATTAAAATAAGGTTGAGGATCTTTGTGAGATTTGTCTTTTACCTCATTTCCATGATTTCCTATATCCATTGTTTCCAAACTCTTCTTAACCCCTTCAAAATAGATTGCTCTGGTCAAAATTAAGGTTTCTATGTGTTTGGGGATGAAGATAGTCAATATATAGGGAGATTTCGTGAGAAAAACTGAAGAATTTTGGTTTTTACACGACCTATAACCGTGGCGCTTAGACACCGGAATCTGGTGCCTAGGCGCCGGATCATTGATACGTGCAGGTAATTCTGGCACTTAGGCGCCAACTTTTGGCGCCTATGAGCTGGAACCTCGATCGACTCTGATTTGTCTATCATCAAATTTATAAAGTTTTTGTCTTAAAAATAGGTCTAATAAAAAGGTATGATCCACATACAAACATGATTAAGATAAATTTAAGTCAAAAACAATCACACTGATAATAAATGGGTTGCCTCCCACAAAGCGCTTGGTTTAACATCGTCAGCCCGACCTAATTAATTGAATTAATCGGGTAGACTCAGTTCGTAAGCCTCTTTGTAATTTGGTTTCATTTCTCCCATATAAGGCTTCAGTCTTAATCCGTTAACTTTAAATATTTTTCCAGTTTTGGGATCTTTAATATCCACAGCTCCATAAGGGTACACTTTCTCGATAAATGATCAGCAATTTGGTTGTCAGTTCTTTTTCTGTTCACAATCTCAAAATCAAATTCTTGTAAAAGTAAAACCCATCTAATCAATCTTGGTTTAGCATCCTTTTTAGATATTAAATACTTAATAGCAGAATGATCAGTATGTACGATACATTTCATTCCAAGAAGATATGGTCTAAATTTATCAAAGGCATATACTATTGCTAAAAGCTCTTTTTCAGTAGTAGTGTAATTTATTTGAGTTTCATTAAGAGTTTTGCTAGCATAGTATATAACTTTGAAAATTTTCTCATATTTTTGTCCCAATACAACTCCAATTGCATAATCACTTGCATCACACATTAATTCAAAAGGTTTACTCCAATCAGGTGCAACAATAACAGGTGCAGTGATTAATTTTTCTTTTAAAATATTGAACACATTCAGACAATCTTCATTGAATTTGAATTTAGCTTCTTTCTCCAATAAATGGCTAAGAGGTTTGGCAATTTTAGAAAAATCCTTTATATATCTTTTATAAAATCCAGCATGACCTAGAAAACTTCTCACATCAGTAACAGTAGTAGGTGGTTGAAATTCAGAAATAATTTACACTTTTGCTTGATCAACTTCCATCCCTATTTGTGAAATTTTATTTCCAAGTACAATTCCTTTTGTGACCACTAATTGACATTTTTTCCAGTTTAGAACTAAATTTGTTTCTTCACATCTCTTCAAAACTTTCATTATATTTTCCAAGAAAGATTTAAAAGAAGTTCTAAATACTGAAAAATTGTCCATAAATACTTCAATTCCTTTATCAATTAAATCACAGAATATTGACATCATACATCTTTGAAAAGTTGCAGGTGCATTGCATAAACCGAAAGGCATTCTTCTAAAGGCAAATGTTTCATAAGGACTTGTAAATGTTGTTTTCTCTTGGTCCTCAGGAGCAATAGGTAATTGATGATAACCAGAATATCCATCCAGAAAATAGAAATATGAGTGTCTAGCTAATTTATCCAACATCTGATCCAAGAAAGGTAAAGGTAAATGATCCTTTCTTGTGGCATTGTTTAATTTTTGATAATCAATGAAAATTCATCATCCAGTAACTTGTCTCATTGGGATTAATTCATTTTTTTCATTAACAATGACAGTTACACCTCCTTTCTTCGGAACACAATGAATAGGACTCACCCATCGGCTATCCGAAATAGGATAAATAATTCCAGCATCTAACCATTTCAAAATCTCTTTCTTAACAACCTCTTTCATAATTGGATTCAATCTTCTTTGAGGTTCAATAGTGGGTTTACAATTTTCTTCCATTAAAATCCTATGCATGCAGATTGAAGGACTAATTCCTTTTATATCTACAATAGTCCAACCAAAAGCTTTCTTATAATTCTTCAAAACTCCTATTAATTTTTCTTCTTGATCTTTACTCAATTCTGAAGATATAATTACTGGTAAAGTTAATGAATTCCCAAGAATTGCATACTTTAAATGTGCAAGTAACATTTTTAATTCTAGTTCAGGGGCTTTTTCAATTGAGGGTAAAAGTATATCATTTTTAGTTGTGTCTAAAATTTCTCAGTTTTCATGAATATAATGAGTTTCTTCAGATAATTTTTCTTCATTTACTTTTTCAATCTCATCAGTTAATGACACCAATTCATCATTTTTATCATCAGAAATGACCTTACATTTTTCTTGATAATTTTTTTCAATTATACGATCAAAAATATCCATTCGATAGCATTTTCTTTATCAGGATACCTCATTGATTTCAGAACATTAAATGTTATCTCTTGATCATTAACTCTCAACATTAATTCTCCTTTTTGCACGTCAATCATAGCACGTCTGGTAGCTTGAAAATGTCTCCCTAAAATAATAGGTATTCTTTATCTTCTTCCATATCTAGCACAATGAAATCCACATGAAAGATAAATTTATCTACTTTAACAAGAACATCCTCTATAACTCTTTTAGGATATGTGATAGATCGATCAGCTAACTAAAGGGTTACAGTGGTGGGAGAAATCTCTCCTAAATCTAACCTTCAAAAGATTGAAAATGGCATGAGATTAATACTTGCTCCTAAATAACATAAGGCTTTTTCACAAAATTTTTCTCCAATAGCACATGGTATACTGAAACTTTCAGGATCTTTAAGTTTCTGAGGTAATTTCTTCTGAATTATTGCACTACATTCTTCACTTAATGCAACAGTTTCATAAGCTTCAAATTTTCTTTTCTTGCTTAAAATATCCTTCATAAATTTTGCATAGCTTAGCATTTGTTCCAAAGCTTCAACAAAAGAAATGTTGATGGTAAGTTTCTTAAAAATCTCAAAGAACTTAGAAAATTGATGAGTCAAGCTTCGTTGTTTTAATCTTTAAGGAAAAGGTGGTGGTGGTCTTTCAACTTCCACTTCAATAGGAATTACAGTCTGATCTTTACTTGGAGAAAGAGTATCTTTAGGTTTTTCAATTTCTTCTACCTCTCTCTCTTTTTCAATTTCATTCCCAATTTTCTCTTTTAATTCCTTTCCACTTATAAGTTGTACACTTTTGCTTATTCATGTTCTTTCCCAGTTTCTTTAGGATTAATTTCAACATTGCTAGGTAGTGTTCCTTGAGGTCTGTAATTAATAAAATTAGCAATTTGACCCATCTGATTCTCAATATTACGAATAGCAGTGTTTTGACTTTGTAGCTGATCACCTAGTTGCAAGATCAATTCTTATATAGAAAACTTTTTTCTGCTGATTATGAAAACCAGGAGGGTAAGTTGGTCTAAAGTTTGAATTTCCTTGATTATTCCAATTTGGATTAACTTGATTATTACTCCATTCTTGATGTCCATTATTCCAACTAAAATTAGGATGATTTTTCCAACCAGGATTATAATAATTAGAATAAGGGTTATTAGTTTTAATAGCTTGCAAAGTTTCCATTGTTTGAGAATCTTCAGTATTTGCATAATTATTATTACTTACATGCGATATATTAATAGCAAAACTATCTAATTTCTTAGATATCGCAGCCACTTGTGAAGCTAAAATAGAAAATGCCTCATTATCTTGAATACTTGCCATTCTTTTAGGATTAACCCTTTCAAAAGGCCATTGAAGATCATTATTAGTCATTTCTTCAATTAAAGTATAAGCTTCTTCAAATGTCTTAGCCATTAAAGAACCACCAGCAGCAGCATCAATAATAGATCTAAGTGATCTAATAAGTCCATTATAAAATATTTGAATAATTAACTAATCTGGCAAAGCATGATGAGGACATTTTCTTAATAGTTCTTTAAATCTTTCCCAAGCTTCATAAATTGTTTCTCCATCAAACTGTGTAAATCAAGTTATATCATTTCTTAATTTAGCAGTTTTAGAATGAGGAAAATATTTAGCAAGGAATTTTTGTGTCATATCTGCCCAATTTTTAATAGAGCAAGTTACTAATGAATTAAGCCACATCTTTGCTTTATCCTTTAAGGAAAAAGGAAATAGTATAAGCCTAATAGCATCATCAGAAACATTATTATATTTAAAGGTAGCACAAAGTTCTAAGAAACTAGAAAGGTGTAAATTTGGATCCTCATTAGGTGTTCCTCTAAATTGACAATTTAGAACCATTTGAATAATAGAAGGTTTAAGCTCAAAAAAATGAGCATCCATGATCGACATTTGAATACTAATATGAAGTTCATCAGCTGTAGTGTTTGTATAATCCCTTAATGGTTTATAAACATTTTGTTCATTGATTTCTATTGGATTATTATTATTGTTATGTAAGTTAGTCATTTCTTGATATTTTTCAATTTGTTTATCTTGTTTTCCTTATTAATTCTTTTAACTGTTCTTTCTAATTCAGAATCAAAAGGTAATAATCTTTCTGATCCAGAACTACGCATAAAATTAAAATCTTTTTGGTATTTTTATGTTTTATTTTTTAAAAGAAATAAAAGTGTATAAATTATATTTAATTTGAAAAATGTCTTTTTATCTTTGTAACTTTTTTTTTTCTTCCCCGACAACGGCACCAAAAACTTGATGCGTGACTCAGCCTAACAGGGCTTTATACTTTCAAATGCAAGATTTTGATTCCACTGCTAGAAAATTTAATTACTAACAGCGGCGCCAAAAACTTGATATGATTTTATTTATGAAAGATTTTATGAATTTATATTTAGATTTTTATAATTTGTAAAATTCACAATTTCAAAATCAAGTATACTTATAGTATCAAGTAATACAGGGCTCTAGTGGAGTCCTGGTTATCGATCCCGTAGGGAAGATTTTTAGAATATTAAGTAATATTTTTAGATTTTTCAAATTAAAAGTAATGATTATTTTTATTTCTTTTTAAAATTTAGATTTTAAATTTAATGAAATGTATACTAATTGTAAGTAAGCAACACTAAAATAAATATTAATGGAAGTATAAATAAAACAACTTTCTCCTTTTCAACTAATCCAAGATATTTTAGAATAATTATCATTTGTGGAGAATTTAGATTATGGTGTTGTGCCAAATAGAAGCATTCATATTCTTTACCCTTTGGTCCATGCATAAAGAACATTGACTAATCTATAGATTGGTTTAGGATGTTTTATTAGTAGAATGGGTTAATCTAGGCTCACACTACTAGATGTCCAAGGGTGGCTATGGTCGGCCCAACTAGTGACTCGTTCCCTTTCTATAAATTAAATTATTAGAATTTATTCTATCACTCTAAAAACTAATTTATTATGCGCCCAACAAATCATATCTTCCTATATATTTGCACTTCACCTTGAATAACCAGCATAAAGCATTCGAATACCCAAGGATTCATGTGATATCTACTAGTAAAGAACTCATCTCCGGATAGGTCTCAAAATTCTTCAACAGGTTTTAGCAATTTAAATGGCCAGTTTAAAAAGTAAACTAAGATCAGGTATTAATATCATTATATTTTTTATAAATACTTTAAGTTAAATTCTCCAACAAAGTTTAATTATCTTATTATCTTTTCATAGTTGAAAGGAGAAAGAAAACTAACTACTCAAAACACATTGTATTCACACAACAAAACATATTTATAAAACTTTGAACCAAGTTACAAATACTTGCCTGGAAAGTTCCTTCAAGTGATCCGCTAGCTCCTACTGCCTTCAATGCAATGATGAAAGAGTTCAACAGCAACAACTTTAATAATCTCACACATAACACTCAAAATAAACTAAAAATAAACTCACTAAATAATAAAGAAGGTGGCTCCCTAAAATGATTGGATGGCTATATAGTGCTTGGGGACTAATGGATGCTACAAGGGGTGAAAAAGGCGATTTTCTCTGTAGAATGAGCTCCTATTTATAGAGCTCTGAATTTGACCAGGGGTTGCTTAAGGCACCTCTTCAAAATTCATCCAAATACAATGTATCTTCTAGAAGGTAACTGTCATGCCTAGGCACCGGGATCTGGCGCCTAGGAGCCGGACTCCGTGACCAGGTCTTTCGCACCTCTTCACTTTAGGTCGCACCTCTTCCCGATTAAAACCGTTTCCCTGCATCCATATGCATTGTATCACTTGTCCTACATATTAGGAGTAACTTCCAATCTTCTAGAAGCTCTAATAACTGCTTAACACCGTCAAAATAACTGCCCAAAGTCGTCAAAAATCTTGTCTGCTTCTGTATCGAACTGGCGCTTAGGCGCCGGATTCTGGTGCCTAGGCGCCAAGCCTACAATTTTGACAACTTTGCTCTTTTAGCTTCATTTTTGCTCCTTTTTGCTCCTTTTTCCTTCTTGAACTCTTTTTTTATCACCTATATCCAAAAACATAAAAATATCTTTCATTAAAGCATAATATCCTTAAGAATTGAATCATAAATAAGGCATAAAAATGGGTATTTTAGATCAGTCACATTCAATGTACATGAATGAGAGATGTAATTCATGGGGATTGAGTGCAAATAAATAGGGAAATATATTTTGATCGGCATAGAATTGGAGATTTCAGAGTGATAGGCTGAAATCCTCAATTTGGTCCTAATGTTTGAAAACTGAAGCGATAGTTAGCCTTCAGGTGAACGGAAGTGGGAGCTCTGGAGTAAGAGCCAGTATCCTCTCAGCCTAACCACAGATTTGGGGACTAAACTTAGGATTAGCCAATGTTTTTTATACACTGAATATGGGTAAAGATTAGGATTGCTCCTATTTAGCACAATACATTAGCACCACTGATATATGTCATAGTAATCATCACATTATAATTGGAAAGGAGGAAGACTACTTCTTGCAACTGAACTTTGTTATAAATTTAATATTGTGTTAGTTTAACTTGTTAGAGTTTAGAACGTATTTTGGTAGAAATAGTAACCACAACTGTTGTCTTTATTTTAAGAATTCAACTTACTTGAAATTGTATTGTGATTCGATAAGTGATTTCATTGCTACGCCATAAAATTGAAGCCTCCCTGTGGGATCGATATTCCAGGACTCCACTAGAGCCCTGTATTACTTGAGCGATACGTATAATTGTGTTTAATTGTGTGACTCATTATAAAACTAAATTAATATATATATAAATCTAAATCTGAGTTCATAGATTTTGGCAAATTAAAAAAGTCACACCAAGTTTTTGGTGTCGTTGCCCGGAAGGTACGGTAAAAAAAGGTAATTGTTAAAATTTAATTTTGTAGTATTTGAAATCTTATATTAGAATTACAAGTCATAATTGTGTGTGCCTGTTTATTGTTAGTGTGCTTATTGTGTTTGTATGCGTAGTATCAGATCTATAGGTTTAGTACCTTATGATTTTGAATTAGAGCGTACTATTAGAAAAATTTGAAAACAACAAAAACAATCTGCAAATTCTCACAAAATGGCGAATAATTTAAACAATCAAAACAAATATATACCAAGACCTTTAAGAGATTATGCTAATCCAATAGCAGATGAAATTCACTTAACTATCCAAAATCCTGATGTTGCTGCTAATTCATTTGAGCTTAACCTGCTATTATTCAAATGGTACAGAATAATCAATTTTTAGGAACACCTAATGAAGATCCTATCTTACATCTCGCTAGTTTTCTAGAACTGTGTGCTACATTTAAATATGATAGAGTGTCAAACGATGTTGTTAAGCTTCAACTTTTTCCTTTTTCACTAAGGGATAACGCTAAGGCATGGTTAAATTTGTTAGCACATGGATCTATCAAAACTTGGGGAGAGCTTTCACTAAAGTTTCTATCAATATATTTTCCTCCTTCTAAAACTGCTAAGCTGAGGAATGATATCACATCTTTTCTTCAGTTTGATGGAGAATCTATATATGAAGCTTGGGAAAAATTTAAAGATCTTCTGAGGAAGTGTCCACACCATGCTTTACCAGACTGATTAATAATTCAAACCTTTTATAATATATTAGTGGGATCTTTGAGATCGATTATCGATGATGCTACTGGTGGATCATTAATGTCAAAACCTTTTGATGAAGCATATTCATTAATTAAAGAGATGGCTACTAATAGTTTTCAATGGCTCTCTGAGCAGGTAAATCCCAAGAAAGTAGCCAATATTCATGATTCTCATGCGATAACTATGATAGTCTCTCAAATTGTTGCACTTTCCAAGAAAATAGATCAATATGGAGTGAATTATTCTCCAACACCCCCAGTGTTAAAATAAAATTCATCAGGACAGATGATAGTCTCTCAAATGTCTTATGAAACATTGAATGCCATAAATAATAAAGTCAATAATCCTTATTTGAATTATTATAATCCTAGTTGGAGGAATCACCCGAACTTCAATTGGAATAACACCAATGTTGTTGTTAACCCACAATGGGGGAACAATCCTACGAATCTAGTAAGAAATATGAACAACCAAGTAAATACCAATTATAGACCTTCTTATCCCCCTAGTTTTAATAGTAATCAACAATTTAAGGAAAAGAAGTTGTCTACTGAAGAAATGGTTTTGAATATGGGTAATCAAATTCAAGCTCAAAATGTTGCAATGCGCTTAATAATAGACCTTTTGGAAGTCTTCCTAGCAATGTTGAGATCAATCTAAAAGATCAAAACAAAGAGCAAATTAAGGCTATTCAATTAAGGAGTGAAAAAGAATTAGAAACAAGAGTTCAAAAAGAAGTCAAAGTTGAAAGAGAGGAAGTGAAATTTGAGAAAAGTTCTAATTAGATATATCCAGATGAATATCCGTTAGAACCAATGAAGATAACTGTTGAAAAATCACCTCCTTCTTTTCCTCAAAGACTAACGAAATAGAACAGGGATAATAGATTTTTAAAGTTTTTGGAAATTATTAAGAAATTAATGATTAATATTCCTTTTGTTGAAGCATTAGAGCAGATGCCTGATTATGCAAAGTTTATGAAGGATACTCTTAAAAAGAAAATAAAGTTTAAAGACCATGAGAATGTTGCACTTAGCGGTGAGTGTAGTGCAATTATTCAGAAGAAGCTTCCCAAAAAACTTAAAGACACAAGTAATTTTACTACCCCGTAGTTTATAGGTGAGAAATTTTTTGGAAGAGCTTTATGTGATCTTGGAGCTAATATTAATCTTATGCCTTTATCAACTTTCAAAAGATTGGGAATATGATAAATTTCACCTACATCTGTAACTCTTTAACTGGTTGATCGTTCTATCACTTATCCTAAAGGAGTTGTGGAAGATGTATTAGTAAAGGTGGATAAATTTATCTTTCCTGTGGACTTTATAGTATTAGATAATGAGGAAGATAAAAAAATTCTAATTTTTTTGCGAAGACCATTCCTTGCTACTAGGAGAGCTATAATTGATGTTCAAAAAGGAGAATTAACTACGAGAGTTAATGACCAAGAATTAACTTTCAGTATTCTGATATCTATGAAATAACCCTTCAACTCAAAAAGATGATGAGTGCTTTTGAATGGAAATCTGCGATTATTTAAGAGAAGATTATTTTAGAGAAGTCTTTAAAGAAAATGTTGAATGTGAGGATGAAAATGAAAGTGAAAATGAAGATGATTTTGATGATTTGAAGAATGAAAAATTAGAATTTGTTCAGGAAATATTTGAAAGATTGGATACTATGGAAAATGGAGATAAAATTTTAATTCTATCTATCATTAAACCCCCTGAGCTTGAGCTAAAAATTTTCCCTAATCATCTAAAGTATATGATTTTAGGAGAATCATCTACTTTACCAGTCATTGTATCTTTGGATTTAAATGAATATCAAGAAAAAAAATTCTTGGACACCTTAAAAGATACAAAAAGGCTTTTGGTTGGTCCATAGCTGATATTTAAGGAATCAGTCCATCAATTTATATGCATAGAATTTTTTTGGATGAACAACACAAACTAGAGTTGATCCACAAAGGAGATTGAACCCAATAATGAAAGAAGTGAATAAAAAAGAGATTTTAAAGTGGTTAGATGTTGGAATTATATATCCTATTTTTGATAGTGTTTGGGTAAGCCCAATTCATTGTTTTCCTAAGAAAGGAGGAGTGACTGTTGACGTAAATGATCGAAATGAAATTATACCGACAATACAAGTCACTAGTTGGTGAATATGTATTGATTATAGAAACTTAAATCCACCAGAAAAGATCACTTTCCTTTATCATTTTTAGACCAAATGCTAGACAGACTTGCTGGACACAAGTACTATTGTTTTCTAGATGGATATGCCAGCTATCACCAAATACCTATTGCTCCTGAGGATCAAGAGAAGACTACATTTACTAGCCCTTATGGAACTTTTACTTTTAGAAGGATACCCTTTAAATTATGTAATGCACTTGCAACATATTAAAAATGTATGACATCCATATTTAGTAAATTAATTGATGATGGAATAGAAGTGTTTATGAACGATTTCTCAGTATATGGAGATTCATTTGATGCATACCTATGCAACTTAGAAAAAGTTTTAGAGGTATGCGAAAGAACAATATTAGTCCTAAACTGGGAAAAGTGTCAATTTATAGTTGCTGGAGGAATTGTACTTGGGTATAAAATATCTAAATATGGCATGGAAGTAGATCCTACGAAGATTCAAATTATAGAAAAATTACCACCTCCAACAACTGTGAGAGGGTTAAGAAGTTTTTTGGGACATGTAGGATTCTACATGTGATATATCAAAGATTTTTCAAAAATCACTAAGCCTCTATGCCAACTTTTGGAAAAAGATAGGAAATTTGATTTTAAAAATGAATGCTTAAAAGCTTTCAATCTATTAAAAGAAAAATTAATCACTGCACCTATAATAGTTTCACCTAACTGGGAGAAACCATTTGAATTAATGTGCGATGCTAGCAATTATGCTATTGGAGTTTTTTTAGGGCAAAGAGATGACAAACTGTTTAAAGTTATATACTACGCTAGTAAGACTCTTACTGATGCTCAAATTAATTACACTACTGAACTGCGATGACCTTTACCAATGTAAGAATTTATGAATTTATGTTTAAATATTTATATTAATTATTGCAAAAGTCAAAATTTCAAACGCGAGTATACGTATCGTTTCAAGTAATACAGGGCTCTATTAGAGTCCTGGTTATCAATCCCATAGGAAAGATTTTGGGAAAATTAAGAAATATTTTAGAATTTTCAAATTAAAAGTAATTACTATTTTTATTTCTTTTCAAAATTTAGATTTTAAATTTAATAAAATTTTTACTAAATGTAAGTAAGTAGTAATTAAATAAAGTTTAATGCAAGTATAAATAAAACAACTTTCTCCTTTTTAACTAATCCAAGATTTTTAGAATAATTATCATTTGTGGAGATTTAGATTATGGTATTGTGCCAAATAGAAGCATCTTATTTTTTACCCTTTGGTCCAGGCATAAAGGGCATTGAATAATCTATAGATCGATTCAAGATGTTTTATTAGTAGAATGGGTTAATCTAGGCTCACACTACTAGATGTCCAAGGGTGGCTAGGGTCGGCCCTACCAGTGACCTGTTCCCTTTCTATTGATCAAATTATTAGAATTTAGTCTGTCACTCTAAAAACTAATTAATTCTACGCCCAATAAATCATATCTTCCTATTTATTTGCACTTCACCTTGAATAACCTGCATAAAGCCTTTGATTACCCAAGGATTCAAGTGATATCTACTAGTTAAGAACTCATCTCCAGATAGGTCTCAAAATTCTTCAACAGGTTTTAACAATTTAAATGACCAGTTTAAAAAGTAAACTAAGATCAAGTATTAATATCATCACATTTTTTTTAAAATATTTTAAGTTAAATTCTCCAACAAAATTTAGTTATCTTATTATCTTTTCATAGTTGAAAGGAGAAAGAAAATTAACTACTCATAGCACATTGAATTCACACGACAAAACATATTTATAAATCTTTGAACCAAGTTACAAATACTTATCTGGAATGTTCCTTCAAGTAATCCGCTGACTCCTATTGAGTCCAATGCAACGATGAAAGACTTCAACAGCAACAACACTAATAAACTCACACTTAACACTTAAAATAAACTCACAAAATACTAAAGAAGGTGGCTCCCTAAAATAATTGGATGCTAGAGGGGAGTATATGGTGGTAAAATAGCTATAGGGCGCTAAAAAGGGACTAGAAGGGGTGATTTTCTCTCTATAATGGGCTCCTATTTATAGAGCTCTGAATCTGACCAAGGGCTGCTTAAGGCACCTCTTCAAAATTTATCCAAATAAAATGTATCTTCTAGAAGGTAACTCTCGCGCCTAGGCGTCGGGATTTGGCGCCTAGGCGCCAGAGTCCGTGACCAGGTCTTCGCACCTCTTCACTTTGGATCACACCTCTTCGCGATTAAAACCGTTTTCTTGTGTCCATATGCATTGTATCACATGTCCTATATATTAGGAGTAACTTCCAGTCTTCTAGAAGGTCTGATAACCACTTAACACCGTCAAAATAACTCCCAAAAGTCGTCAAAAATATTATTTGTTTCTATATCGAGCTGGCGTTTAGGCGCCGGATTTTGGCGCCTAGGCGTCAGGCCTATAATTTCGACAACTTTGCTCTTTAAGCTTCATTTTTGCTCCTTTTTGCTCCTTTTTTCCTTCTTGAACTCTTTTATTATCAACTACATCCAAAAACATAAAAATACCTTTCATTAAAGCATAATATCTTTAAGGATTGAATCATAAATAAGGAATAAAAATGGGTATTTTTAAAGTGGATCAAATTCCCCCAAACTTAAACGTTACTTGTCCTCAAGTAACCCTTTTAATTACATAAAATGTATAACATTTGGAATGAACTTTAAATACTTAAGATTTCTTTTAATTTTTTGTTTTATAAAAGCTTTAGCAAATCATCAACTAAATTTCACTAATTAAGGTTAATAATAAGAATTTAAAGAATACCTAACTACCAAATCATTAGAATTCTAATTTTTTATTTATTTCAAGAATAATTGTAATTTATCATATTAAGGTCACAATATTTACAAGAAAAAGATTTTCATTAAATATTTTTCTAGTAAAAATATGTTTACATAAAAATTAATTTAAAAATGTATTAGTTTTCTTTCTATAAGATAATTCAAGTGAAGCCAATTTTTTATTAGGCATTTCTTCAAGTTTTTTCTCACATTTCTTTTTTTCTACCTTTTTTTTTCTTTTCTTTTCTTTTCCTTTTTTTTCTTTTTTTTTTTAAGGATATTTTTCAATCCTCCATTTTTTTATTTATTTGTGAGGATTACTATTTTTTGATAGCCTGTTAATGATTTTAAACTTCACTATCCTTAACTTATATTAAAAAACTTATACATTTTTTTACTTAATAAATATGACATTATTAATAAGTATTTTTCAAAGATTATTTCAATCTTTTCTTTTTTAAGTAATAATTTTGATTCCTTAGTATTTCTAAAATACAATTCTCTTTACTATAAATAGAAAAATTCTTAATCTTATTATTCTTTAAGTTAAATAATATTATTCTTAAAATCAATCAAAATTGTTGAAATTTTAGTTAAGTTTACTAAATTAATTATAAATTCAAAAATTTAAGTAATCTTAAATAGATTTTTCATTCCTTATGTTATTTTAATATTTTTAAAGAAAATATTAGTTCATTAAGGACAAATAACTTTTAAATTTGGAAATGTTTTCACTTCCCCTAAACTTCAGATTTAGTATAAAAATAAATCATAAAATTTTCTAAAGCATAAGAGAAAGAAATAAACAGGAATTTATCTAGCTACAATGATAATGTAGTAAGGAAAAACTCATTTCTACTTCTACACATGCTTTAATATGAATATAACAGAAATGATTAAGAATATATAGAAAAGTTTGCATAGCAGAAGTTACTTTCTAAAAAAAAAAATTTATTTATTTTATAACATGTAAAATTACTTACTTTTCATGAATATTAAACAATAGGCTAAAGCAGAAATAAACATTTATCATAGAAAATAAAAATTCATCCATATTTCAGTCTTAAATACATAACACATCATATGATCTAAAACAGTCTCAACATCAAAAGTCCACACAAAGTTAAATCAACACCAACAAACAACAATACAATCAGACTAATCAGTACTAACAAATAAGAAATAAACTAAAAACAGAATCACACATCTCAAGAGGTAAATCAAGCTACTAATCACTTTCTATAGCCTCTTCATCGTCATCACCAAAAGAAAATTCCACATTCTTTGGATCAACATACAGTGAAAATCTAGGACAGGTAGGGAACTGAACATCATGGTCACCCTTCAGGAATCTAACTAAAGACTCAGAATACTCAGCATCATAATCACTCCTCCAAAATGGATTGCTCTGGTTGAAATTATGGTTTATATGAGATTGGGGATGAAGATAGAGTAATATATAAGGGGATTTCGTGTCAAAAACTGAAATTTTCAGTTTTTACAAGATCTGTAACTGTGGCGCTTAGGCGGCGGAATCTGGCGCCTAGGCGCCGGATCATCGATACGCACAGGTTATGCTGGCGTTTAGGTGTCGACTTTGGCCTCTAGGCGCCGGAACCACGATCGACTCCGTTCCGCCTATCGTCAAATTTTTCTAAGTTTCGATCTTAAAAATAGGTCTAATAAAAGGGTGTGATCCACATATAAACATGATTAAGATAAATTTAAATCACAAACAATCACAATGATAATAAATGGGTTGCCTCCCACAAAGCGCTTGGTTTAACTTCGTCAGCCCGACCTAATTAATTGATTTAATCGGGTAGACTCAGTTTGTAAGCCTCTTTGTAATTTGGTTTCATTTCTACCATATAAGGCTTCAGTTTTAATCCGTTAACTTTAAATATTTTTTCAGTTTTTTGATCTTTAATATCCACAGCTCCATAAGGGTATACTTTCTCAATTATAAATGGTCACATCCATTTAGATCATAATTTTCCAAAAAAAAAGTTTTAAACGAGCATTAAATAATAACTGTCCAGGCTCAAATATTTTCCTTGAAATCTTTTTGTCATGCAATTTCTTCATTCTTCCTTATAAATCTTTGCATTTTCATAGGACTCATTTCTTATCTCTTCCATTTCATTCAATTGTAATAATCATTTCTCTCCTGCAGCATTCAAATCCTAATTGAACTCCTTTATCGCCCAGTAAGCTTTATGTTTTAGTTCAACAAGTAAGTGACAATGTTTACCATAAACTAACCGATAAGGTGACATTCCGATAGGTGTCTTATAAGCTATTCTATAAGCCCATAATGCAGGATCAAGTCTATCAACCCAGTCAGTTCTTTTAGGATTAACAGTCTTTTCCAATATTCTTTTAATTTCTTTGTTTGATACTTCAGCCATTCCACTTATTTGCGAGTGATAAGCAGTTGCAATTCTATGTTTAATTCCAAATTTTTCCAGAGATGATTGAATTCTTATATTTTTGAAATGACTTCCCCCATCTGTGATAATTACCCTGGGCATCCAAATCTTGTAAAAATCATTTTCTTTAAAAAATTTGAAACACTTTTGGAATCACAGTTAGGCAAGCTACAGCTTTGATCAACTTTGAAACATAATCAGCTGCTAATAAAATATAAATCTTTTCAGATGATGGTACGAAAGGTCCCATAAAGTCTAAACCCCATAGATCAAAATTTTCAATTTCTAATATATATTTTAGAATCATTTCATCTTTTTGGATATATTCCCTATTCTTTAACATCGATCACAAGTTTTCACATAATTTCCAACATCTTTAAATAATGTGGGCCAATAAAATCCATAATTTAAAATTTTAAATGCAGTTTTATCCACTTCAAAGTGTTCTTCAAATTCAGAATCGTGACATTTTTTAATAATTACAAAATTTCCTTCATAAGGGATACATCTTCGAATCACAGAATCTCTTCCTATTTTAAATAAATGAGGATCTTCCCAAATATATGATTTACAATCATTCTTGAATTTCTTAATATATTTGTTAATCAATCCATATGGTAAAATATTGCTAACCAAATAGTTAACTATATTTTCATACCAAGGCATTTGTAATCCTTGAATAACATATAACTGTTCATTAGAGAATTTATCATTTATATTTTCTTCATGAATCTTCTTACTATTATTTTTTATTCTTGATAAATGATCAGTAATTTGGTTGTCAGTACCTTTTCTGTCCACAATTTGAAAATCAAATTCTTGTAAAAGTAAAACCCATTTGATCAATCTAGGTTTGGCATCCTTTTTAAACATTAAATACTTAATAGCAGAATGATCAGTATGTGCGATACATTTCGACCCAAGAAGATATAATCTAAACTTATCAAAGGCATATACTATTGCTAAAAGCTCTTTTTCGGTAGTAGTGTAATTTATTCGAGTTTCATTTAGAGTTTTGCTAGCATAATATATAACTTTGAAAATTTTCTCATATTTTGTCCCAATATAGCTCCAATTGCATAATCACTTGCATCACACATTAATTCAAAAGTTTTACTCCAATCATGTGCAGTGATTAATTTTTCTTTTTAAATATTTAACGCATTCACACAATCTTCATTAAATTCGAATTTTGCTTCTTTTTCTAATAAATGGCAAAGAGGTTTAGCAATTTTAGAAAAATCCTTTATATATCTCCTATAAAATCCAGCATCTAACCATTTCAAAATCTCTTTTTTTACAACCTTTTTCATAATTGGGTTCAATCCTTTGAGTTTCAATAGTGGATTTACAATTTTCTTCCATTAAAATCCTATGCATACAGATTGAAGGGCTTATTCCTTTTATATCTGCAATAGTCCATCCAAAAGCTTTCTTATAATTCTTCAGAACTCCTATTAAATTTTCTTCTCGATCTTTGCTTAGTTTTGAAGATATAATTAAAGGTAAAGTTAATGAATTTCCAAGAAATGCATACTTTAAATGTGCATGTAACATTTTTAATTCCAGTTCAGGGTCTTTTTCAATTGAGGGTAAAAATATATCTTTTTTAGTTGTCTAAATTTTCCCAATTTTCATGAATATAATAAGTTTCGTCAGATAATTTTTCTTCATTTACTATAATTTCTTCAGTTAAAGACACATTATATATCACAGATTCATCATCTTTTTCTTCAGAAATAACCTTACATGTTTCTTGATAATGCTTTTCAATTATATAATCAAAAATATCAATTTCATAACATTTCTCTTTATCAGGATACCTCATTGATTTCAGAACATTAAATGTTATCTTTTGATCACTAACTCTCATCGTTAGATCTTCTTTTTGCACGTCAATCATAGCACGTTCGAAAGCTAGAAAATGTCTCCCTAAAATAATAGGTATTTCTTTATCTTCTTCCATATCTAGTACAATGAAATCCACAGGAAAGATAAATTTATCTACCTTAACAAGAGCATCCTCTATAACTCCTTTAGAATAAGTGATAGATCGATCAGCTAACTGAAAGGTTACAGTGGTGGGAGAAATCTCTCCTAAATCTCACCTTCAAAAGATTAAAAATGGCATGAGATTAATACTTGCTCCTAAATCACATAAGGCTTTTCTACAAAATTTTTCTCCAATAGCACATGGTATAGTGAAACTTCAAGGATCTTTAAGTTTCTGAGGTAATTTCTTCTGAATTATTGCACTACATTTTTCACTTAATGCAACAGTTTCATAAGCTTCAAATTTCCTTTTCTATCTTAAAATATCCTTCATAAATTTTGCATAGCTTGGCATTTGTTCCAAAGCTTTAGCAAAAGGAATGTTGATGGTAAGTTTCTTAAAAATCTCAAAGAACTTAGAAAATTGATGTTCAAGCTTCTGTTGTTTTAGTCTTTGAGGAAAAGGTGGTGGTGGTCTTTCAACTTCCACTTCAATAGGAATTACAGTCTGATCTTTACTTGGAGAAAGAGTATCTTTAGGTTTTTCAATCTCTTCTACCTCTCTCTCTTTTTCAATTTCATTCTGAATTTTCTCTTTTAATTCCTTTCCACTTCTAAGTTGTACAGCTTTTGCTTGTTCATGTTCTTTCCCAATTTCTTTAGGATTAATTTCGAGATTGCTTGGTAGTGTTCCTTGAGGTCTGTAATTAATTAAATTAGCAATTTGACCCATCTAATTCTCAATATTACGAATAGCAGTTTTTTGACTTTGTAGTTAATTACCTAGTTGCAAGATCAATTCTTCTATAGATAACGTTTTCTACTGATTATTAAAACCAGGAGGGTAAGCTGGTCTAAAGTTAGAATTTCCTTGGTTGTTCCAATTTCCGGTTGGATTAAATTTATTATTACTCCGTTGTTGATGTCCATTATTCCAATTAAAATTAGGATGATTTTTCTAACCTGGATTATAATAATTAGAATAAGGGTTACTAGTTTTAATAGCTTGCAAAGTTTCCATTGTTTAAGAATCATCAGTATTTGCAGAAATATCATTACTTACATGTGATATGTTAATAGCAAAATTATCTAATTTCTTAGATATCGCAGCCACTTGTGAAGCTAAATATAAAAGGCTTCATTATCTTGAATACTTACCATTCTTCTAGGATTAAACCTCTCAGAAGGCCATTGAAAATTATTATTAGTCATTTCTTCAATTAAAGTATAAGCTTCTTCAAATATCTTAGCCATTAAAGAACCACCACCAGCAACATCTATAATAGATCTAAGTGATCCAATAAGTCCATTATAAAATGTTTAAATAATTAACCAATCTGGGAAAGCATGATGAGGACATTTTCTTAATAGTTCTTTAACTCTTTCCCAAGCTTCATAAATTGTTTCTCCATCAAATTGCATAAATGAAGATATATCATTTCTTAATTCAGCAGTTTTAGAATAAGAAAAATATTTAGCAAGGAATTTTTGTGTCATATCTGACCAAGTTTTAATAGAACAAGTTGCTAATGAATTAAGCCACATCTTTGCTTTATCTTTTAAGGAAAAAGGAAAGAGTCTAAGTCTAATAGCATCATCAGAATCATTATTATATTAAAGGTAGCACAAAGTTCTAAGTAACTAGCAAGGTATAAATTTGGATCCTCATTAGGTGTTCCTCCAAATTGATTATTTTGAACCATTTGAATAATAGAAGGTTTAAGCTCAAAAGAATTAGCAACTACAGTTGACATTTGAATACTAATATGAAGTTCATCAGTTGTAGGGTTTGCAAAATCCCTTAATGGTTTATAAACATTTTGTTCATTGATTTCTATTGGATTTTGATTATTGTTATGTAAGTTAGTCATTTCCTAATATTTTTTAATTTGTTTTCCTTTTCTTATTCTTTAAACCATTCTTTCTAATTCAGAATCAAAAGGTAATAATCCTTCAAATCCAGAACTACTCATAAAAATAAATTAAAATCTTTTTGGTATTTTTGTTTTTTTATATATATTTTTTATTTTTATTATTGTTAAAGAAATAAAAGTGTATAAATTATATTTAATTTGAGAAATGTAAAAGTATCTTTTTAACTTTCTTCCTTAACTTCCCCAGCAACGGCACCAAAAACTTGAACTGCAATGACCTTTACTTATGTAAGAATTTATGAATTTATGTTTAAATATTTATATTAATTATTATAAAAGTCACAATTTCAAACGTAAGTATAAGTATCGTTTCAAGTAATACATGGCTCTATTAGAGTCCTGGTTATCGACTCCACAGGGAAGATTTTGAGAAAATTAAGAAATATTTTATATTTTCAAATTAAAAGTAATTACTATTTTTATTTCTTTTCAAAATTTAGATTTTAAAATTAATAAAATTTTTACTAAATGTAAGTAAGCAGTAATTAAATAAAGTTTAATGCAAGTATAAATAAAACAACTTTCTCCTTTTCAACTAATCCAAAATTTTTAGAATAATTATCATTTGTGGAGAATTTAGATTATGGTATTGTGCCAAATAGAAGCATTTCTAATCTTTACCCTTTGGTCCAGGCATAAAGAACATTGACTAATTTATAGATCGGTTCATGATGTTTTATTAGTAAAATAGGTTAATCTAGGCTCACACTACTAGATGTTCAATGGTAGCTATGGTCGGCCCTACAAGTGACCCGTTCCCTTTCTATAGATCAAATTATTAGAATTTAGTCTGTCACTCTAAAAACTAATTAATTCTACGCCCAATAAATCATATCTTCCTATTTATTTACACTTCATTTTGAATAACCTGCATAAAGCCTTTGATTACCCAAGGATTCATGTGATATCTACTAGTTAAGAACTCATCTCCAGATAGGTCTCAAAATTCTTCAACAGGTTTTAACAATTTAAATGGTCAGTTTAAAAAGTAAACTAAAATCAGGTATTAATATCATCACAATTTTTTAAAAATATTTTAAGTTAAAATCTCCAACAAAATTTAGTTATCTTATTATCTTTTCATAGTTGAAAGCAGAAAGAAAACTAACTACTCATAACATGTTGAATTCACACAACAAAACATATTTATAAAACTTTGAACGAAGTTACAAATACTTATCTGGAATGTTCCTTCAAGTGATCCGCTGACTCCTGCTGACTCCAATGCAATGATGAAAGACTTCAACAACAACAACACTAATAAACTCACACTTAACACTTAAAATAAACTCACTAAATACTAAAGAAGTGGCTCCCTAAAATAATTGGATGCTAGAGGGGGTATATGGTGGTAGAATGGCTATAGGGTGCTAGAAGGGGACTAGAAGGGGTGATTTTCTCTGTAGAATGGGCTCCTATTTATAGAGCTCTGAATTTGACCAGGGGTTGCTTAAGGCACCTCTTCAAAATTAGTCCAAATACAATGTATCTTCTAGAAGGTAACTGTCGCGCCTAGGCGTCGGAGTCCGTGAGCAGGTCTTTGCACCTCTTCTCTTTGGATCGCACCTCTTCGCGATTAAAACCGTTTTCCTGTGTCCAGATGCATTGTATCACATGTTCTATATATTAAGACTAACTTCCAGTCTTCTAGAAAGTCTGATAACCGCTTAACACTTTCAAAATAACTGCCCAAAATCGTCAAAAATATTATCTGTTTCTGTATTGAGCTGGCGCTTAGGCGCCGGATTCTGGCGGCTTGGTGTCAGGCCTATAATTTCGACAACTTTGCTCTTTAAGCTCCATTTTTGCTCCTTTTTGCTCCTTTTTCCTTCTTGAACTCTTTTTTTATCACCTACATCCAAAAACATAAAAATACCTTTCATTAAAGCATAATAACCTTAAGAATTGAATCATAAATAAGGCATAAAAATGGCTATTTTTAAAGTGGATCAACTACTACTGAAAGAGAGTTATTAGTGATTGTGTATGCCTTTGAAAAATTTAGATCTTACTTAATTAGAGCTAAATGTATAGTACATATTGATCATTCTACTATTTAATATTTAATGCAAAAGGATGCAGAACCAAGACTGATTCGATGGATGCTTTTAATGCAAGAATTTGATTTTAAGATCGTTAATAGAAAAGAGGTCGATAATCAAATAGCTGATCATTTATCTAGACTTGAACAACCTAATTTGGATGACTTTGAAAATGAAATTACTGAAACTTTTTCTGATGAGTAATTATATAATATTATTGAAGGAAATTTACCGTGGTATGTTGATATTATAAACTACATCGTTAGTAATATTTTACCACATTATTTAACAATGCAACAACAGAAAAAATTTAAGCATGATGCTAAATTTTATTTCGGGGATGATCCTTATCTGTACAAGAAATGTAAAGATCTTATTATTAGGAGATGCGTGCCTTATGAAGAAACTAAAAGAAGTATTCGAGAATGTCATGATTCTGAATTTGGAGGACATTTTGGAATTGATAGAACTGCACATAAGATTTTGCAATCTGGATTTTATTTGCCTACACTTTTCAGAGATATTTATAGATTTATCAAAACTTGTGATTGATGTCAAAGAATAGGCAATATATCCAGAACAAATGATATGCCTCTTAATTGTACTCTGGAAGTTGAAATTTTTTATGCATGGGCATTAGATTTTATGGGACCATTTATACCTTCATTTAGAAATTTAGATATAGTGATTGATGTTGATTATGTTTCAAAATAGATTGAGGCAATAGCATTACCTAGGTGTGATGCTAGAAATGTTTCGAGGTTTTTGATGAAAAATATTTTCACAAGATATGAAATGCCTAGAGTAATCATCACTGATGGAGGATCCCATTTTAAGAATAATCTGATTCAGAGATTGGTGGAAAAATATAATATTATGCATAGAATCTCTACAGCTTATCATCCCCAAACTAATGGTTTAGCAGAGGTATCTAATCGTGAAATTAAATGAATTTTGGAGAAAGTTAATAATCCTGAGAAATTGGATTGGACTGCTAGATTAGATACTGCTTTATGGCATACAAAACTGCTTATAAAACTCATATAGGAATGTCCCCTTACAGATTAATCTTTGGAAAATCCTGTCACTTGCTAGTTAAATTAGAATATAAAACATATTGGGAGAAATCAGAAATTTAATTTTAATTTGATAGATGCTGGTGAGAAGAGACTATTGCAATTGAATGAATTGGAAGAAATTAGAAATGAATCATATGATAATGATATAATATATAAAGAAAGAAGAAAAATATGGCATGATCGGAAGATTGTCAATATGGAATTTGAACCAGGACAAAAATTTTTATTATACAATACAAGATTGAAATTATTTCCTGGGAAATTGAAATCTAGATGGACAGGACCTTTCATTGTCATAAAAATAAATCAGTTTAGAGCTTTGATTAACAAAGACCCTAAATCTGGAAGAACATTTAAAATTAATGGCCAAAGAGTAAAACAATATTTTGAAGGCAATAGACCTAATTTTAAAGATGTTTTAATGTTGGATCAACATGAATAACTGAAAGTTATGTCAGGCTGACGACGTTAAACCAAGCGCTTTGTGGGAGGCAACCCACAGTTATGGAGTGTTTTCTTTATTTGATGTGTTGTTTATGTTTGTTTGTTACTTAATTAAGTCTTATTCTTCCTTAAATATCATTAACAACATTTAAGAAATGAATCAAATCAAAATTTGGAAAGAATTTGAACAAAATGAAGTTTGGTAAAATTTGAACTAGCACCGAACGGCGCTGTTATCAGCGCCGAACAGCGCCACTGTTCAGAAAACCATTTCTCATCTTTAAATTCGAGTTTTGGCAATTCTAGGCGGTAAATCCTCCATTAGAACTCCCAAAAAATTGCCCCTAGACGTAGGAACTTCCAAATAAACAAAGAGGAAGATCCAAATTCTTGTCCAAATGAATTCCGACTCGATGGAAACTTTAAGATTTCAAGTTTTCAACCGTAGAAAGTTCGTCAGTTTCGAGGCACAGCGTCTATTCAACAAAAATATTTCAAAAATGAGATTGATTAAGGAGCGAGGCTTTGTAAATTGAGGTACAAATTCTCCTACGACTAGAATTGATGAAGTTATTGTTTAAAGACGTTAGGAAGTATTGTGTTATAAAAGGACTTTTATGCAAATCTTCATGGAATCAACCAAGGATCAGTCTATGTGTGAGGTTGGATTGTCACATTTACTCTTGCAAAGATTAATGATTTATACATGATTGAGAATGTGCTAATCTACCGCTATTCAAATTTTGCCCCGACGAAGGATAATATGAATGATATATACAGATATCTAACATATGAAAGTGATGAGTGGGAGATAAGAGATAGCAGGTATGTAAGTTTTTTTACCACACTATTAAATCCTACGTTGAAATGCTTACATTATTTCATACGTGCAAAATTGCCTCCGACTATGAAAATCAGTAAAGTAACTAAGGAGTGTGATATTCTGAACTACTATATTCAAATGGGGATGCCTATTGATGTTGGTTTGATAATTGTCGAATTTGTTTTGGGATTGACCATTCACGGATCTAAGTATGGGCTTGAACATCCTTACGCCATATTTCTCCTCTACAATCAATCACAAGTGCCATATGAGAACTGGGAAAGAGTACTTCTGCCTTGAAAGCCTATAGACCCAGCAGATGCATATAGTAACCATGTAATTGGTAATATGAATGGCATGAGCATCATTGAAGATCAACCATCTTAGAGGTCAGCACCTATTCCTCCTTACTTTTCTAAAAGTTCATAGATTATCTTAAAGAAAATTGGAGAATGAAGTACAACACATGATGAATGCAATTAACAATCTATCTGATTTCTTTGATCATTTGGATTGGAGAATGAAGGAGCACTTTGATCATTCTGGATACCTTGAAGGAAGTTTAACGCGATTGATGAGAAGGAAAGGTTGGATTGAAGAGGATTCTACTGAAAAATTTCTGTTTTGTCCATTCTACAATCTATTTGTTCATATTTAATCAATTGGAGATCTTAGAATTGATGATAGTTCTGAGAAAGAATGAAGATTTACTTATTTTATTTCTGTGTTGTGTATTTGAACTCATTGCTTTGCTTTGCTTTTCTTTGCTTTGTTTGGATGTTATATTTTGACATGCTTTCTGGTTTAGTTTTCAGCGTTATTGTGTTGTGGTTGTGTGCGACGCTAAATTTAAGATTATATGGCTTGAAGATGTGTAATGTTTAGTGTTGTGTGTATGTGTCTGACACTTAAATTTTATATATGAAAGTGATGTTTTGTATTATTTTTATTAAAAAATATCATTTGACATGGCTTTGGGATGTTATTCAATGCTTAATTAGACTAATTAGACGTCAGAGTTGACTTGAAAAGATCAAAATTGCAAAAGAAAGAAGAAAGCCCAGTTTTTGAACTAGCACCAAACGACTCTGTCACCAGTAACAGGCCTCGCCAAAAGACAGAGAGTTTGGCCATTATAGCAGAATAATGCGCCGAACGGTGCTGTCGCTAGCACCGAACAGTGCTCGACCGGGAAAAAGGCCTGAAACTCCAAATTTACACGATTTAACCCTGGGGCACGCCATTTTTGACCAAACCATTATCTTCTACCTCCAGCTAAGGCCTATTTTCGTACCTAGGGCTCACTAGCATTTGGATTTGAAGCAATTTCGTGGCCAGAAAAGTTCAGATTTCATCTTCTCTTGGTAAGAGCTACACTTTAACCTAAATTTTTTTTATTTTGACCGTGGAAATATCCTACATTAGGAAGATTTGAAATTTTGAAGTTTTTTGGAGAAACTTTGGAGATTTTTCATGGATTTTGAGGTCTTATCTTTTTAAATTTACCCTGGAGTCTATTACATTGCAATTTTAAAATTGATTTGGATAAATTTGGTATTTTTAGACAAATGGCTCCAAGAATTTCAAAGGAGAAAAGAAAATTTGAGTATGATGAAAATAAATTTGTGAATTTCAAAGCTTATTCTTGCTTTAGTACATTTTTTAGCAATAAAAAATGTATTCAAGAGAGAGCCTTTGAAAATCCTAGAGGTATGCTGGAAGAACTTATTGCAAATCGGCAATGGGAGATTTTCTGTTATTTCACTGCTGAAGTGATGCTTGGTATTGTTAGAGAGTTTTACATAAATCTTTATTATTCTGAGAGTGAATACATTATGCTTAGAGGCTAAATGGTTGAATTCACCCATGTCAGCATAAATGCATTTTATCAGTTAAGAGCACCTTTTTCTTATGAATACGAAAATTTTCTTATTACGAATGAAGCATTGGATATGATTGTGAACTTTTTGACTGATGGAAAAGGGGAGTGGAAGATTAAACAAAGGCCAAAAGTTAACTTTCTCCTTTCTGCTTTAAATCCTGTGTCGAAAGTCTGGCACTATTTCATTTCTGCAAGACTTTTTCCTACCAACCATCACAACGATGTTATTGTTGATAAAACTATTCTGAATTATTGTATTCAGAACATGAATAATATAAATATTGGGGCTATTATTCATAAAAGTATTTTGACAAGTTCAAAAGGAGAGACTACAGATGGACAAGGACACCCCAGCCTGATTCATGTGTTATGTATTTAGTCAGGTGTACTGATTGAAGATAATGATGAGGTGATCCAACCCCTGAAGCCCATTAATAAATTAAATTTGAAATATGAAGCCCATGTGAGTTGGAAGTGGAGTAAGAAAGCTATGAGCCTTCTTCTAGTCATGATAGACCATCTACATCTAGGGAGCCCACTTTGCATGATGTTATGAATCAGTTAGAAAGGTTGAACACCAGGGTAGAGGGACTAGAAGTTAGGAACAAGATAAATGATGATTATCAAGTGCAGTGGAGAGAATACGAGATAGCTTATCATGACACACAGATGAGATTTTTCAAGGGAGACACTAGCACTGTATTTCCTACTTGCCCTAAGTATACTCCATACCAGCCTGCAGAACCTGATGATGGTGGAGCTCCTGTAAAGAATGAAGATTGGTAGTTTGTGTATTTTTATTTTTCAGTGTACTTTGTATTTGTATGTGTGATATTTGTGATGTACCTGAGACTCTATTTGATGTTTTTTTTTATATTAGTTGATGTATTTGTGATGTACCTGAGACTCTTTCTGATTAGTATCTGTGATGTAATGTGTATTTGGTTATACTTGTAGCAAACTTTATGTTGATTTGTGATGTATGTGATGTTATAGTTGAGTTTGATGTGTTTGGTTTGCTAGTTTAAGTTGTGATAGTAACAGTTGGATGTTAATGTTATGTGCATAGTTTATGTTTCATGTTTTTAAACTTCTTCTCTTATAAACTTCTAACCCATATTTGTGTATAGAAATGCTTCTAATTATTTCAGGCCTATTGTTCTACTTTATGAAGAAAAACCTGCTTAAACTCAAAGGTATGAAAAGTCCAACATATTGAGGTATGAGTTATATGTTTATATATTTTCTTTCTTCCCATATAAATTGTATTAATATTCAAAAATCTATGTTTGGGGGAGGGAAAGAATTAACTATTGATTGTTCTCATTTAAAAATATTTTCATAATTATTAACATGATTTCATGTAATAGAACTCAATTTCAGATAACTGTATTTTGATTTTATTTAAGTATTTTGTAAAGTTGAATGAAAATACTTGGTAATGAAAAGTAATTTTGTAAGATAAGATATTTGGTAAAAGAGAATACGATTATAGTCAACTATTCAAAGTAAGAAAAATTGTATGTTTGAAATATTAAGAATCTTCAAATTTTATGTGATAGGAAAGGATTGAGACTCTACGATAAATCATTAATAAGCTAAAGAAATGCCTATAAGGTAAAGGAATGTGGTAAGTTTCAAATTTAAGGTGAGAAGGCTGAAGTTCAAAATCATTAAAGGTTATCCAGATATAGTAATCCTCACTTAAAAAAAAGAAAAATAAAAGAAAATAAAAGAAAAATAAAAGAAAAGAAAAGAAAAAGAAAAGAAAGGTAAGGAGAAGCTTGAGGAGATGTCTAATCAAAAAATTAACTTCACTTAGACCTATCTAAAGGGAAAAACTTATTTACTTTCCTCAACTTATATGTGTGGATTATCATCCTTACTAGTAGTGTTCTCATAAACGTCTTTTCATATAATCCTTCTAAGTGCCTCAACAAGACAATCTACAGTCATTTTTCAAATGAATAGAAGGCTAGAACTCTTAGACTTGATTACTAGATAGCCTTACACCTGCAGAATTTACTTGAATTATTCAAAATTCTTTATGAAAATTTTACTATTGTACTTATCTAAATCAAAATTATGGTATTCTAGAAATAAAGTTCATTGCAGTGGATCATTATTTTATATATTAACTAAAATTACTTGAGGACAAGTAATAGTTAAGTTTGGGGATCTTGATCCACTGAAAATTTGATGGCTTTTTACTATCCATTTTATACTTGTTTTTGATGATATTGCACTTTAAAGGAAGGTATTTTTTAAGATTTCATGTAGGTATAATAATTTTATGCTTTTGGAACAAAAGGAAGCAAAAATGAGCAAATTTGGAGCAAAAATGGACAAAAGTGCATTTTATTAAACTAGCGTCGAATGGTGTTGGCGACAGCCATTTTACAGAGAGTTGCGACGATCTTGGAGGAATAATACGCTGAACGGCGCCCTATCCAGCGTCAAACAGTGCCCTATCCCAATTTTTAACTAGATTCAATGTATTTGGCCGGATTTTGAAGGGTTGCTTTAGGAAACCCTTGGGACTTTAGTTTTAGCCAAATTTAAACACTTTTGGAGCCAAGTATAGAAAGGGGGAAGAAGAGAAGAGAATAGTTTAGAGTTTAGAGAGAGTTTCTTTCCATTTAGTGTAGGAAATTAGGTTTTGTATTTTCTCTTCTAAGGAGTGTGAGAGGAGAGGGAAAGTGAGAGATTTCTTCTTTCTTACTTATCCAAAGAGAGAAGTGTGTGTTGTTGTGAAGAAAGAAGAGGAGTCAAAGGAATTCCTTGAGATTCGCTTGGGGAAGATTTTGATATGAGTTGTCTTTACTTTACACTATTTGTATGACGTTGTTTTTATATATAAAATCCATGTTTTGTCATCATTTCCTCATGAGTCTTGAGTAGATTTCTTTGTTTTTCTCCTTTTCATGTGATTTATTGATGTTGTGATATAAAAATAATGTGGCAATTTATTATGGAGAATTTGTGATGACCTTTTCACTTTGACTTCATTTACTTTTTGATCTGGCCAATTGAATTGTTAAAACTTGTTGGGAAACATTTTTCCAAAAGGATTATGAGTTCCACAACAAAAAGTGAAGGTCACATTCAATGTCCATGAATGAGAGATGTAGTTCATTGGGATTGAGGGCAAATAAATAGGGAAATATACTTTAATAAGCGTAGAATTGGACATTTCAGAGTGACAGGCTGAAATCCTCAATTTGGTCCTATTGTTTAGAAACTGAAGTGAGAGTTAGCCTTCAGATGAAGGGAAGTGGGAGCTCTCGAATGAGAGCCAATATCCTCCCAGCATAACCACATATTTCGGGACTAAACTTAGGATTAGCCAATGTTTTTTATACTTTGAAATATGGGTAAAGAATAGGAATGCACCTATTTGGCACAATACATTAGCACCACTGATCTATGTCACAATAATCATCACATTATGATTGGAAAGGAGGAAGACTCTTTCTTGCAACTGAACTTTGTTATAAATTTAGTATTGTATTAGTTTAACTTGCTAGAGTTTATAACGTATTTTGGTAGAAATAGTAACCACAACTGTTGTCTTTATTTTAAGAATTAAACTTACTTGCAATTGTGTTGTGATTCGATAAGTGATTTCTGTGCTACGCCATAAACTTGAAGCCTCTCTATGGGATCGATATTCCAGGACTTCACTAGAGCCATATATTACTTGAGCAATACATATACTTGCGTTTAATTGTATTACTCATTTTAAAACTAAATCAATATATATCTAAATCTGAGTTCATAAATTTTGGCAAATTAAAAAAGTCGCACCACTTGCCAAGAAAATTTTAGGTGGAAGAAATGAACGATGGTATTTATTTGATTAAATTCGGCCCATTAGTACTTTTGTAGAAGTGATTATCTGAAGAATCTTAGAAAGACAAAAAGGTAGATATATCTCATCAGAAAGTATTTGAGTGTAATGCATATGTTCATGTTAACTCAAAACTCAAAAGTAAAGTTAATTCAAAGTAGGTCAAGTAAATTTTTATTTGTTACAATTCAAATAAATTTGAATACAAATTCAAGAACAGTTAGAATCAAAATTTCATCATAGAGATGTGACGTTCCTTGAAATGAAGTTCAAGGATAGATCACAAGTCAGGACTGCCCATGAGTTACATCTGAAAATTCAAAATATATTGAGATAAAATATACTAGTGGTGAAAATGGTAGAGAAGGAAGGAGTGCTAAATTAGATGAAGTAATGAAAGTTCCTTAGTCACGTGTTACTGAAATCAGGAAGTCTAGAAAAATCTTGATGCTAGGACAGAGGTATTCTCCTTCTTTATAATATTTGTTTATAATTGATAGTAGTGAATTAGAGTGTTATGAGAAGCTCACTCAAGTTGGAGCATCAAAGGATGGGGGAGTTTCTCATAGATGTTCAGATGCAATCATTGCTATCAAATCAGACTTGAGATGTGGATGTATTATCATGTGACAAAATAATATTACATAACAATTAACTCTACACATTAGAGTAAGAGTCAAATTGTAATAAGCCTTATAAGATAAGGCTTATTATGAAGGGGTATTAAAAAAAGCATAAGTTTGAACTACATTGAGATGTTTTTCGCCTATGGTAAAGATGAAAATGATTAGAGTTGTGTTGAGCTTAGCAGTAGATGTAAATCTAAATTTAGAGAAATTTATGTAAAGACAGCCTTCTTACATGAAGATCTATAAGAGGATTTGGACATGGTGCAACCATAATGTTGTGAGATTCCAGAGAAAGAAAATTTGGTATATAAGTTAAAGAGGAGCCTATATAGCTTTAAGCAAGAATGAGTAGTTGTATAAGAGTTTTGACATGTTCATGTTCGATATTGGATACATGAAGTGCCATGAAAACCATTGTTGCTTTGACCCGACTGAAAATAACGCAATAATGTTTGCTTCCAAAAGATAGCCAAAAGCTTTAACTCAATTTATAAATAGCGGCTAGTGTATAAAATAAATATTATATAATTTAGAATATTTTTACACACTAGGGGTACTACGCAAGTATATGTATCGTTTCAAGTAATATAGGGTTTTTAAACAAAGACCTCAGTACCGATCCCACAGGTAAGATTTATCGAGAAAAATAAAATAGTAAAAATATTTTTATTTTATCTTTTAGATAAATTACTATTAATTTACTAGATGCAAATAAAGACAACAATAATAAGAAAATGTTTTTATGAATTCTATATAAAATAAACAACTTTCTTTCCTTCAATTAATCTAAGATTTTTAAGATAATTTAATATTTTTTGGAGAATTTGATTTATGGTATTGTGCCAAATAGAAGCATTCCTATTCTTTACCCTTTGATCCAGGCGCAAAGAACATTGACTAATTTACACAAAAGGTCCGGATGTATTGTTAGTAGAATGGGTTAATCTAGGCTCACACTTCTAGATGTCCAAGGGTGGCTATGGTCGGCCCTACTAGTGATCCTTTCCTAGTCTATAAATCAAATTATAAGAATTTAGTCTGTCACTCTAAAAACTTATCAATTCTACGCCCTTTAAATCTTATCTTCCTATTTACTTGCACTTCACCTTGAATAGCCCGCTCATGGCCTTCGACTACCAAAGGATTCATGTGACATTTACAAGTTAAGAGTTCTTCTCCTTCAAGGTCTCAAAACTCTTCAACAGGTTTTAACAATTCAAACGGCCAATTTAAAAAGTTAAGTAAGATCAGGTATTAATGTCATCACAATGTTTTGAAAATATTTTGAATTTTAATTCTCCATCGAATCTTTATATTATCTTATCTATCTCTTCATAATTGAAGGAAGAAAGTAAACAAACTACTCAGAACACATTGAAAATAAATAGCAAAACATGATAATTAAACTTTGAATCAAATGTAAAAATATACTTATCTCAAATATTTCTTCTATAGATCTTCGATTCCTACTCGACTCCACGAGTGTAATGAACTCCAGATGCATTAACTTGAAAATAAACTCACTAAACTAAACAAAAGTGGCCCTAAATTTCTCTCTCTAATTCTCTCTCTAAGGATGAGAGATCCTAAAGTAGATAAGAGAAAAGGGGTACAATGGGAGGGGCACGTTTTCTGAAGAAATGGACCTCTATTTATAGGCTTCAAGGGTTGCCTTGAGGCACCTCTTCAAAACATGTCCACATTCAATGAATCTTCTAGAAGGTTGGTCTAGTCTGGCGCCTAAGTGCCAGACACCGCGTCCAGTTCTTCGCACCTCTTCACTTTGGCTCGCACCTCTTCGTGATTAAAACCATTTTGGAGCGTCCAAATGCAATGTATCACATGTCCTATTATCAAAGAACAACTGCCGACTTTATAGAATGTCCAATAACGACTCACTCCGTCAAAATAATCGATCAAATGTTGTCAAAAACTTGACGGTTTTGTATCGAGTCCGGCGCTTAGGCGCTGGTTTACGCGCCTAGGCACCAGGCCATAATTTTTTTATACTTTTGGTATTTTGCTCCATTTTTGCTCCTTTTGCTCCTTTTTCCTTCTTAGACCTTTTTACATTACCTACATCCAAAAACACAAAAAAATACCTTTCATTAAAGCATAATATCCTTAGAAATTAATAAGAATTAAGATATAAAGAAATAGGTATTTTTTTATAGATCAAAATCCCCCAAACTTAAATGTTACTTGTCCTCTAGTAACTCTTTCTACTATATAAAAAAAAATATAACTTTTGGAAATAAAGATAAATATTTAAGATTCCTTATAATTTTTTAATTTATAAAGCCTTTAGTAAATTATTAACCCAATTTCACTAACTAGGTTTAATTTTAGGAATTTAAAGAATATTTAACTACCAAATCATAAGATTTCAAACTTTTCATTCATTTTGAAAATAATAGAAGTCCATTATATTAAGCTTTCATAAATTATTTACAAGAAAAAGATCTTCTTGAAAAATCTTTTCTAAATAAATATTTATGTATAAAAATTAAGTAAAGTATGTAATTAGTTTTCTTCCTATAAGATAATTCAAGTGAAGCCAATTTTTGATTAGGCATTTCCTCAAGCTTCTCCTCTCTATCTCTTTTTTTTTATATATATAGAGGATTATTATATCTGTATAGCCTGTTAATGGTTTTGAACTTCACTATCCTTAACTTATATTTTTAAAACTTATACATTTCTACTTAATTATTATAACATAAATAAAAATTCAAAAGAATTCCAATCTTTTCTTTTCAAGTGATAATTTTTTATTACTTAATAATTCTAAAATTCTATTATTTCTACCATGAATAGAAAAATTCTTTATCTCATTATTCTTTAAGTTAAATAATTATATTCTTAAAATCAATCAAAATTAGTAAAATTTTGGTTAATTTCGCTAAATTGTTTATAATTTCAAAAATAAAAGTGATCTCAAATAAATTCTTCATTCCTTAAGTTATGTTAAAAATTTTTTATTTTTTAAAAAAATATTAGCTCTTTAAGGAAAAATAAAATTTAATTTTGAATGGATTTTCCCTTCCCCCAAACTTAAGTTTTGGTATACTATGATAATTTGAAAGTATAAGAGAAAGAAAATCATAAGAATTTTTAATAAATATGTAAAAACAATCTTAAAAAGAAAAATTAACTTCTAATCATGCTTTTATGAATAATTAAGATAAAATTGAAGCATGTATATAAAAAGTAAGCTGAGCTAATTTTATGATGATATTAAATTTGAAACGAGAATTAAAACAGAGCAAAATAATTAAGTACTAAACATTAAACTAAAACAACATATAAATTAATTCTAACTTCGGTCTCAACATAACAAAATCCTAACACTAATCGATCGACATACATCAAATATAAAACTAACAAACAATCCAAATAAAACAAACTAACAGAGTAACACATCATAGAAATCTATAACTACTAATCACTAGTTGTAGCCTCATCATCATCTTCATCACCAAAGGAAAATTCTACGTCCTTAGGATCTACAAATGGTGTGAAACTAGGAAAAGTTGGAAAACTAACATCATGTTCACCCTTCAGAAATCTGATTAGGGCTTCATCATACTCAGCATCATAACTACTCTTCCTCTGGGTATAATCAGATAAATGATCTAGTTTTCTATCAATAGTATCAATCCTGCAGTGAGTTTGAAATAACTCTTGTTGCTACTCTAAAAACTGATCATGCATTGATTCCAAGAAATCGATGGTGGCTCGGCGAAGTAGAGGGTCTAGAAGTAGAAGGTCTACACGAAGTATGTGCGAAGTAGAAGGAACGGTTGATCTCTTCCCTCGAAGACGATCATAGATACTAACACTCTCTCGCCCGATTGGCTTAGTAGACTTCGACTTCTCCTCGAAATATCGACGGTGACTCCATTACTAACACATAGTGAGTAGATCGAGAGATGGAAATCCCAATCCAATAGAAGTCTCGGACCTCACGTAGACTCCACGAGAATCATAAATAATGCTCCCGACATCAATAGGCTTCCTCTCATGAATGCAGTAATTTAAGATCGCTCGATCTCTAGTCACTTCACTCAGGTTGTTGGAAGGTAACAATCTTGCAGAAATAAAAAAATGCCATGCTTTAGATACACCATTTAATTCAGAGGATTTGAAGTTTACCCTTTTTCCGTTCTCGATCTTCCAAGATCCGATACTCGTCGATCGGATAAGTAATAATCATATCAAAATCTCCCTCAGATAGTGATAATCCAGAATAATAGCACTCAATAGTCGGTGGCAGGCCATAAAATATGTTGAATCTTTCTGGACTAAATCCTACTCCGATTCCTCCGACAAAGACTTCATAATCCTCGGCATCTAGAAAATTTGCATAAAATTCACGAACAATTGGGATAACAGCAACAGCAGTAAAATAACAGAATCGTTGCCAGTTGTGCGCAACAATAGTGTTTTCGATCATTTCTCTAAGATGGTAGAAACTTCGTTCAGAAATGAACTTTCTGGACGTCGCAAATTCATGGAAGCGAAAATGCGCGATCACGATGAGAGAATTTCTTCGTCATCAAAGTTATCTTGTGCCTTCCCGCGTTTAGATTTTGGAGCCATCTAAACGTGAAAGAAAACAAGAACAAATTTAGGAATCAAAGATTTAAACTTTTTTTAAGTTTATAAAACTTAAAATAAGTTTAGAAATCCAAAAAAATCACTAAAAATCGAATATTTTTTTTAAAATTTTCGATTCTTAGCAAAACTTAGGGAAATCTATGGTGAAAATCGAAAATAAATGGTTTAAAGTGTAGATCTGACCTTGAGACGAAGAAATCGAGTGGTTTTGCGCTCAAATCCTTGATGTTTTGACCTCAAAATGAATCTAGATGATGTATTTTCGCAAAAATGGGGAAGAAGATGAAGCTTAGGCATCAACAATGGCTTTTGGAGGTTATTTAAGTAAATTTTTTGGGTACAGGCCGAACTGGCACTTAGGCGCCGAATTCTGGCGCCTAGGCGCCAGACTCGTCTTTCACAAAAAAAATTTTTAAATTTTATTTTTCCACCAAAATTCATAAATTAAACTTCCAATTACTCATATCAGAGTAAAACTTTAGTTTCTAACTTCCACAACATTTTTCAAAAATTTATAAAAATTAAATGTTAAATCCATCAATCAAACATAAGGTTTCAATCAAACTCACTAATTTCCATTTAAAATCTTCAATATTGACTCAATACATTCCAGATAAGTACTACATTTGATTCAAGTTCCTAATACACACTCTAACATAACAATTTCAAAGCAAAACAACACACATTGAACATGAAAGCAAATACACAAACAAACACAATCGATTCTCTAAATCGATACAACGACTCAACAAACCATAATAACTATCTCATTACCAGAATATTCTAATCTTCACAAGGGAAATTGTGTATTCCACTTGGAAAGAATACTAACGCTCTCGGGAAATCCGTAGCCGTCTTTTTGTCAATCCATTTGTTCTTCGCATACATTTCAACTTGAGCATCTTGATAAGCCGCAAAATGATCAAATTGAAGTTTCATTTGCCATTCTAGATGTTCAACTTGATGAAACATCTCATGAAGGCGATCTCCAATCCTTTTAAAATCTTCTTCAAACTTATCCAAATGACTAGAAATTTTCTCTAAACTTACAGCGATGAAACCATTGAAGTAGGGTTGAGGATCCCTTGATACCTTGTCCCTAGCCTCTTCTCCATGATTTCTTCTTTCCATTTCTTCAAAAATTTCTCAAATCTCTCAAGAATGAAGTGTAAGGGACGTAATTTTGATTGCTTGATGGTTAGGGAAGAAGATGGGTTGATTTAAAGGTGAAAATTGTGCGAAAAACTGAAATTTTTTTGTTTTTGCACGACCCGATGCATCGTGGCGCTTAGGCGCCAAATCTGGCACCTAGGCGCTGGACCTATTGATACATAGTTGATTCTGGCGCTTAGGAGCCGAATTCTGGCGCCTAGGCTCCGGAACTATGTTCAACTCCGTTTCACCTAATCGTCAAATTTTCAAAATTTCGTTCTCCAAGATAGGTAAATTATACTGGTAAGAGTAATTTAGACGTGATAACTCACTTTGTAAACTATCATAATGAAGGTTAACTTGATCTCCTTTTTACTCATATTCAAAATAGAGTGATCCTATTTTTAAATCTTACATACTTCAAAATAATTTTCAGCTTAAGTCGAATAAGACTTATAAGCATCAAATTTTTCTAAAGTAATATAAAATTAATCAAGATCGAGGCATAACCTTACATTAAAACACAAAACACAAGATAATTATGGGTTGCCTCCCACAAAGCGCTTGGTTTAACGTCGTCGACCGGACTTAAGTAAATCTTTAATCGGGTTGACTCGATTCATAAGCCTCTTTATAAATCTTCTTAATATCTCCCCAGATAAGGCTTCAATCTTAATCCATTTACTTTAAAAAATTTTCCTGTTTTGGGATCTTTAATATCCACAGCTCCATAATAGTATACTTTCTCAACTAAATAAGGTCCAATTCATTTAGATCTTAATTTTCCAGGAAAAAGTCTTAAACGAGAATTAAACAGTAATACTTTTTGTCCAGACTCAAAATTTTTTCCTGAAATTGTCTTATCATGCAACATCTTAATTTTCACTTTATAAATTCTCGCATTTTCATACGATTCGTTTCTAATTTCTTCCATCTCATTTAGTTCCAATAATCATTTTTCTTCTGCTTTATTCAAATTAAAATTAAATTCCTTTATCGCCCAATAAGCTTTATGTTCAAGTTCTAAAGGTAAGTGACAATGTTTACCATAAATTAACAGGTAAGGTGACATTCTGATAGGTGTCTTATAAGTTGTTCTATAAGCCCATAATGCAGAATCAAGTCTATCAACCCAACCAGTTCTTTTAGGATTAACAGTCTTTTCTAAAATTCTTTTAATTTCTTTGTTTGATACTTCGGCCATTCCACTTAGTGTGAGGGTGATAAGCGATTGCAATTCTATGTTTGATTCCAAATTTTGTAGTAATGATTGAATTCTTATATTTACGAAATGACTTCCACCATCGGTGATAATTACCTTTGGCATTCCAAATCTTGAAAAAATCATTTTCTTTAAAAATTTTGAAACACTTTTGGAATCACGGTTAGGTAAAGCAACGACTTCAATCCACTTTGAAACATAATCAGCTCGCTAATAAAATATAAATTTTTCCAGATGATGGAACAAATGGTCCCATAAAGTCTAATCCCCATATATCAAAAATTTCAACTTTCAATATATAGTTTAAAGGCATTTCATCTTTCCTAGATATATTTCCCATTCTTTGACATCGATCACATGTTTTCACATATTGTCTCACATCTTTAAATAAGGTAGGCCAATAAAATCTAGAATTTAAAATTTTAAATGCAGTTTTATCTATGCCAAAGTGTCCTCCAAAATCAGAATCATGACATTTTTTAATAATAGCAAAAGTTTCCTCATAAGGTACACATCTTCGAATCATAGAATCTTTACCAATTTTAAATAAATGAGGTTCTTCCCAAATATAAGATTTAACATCATATTTAAATTTCTTAATAAATTTGTTATCCAAGTCATAGAGCAAAATATTGCTAACTAAATAATTAACAATATCAGCATACAACGGTGTTTTGTATCTTTGAATAAAATATAAAGATTCATCAGGGAATTTCTCATTTATATTTTCTTCCGAAATAATATCATTTTTAATTCTAGACAAATGATCAGCAATTTGGTTTTCAGTTCCTTTTCTATCTACTATTTGAAAATCAAATTCTTGTAGAAGTAAAACCCATCTTATAAGTCTAGGTTTAGAATCCTTCTTAGATATTAGATATTTAATAGCGAGAATGATCGGTATGAACTATGCATTTAGTACCAAGAAGATAAGGTCTAAATTTATCGAAGGCATATACTTATAGCTAGAAGCTCTTTCTCGGTGGTAGTGTAATTTCTTTGTGTTTCGGTGAGAGTTTTACTAGCATAATATACAACTTTGAAAACTTTCTCATATTTTTGTCCTAATACTGACTCCACTTGCAAAATCACTTGCATCACACATTAATTCAAAAGATTTATTCCAATCAGGTGCGACAATGATAGGTGCAGTTATTAATTTTTCTTTTAGAATATTAAAAGCATTAATACATTCTTTATTAAATTCAAATTGTGCATAGTTTTCTAATAAATGACAAAGAGGTTTAGCAATTTTAGAAAAATCCTTTATATATCTTCTATAAAATCCAGCATGACCTAGAAAACTTCTCACATCAGTAACATTAGTAGGAGGTTGCAATTCATCAATAATTTTCACTTTTGCTTGATCTACTTCCATCCCTTTTTGTGATACTTTGTGACTAAGTACAATGCCTTCTGTGACCATGAATTGACATTTTTCCCAGTTAAGAACTAAATTTGTTTCTTCGCATCTTTTCAGAACTTTGGCTATGTTTTCCAAATACGATTCAAAAGAAGTTCCAAAGACTGAAAAATCGTCCATGAATATTTTAATTCTTTTGTCAATCAAATCACAAAATATTGACATCATACATCTTTGAAAAGTTGCAGGTGCATTACATAAACCAAAAGGCATTCTTCTAAAAGCAAATGTTCCATAAGGACTTGTAAAAGTTGTCTTTTCTTGGTCCTCGGGAGCAATAAGTAATTGATGATAACTAGAATATCCATCCGGAAAACGAAATATGAGTGTCCAGCTAATTTATCGAGCATTTGATCCAAGAAAGGTAAAGGAAAATGATCCTTTCTAGTGGCTTTATTTAGTTTCCTATAGTCGATACAAATTCGCCATCCAGTAACTTGTCTTGTAGGAATAAGTTCATTTTTATCATTAACAATGACAGTTACACCTCCTTTCTTCGGAACACAATGAATAGGACTTACCCATTGACTATCCCAAATAGGATAAATAATACTAGCATCTAACCACTTAATAATTTCTTTTTTAACAACATCTTTCATAATAGGATTTAATCTTCTTTGCGATTCTATAGTAGGTTTAAAATTTTCTTCCATTAAAATTCTATGCATGCAAATTGAAGGGCTTATTCCTCTTATATCAGCAATAGTCCAACCAAAAGCTTTCTTATAATTCTTTAACACACCTAGTAATTTTTCTTCTTGATCTTTACTCAATTAGAAGAAATAATAACAGGTAAAGTTAACGAATTTCCAAGAAACGCATATTTTAAATGGGAATGTAACATTTTTAATTCCAGTTTAGGTGCTTTTTTAATTGAGGGTAAAAGTATATCATTTTGAGTTATGTCTAATGTTTCCCAATTATCTTTAATAAAATGAGTCTCTTCTTCTTTTATTACTTCATCTTCATCAGTTAAAAATTCAAATTTTTCTTCAGAAATAACTTTACATTTTTCTTGATAATGTTTTTCAATTAAATAATCAATTATATCCATTCGATAACATTTCTCTTTATCACAGTACTTCATTGATTTAAGAACATTGAATTTAATTTCTTGATCATTGACTCTCATGGTTAATTCTCCTTTTTGCACATCAATCATAGCTCGTCCGGTAGTTAGAAAAGGTCTTCCTAAAATAATAGGTATCTCTTTATCTTCTTCCATATCAAGTACTATGAAATCTACAGGGAAGATAAATTTATCCACTTTAACAAGGACATCCACTATAACTCCTTTAGGATAAGTGATAGATCTATCGACTAACCGAAGAGTTACGGTGGTGGGAGTAATATCTCCTAAATCCAATCTTCGAAAGATAGAAAATGGCATGAGATTAATACTTGCTCCTAAATTACATAAAGCTTTTCAGCAAAATTTTTCTCCAATAGCACAGGGTATAGTGAAACTTCCAGGATCCTTAAGCTTTTTAGGTAATTTCTTTTGAATTATTGCACTGCATTCTTCACTTAATGCAACGAGTTTCAAAAGCTTCAAATTTTCATTTTTTGCTTAAAATATCCTTCATAAATTTTGCGTAAGTTGGCATTTGTTCCAAAGCTTCAGACAAAAGGTATGTTAATAGTAAGTTTCTTAAAAATTTCAAAGAACTTAGAAAATTGATGATCGAGTTTCTGCTTGTTTAAGTCTTTGAGGAAAAGGTGGTGGTGGTTTTTCAACTTCCACATTAATAGGTATAACGGTCGATCTTGATTAGGAGAGAGAGTTTCTTTAGGTTTTTCGATCTCTTGACCTCAATCTCTTTTTTTAATTTCATTCTGCAATCTTTCTTTTAATTTCTTTCCACTTCTAAGTTGCACAGCTTTAACTTGTTTATGTTCTTTTCCAGTTTCTTTTGGATTGATTTCAACATTACTAGGAAGTGTTCCTACATGTCTGTTATTAATTAAAGTAGCAATTTGCCCCCATTTGATTTTCAATATTACGAATAGCAGTATTTTGATTTTGTAATTGATTATTCATTTGCATAATTAATTCTTCTATTGATAACTTTTTTGTTGATTATTAAATCTAGGAGGTTTATAATTTGAATTAACTTGATTATTCCAATTTCCAGTGGGATGAGATTGATTATTACCCTATTGTTGTTGTGAATTATTCCAGTTAAAATTAGGATGATTTTTCCACCCAGGATTATAATAATTTGAATAAGGATTATTTTTACTTGCAATAGCTTGTAAAGTTTCAATAGTTTGAGAATCTTCGATATTAGCAGAGTTATTATGCGAAATATTAATTGCAAAATTATCTAATTTCTTAGACATTGCTGCAGCTTGTGAAGCTAAGATAGAAAAGGCTTCATTATCTTGAATACTGGCCATCTTTTTAGGATTAATCCTTTCGGAAGGCCATTGAAAATTATTGTTAGTCATTTCTTCAATTAAAGTGTAAGCTTCTTCAAATGATTTAGACATTAAAGAACCTCCAGCAGCAGCATCAATAATTGATTTTAAAGATCCAATTAATTCATTATAAAATGTTTGAATAATCACCAATCAGGTAAAGCATGATGAGGACATTTTCTTAATAGTTCTTTAAATCTTTCCCAAGTTTCATATATTGTCTCTCCGTCAAATTGAATAAATGAAGTAATATCATTTCTTAATTTAACAGTTTTAAAAGGAGGAAAATATTTAGCAAGGAATTTTTGTGTCATTTCAGCCCATGTTTTAATAGAATCAATCGTTAATGAGTTTAACCACATCTTTGCTTTATCTCTCAAAGAAAAAGGAAAGAGTCTAAGTCTAATAGCATCATCAGAAACATTGTTATATTTAAAAGTAGCACAAAGTTCTAAAAAAACTAACAAGATGTAAATTTGGATCCTCATTTGGTGATCCACCAAATTGATTGTTTTGCACCATTTGAATAATAGACAGTTTAAGTTCAAAAGAATTAGCATCTACAGTGGGTATTTGAATACTACTATGAAGTTCATCAACTGTAGGGTTAGCATAATCCCTTAATGGTTTATAAACATTTTGATCATTAAGTTTAATTGGATTTTGTAAAGTAGCCATTTCTTGAATTTATTTTCCCTTTTTAATTTTTATAATTGTTCTTTCCAATTCAGAATCTAAAGGTATTAATCCTTCAGAACCAAATCTTCGCATAAAACAAGGAATATAATATAAAATTTAAACTATTCTATTTCTTACTTCCTTCCCCGGCAACGGCGCCAAAAACTTGACCCGACCGCAAATAACGCAATAATATTTGCTTCAAAAGATAGCCAAAAGCTTTGACTCAATTTATAAATAGCGGCTAGTATATAAAATTAATATTATATAATTTAGAAAATATTTTTACACACTAGGGGTACTACGCAAGTATACGTATCGTTTCAAGTAAGATAGGGTTTTTAAACAAAGACCCGGTATCGATCCCACGAGGAAGATTTATCGAGAAAAATAAAATAGTAAAAATATTTTTATTTTATCTTTTAGATAAATTATTATTAATTTACTAGATGCAAATAAAGACAAAAATAATAAGAAAATGATTTTATGAATTCTATATAAAATAAACAACTTTCTTTCCTTCAATTAATCTAAGATTTTTAAGATAATTTAATATTCGTTGGAGAATTTGATTTATGGTATTGTGCGAATAGAAGCATTCCTATTCTTTACCCTTTGATCCGAGCGCAAAGAACATTGACTAATTTACTGAAAAGGTCCGGATGTTTTGTTAGTAGAATGGGTTAATCTAGGCTCACACTTCTTGATGTCCAAGGGTGGCGTATGGTCGGCCCTACTAGTGACCCTTTCCTGAGTACATAAATCAAATTATAAGAATTTGAGTCCGTCACTCTAAAAACTTATCAATTCTACGCCCTTTAAATCTTATATTCCTATTTATTTGCACTTCACCTTGAATAGCCCGATCGTGGCCTTCGACTACCCAAGGATTCATGTGACATTTACAAGTTAAGAGTTATTCTCCTTCAAGGTCTCAAAACTCTTCAACAGGTTTTAACAATTCAAAAGTAAAGTAAGATCTGGTATTAATGTCATCACAATGTTTTGAAAATATTTTGAATTTTAATTCTCCATCGAATCTTTATATTATCTTATCTATCTCTTCATAATTGAAGGAAGAAAGTAAACTAACTACTCAGAACACATTGAAAATAAATAGCAAAACATGATAATTAAACTTTGAATCAAATGTAAAAATATACTTATCTTAAATATTTCTTCTACATATTTTCTGATTCCTACTGACTCCACAGTGTAATGAACTCCAGATAAAATAACTTGAAAATAAACTCACTAAACTAAACAAAAGTGGCCCTAAATTTCTCTCTCTAATTCTCTCTCTAAGGATGAGAGATCCTAAAGTAGATAAGAGAAGGGGTACAATGGGAGGGGCACGTTTTCTGAAGAAATGGACCTCTATTTATAGGCTTCAAGGGTTGCCTTGAGGCACCTCTTCAAAACTCATCCACATTCAATGAATCTTCTAAAAGGTCGGTGCGGCGCCTAGGCGCCGGAATCGCGCGCTAGGCGCCGGACACCGCGTCCGGCTCTTCGCACCTCTTCACTTTCGCTCGCACCTCTTCGCGATTAAAACTGTTTTGGAGCGTCCGAATGCAATGTATCACATGTCCTATTATCGAGGAACAACTGCCAGGCCTTCTAGAATGTCCGATAACCGCTCACTCCGTCGAAATAGCTGATCAAACGTTGTCAAAAACTTGACAGTTTTCGTATCGAGTCTGGCGCTTAGGCGCCAGTTTCTAGCGCCTAGGCGCTAGTTTCTGGTTCCTAGGCACCAGGCCATAATTTTTTAATACTTTTGGTATTTTGCTCCATTTTTGCTCCTTTTTACTCATTTTTCCTTCTTAGACCTTTTTACATTACCTACATCCAAAAACACAAAAAAAATATCTTTCATTAAAGCATAATATGCTTAGAAATTAATAAGAATTAAGATATAAAGAAATAGGTATTTTTTTATAGATCATGCTTCATTGAATATTTTTGTAATTGCTATTTCTTTTCCTCTTGTATATGAATGACATTTTAATTACAGGGCTATATATGGAGTAAATTAGGGATATGATGGAGCAATTAACTAGGGATTTAAATCAAACCAAGAAAATCCTTGGAATGAAATTAGTAAGGATAAATGTAGGCACACTAAAGTTATCTCATATCGATTATGTTGAGAAGATCCTTCAAAGGTTAAACATAAGAGAGGTAAAATCAATTTATAACCTTCTTGATAGTCACGTCAAACTATGTAAGGAAATTTTGCCTAATTCTGAAGAAGAACAATCATAAATGGTGAGAAACTAATGTATGCTTCAGTAGTTGAAAAACTAATGTATGCTATGATATGTATGAGACCAAATTTTACACATGCAGTGGGAGCGGTTAACAAGTACATGAGAAATTCAGGCATGCATTATTGAGAGGTGATGAAGTAGGTTCTCAGGTATTTAGAGGAATAATCAACATGATACATTGCTTTGAAAGTGTAGAGATGAATCTATAGTGATATGTTGATTTAAACTTGACAGTAGATTTAGATGATAGAAGAAGTCTAATAGTGTAGACATTCACCTTTGAGACACAAGTTTCAGTTGGGTTTAAAGGCTATATGAGATTGTTGCACTTTCAGCTATGGAAGTCTAATATATTACGGCGACAGTTTGGTCGAAAAGATGTATGATAAAGCACAGTGAGGAGTTGGGGATTGGAAAGATTCATAGTGATATTATGAGTGTCGATCATCTTACTAAGAACGTTGTTTTTCTTGTCAAGTCAAAGCATACACAGTGGAGGTATCATTTAATTCTCTCTTTCCTAGAAGATGGGCAGTTATTATTAGAAAATATACATAGCTCAGAATCCTACAGATATATTCACTAAGGTAGTGACTATAGAGAAGCTAAAGCTATGATTGACATTAGTTGGAGATCAAGAAAGTTGATATCAGAGGAGAGTCACAATAAAATACAGGACTATGAAGATAAGATATATGTAGGTGCATATCAATAGAAGATGAATCAATACCATTAGTCTCTAAGTGTGATATCATTGAGTGTGTAGATAAATTGAATCAATAAGTCCAATGCCACTATCGAGCATTTCAATGACAAGTAGTTGGTGTTGCACTAGCATTGCAGAGGCACACTAACATATGGGTCCTAAGATTGTTGCGCCGATGCGCCCAGTTCGGGTGTCTCCACTCCTGGGTCATAGGAGGGTAGCACCCCTACAAATGAGAAGTTACGTGTTAGCACTAGTGGCAGTTTGTTCCTGGTTAAAGGATTAAGTTGCTCATTTTTATGAAGTGTATAGCTCTCTCGTACAAAACTCTCTTTTTCATGTGGTGGCTCTACACTGCGTAATAAAGAAAAATTGCATGGGCTGGTGGAGTTCTTGTCGAAGAAGATTTCAACAATTTCACTCTGGTGATTGAGTGAGGAGGAGCATCCCAGAATTTTTATAAGTTGTTGCAGTAAAGAGTTGATCTGAGTGATGCAGTTATGTACATTTATTTGATTTTCATTGGGTAATTTTTTGTGTGATGTAACTCGGTGGTTTTTCCGTTCTCATGATTTTCTACGTTAAAACATGGTGTTCTTCTTTCTATATTTTTTATTATGTGCTTCTATTTGAACTTTGTCATGGATCTTTTAAATCTGTGAGAGTTTCCTGCAGTGTGACTTTAATTGCTATTTAATCAATTCTCAAGTTTTCATCCCAACAAATCCGCCTGAAGAGAATTATCACTACACTTTTAGACTTCCTTAAAGGAAAGCTAGGACATATTACTAGCTTGGGAACTAAGGGCCCGTTTGGTTGGGCGTTTTATCACGCGGCGCTGCGCAGCGCCGCGAAAATTCGCGCAACGCACCCTACGGAAGCGCGACTTCGCGGCAAAGCGCCGCGAAGCTGGGTGAAAGTTGACCGCGGGATAAACCCCACGGCCACGGCTTTCAATTGGCTTCGAGGTTTTTTTTTCCTATCGTTGCCCTCACTTCGCTGTCTTTGCCCCCTCCCGAACTCCCTTTCTCCCTAGAGGTACTTGCTCCCCCGAAGTCGTTTTCTCATCTTCTTCCTCGATCGCGAACGAATCCAAGGTAACTTCTTTCGATCTACCAAGGCCCTGTTCCCCTCTTCTTCTCTATTTCTCGTTTCCTCCATCTCGTTCTCTGGATCTTTCTTTGTTGATGAATGGTTCGTAGCACAAAGTAGGTGCAAATAGGGAGATGATCTTGTTAAAAATGGAAAATCGCAGTTGCTTAGAAATATTTTTTTCATGGCCTAAATGCCTCTTGACCTAAATAAAGTGTTACGGTTTCTTGGTAAAGTTCAACCTTGTATGTTATTTTGCATATACCCTCACTCTCCATGGCTTTACGTATTTCGATGCATAAGGATTGCAATTTATAAGCTGTTTTAGCTTTTGGCGGTCGGATTAACGAGAGAATTGAATTACTATACATTGGCTTTGGGCTCATTTCAGAATTCATACGTATTCGATCAAAATTGGCATGGAATGGAACCTTGTTCTTCTTCTTATTAAGCTTACATACATATAAGTGGTGGTGGATGTGTTTCTGTGTGGTGGATGTGTGGTGGCTTGGGTGTGGTGGATGTGTGGTAGATTTAGTTTGAACTTTTATACAATATTTACTCACTTAAGTTTTTTCCTCACTCTTTCTACAAAATGATGGGGCAAATGGAAAAGAAACAATGCCCCCTCACTCTTTATATCATTCTCCTCTATTAGTTTTTTTTTATATCTCCTTTTAAGCCTAAAATTCAACTTTTATCTATGAAATTTTTGGAGCATTTGTTTTGGTTTCTCTTTGTTTGTTCTGGGTGCAAAATGAAATTAATGGAGCCTTTGTTATGCTCTCTACGAGGCTGAACTATGCATTCTATGCACTTACTTTGGGTGCAAAACGAAAATCTTATTTTGGAGGGTTAGAGGAAAAATCAAAATTGAAGAATGACATTGCTCGATGGTCTGATTCTTGGATTTTTTGAATTATATACTTTTTGATTTGTTACATGAGCTTATTGAATGGATGACATTGAAGGTCATCCTTTAAGGTCTGTTTGGGGCAATTTTGATTTGTTACTTGAGCTTGGTTTTGTGATTCGTGAGTGCTAAATTGATTCAGTTTTGATAAATTGTTATTTTTTGGGGCATTTTTGATTTGCTAGATTATCATTTCTGGATACTGTTGGTGTTTGTTCAGGGTGCATTTTGTAGTTCCATAAGCAGATATTTCTCAGTTGGTTTGGCTTCTCTTGTCAGTCTAGCAAAAGCCATAATAAAACCAACTGATCCGACTTTTGCAAGGACCCCGACAGAGATTCTCAATGATGACCGATATATGCCGTATTTCAAGGTACACATATTGACTAGAACAATTTATTAATGAATTGCATATTGAAATGATTTTTTCTGTTTCTAATCGATGGAACGCACGTTCATGCTATAGTGCCGGATAACGAGAAAGTTGCTTTTATCGGTCGTTCTGGGAGGACAACTCAAAATATAATGGCAGTTTGTGATTTCAACATGTGCTTTACATTTGCATTGGCCGGATGGGAGGGCAGCGCACATGATAGTAGAGTTTTTAAAATTGCAACAAGAAATCCGGACTACAATTTCCCTCACCCACCGCACGGTAAGATCATTTGTAATATAAAAAGTCGATATTTTTTGTCACATACTTTGCTAAATTTCCTATCATTACAGGCAAGTATTATTTGGTAGATGCTGGCTACCCAATGTAGATGGGGTATCTTAAACCCTATCCTGATACAAGATATCATATTCCAGATTTTGAAAGAGCCAGTAATCGCACAAGAACTAGAAAGGAGGTGTTTAATTAGAGACATTCATCCTTGCGAGGCGTTATTGAGAGAACATTGGAGTTTGGAAGAAGAAATGGGTCATTCTTCGAGATATGCCACCTTATCCGTTTTCCAAACAGGTTCAGATAGTATTAGCAACTATGGCCCTGCATAACTATATTAGGCGGCACCCAACTCGAGCTGATGATGATTTTAACCGTGCCGATCAAGATGACGAGGTTGATACAATCGAAGGTTATGAGGACCGCATTGACCAATCTCAACCACGGGAGGAGAACAATAATGCAGCAATTTGCACGAAAGATGGGGAGGGTGCAAACGAAATGGCAGCCCTTCGAGAAGACATTACTCACTCGTTAGTTGGAGATTGATTTTGTTCAGCAGTGCAATGTATGTCTTTTACACTCTGTTGAGCACTTTACTTCACATTATAGATCTGTAAGATTAATGTTTGTCTTCTGTCTAGCTTGATTATTATCATTTTGTTTTACCATTTGATACTCAAATTATTTCAACTGTTTATCTGCTTGTATTTCAGGTAGACATGAGCTCCAGCACGTCGGCTACCTCTCGCCGAGTGCTATGTCACTGTGGGCTGCAGACATCTCTTTTGGCATCACGACAGCCGCATAGCTTTCGCCGAAAGTTTTATGCCTGTCCTCGGAACATTCCAGAGCAGTGCGGTTTCTTCCGATGGGCAAACAGTTTACCGGATTCTCATGAGTCCGATGCTTGGGGAGTGTACGACCTCGGCGAGAAGACGGAGTCACACGGGAGCTACAGCAACTCAAAACTAAACAGAACATTATTATATTGTTGGTTGTTGTTATAATAGTACTACAGTTTTTTTTAACTATACTGCTACTAGCACGTGCTTGAGAGGAGTTTATCTTCATCTGTAGAACTTTATGACTTTTTTTGGGATATGTACTAGTTATCTTGATGTTTTGTCGTTTCAAATCTTGTGCAAATGGCTGATTTAAAACTCAATAATTTTTAATGCTCTTACGATATATAGATATATATGAATATGTAAATACAAACATACTTTTATATATATTAAAAATTTTAATACTTTTAAAATAGATAGAAATATAAAGATAATAAGTTTTTTATAGATTTAAAAGATTTTTTTTTTAATACTCTTAATATATGTAGATATATAAAAAATATGTAAAAAAAGACGTACTTTTATAGATAAAAAAATTGTAATACTTTTAAAATATATAGATATATAAAAATATGAATATATAAAGCTTCTTTAAATATCTTTAACCAACATAAAGCTCCTAAATATTTTATTTTATTAATTTGAACAATATATTTAAAAATATAAAAATTTAAAAATATAATTTATATTTATTAATTTGTATATTTAAAATATAAAATTTTAAAAAAAATTTCATTTGCAAATACTGTATACCATATAAATATATCAAAATTTTCAAACTAGATTTTAATAAACGAGGGCGATCTAGTCGTTTTCTGCCGCACATTGTTTCCCATAGCTACAACCAAACGAATGAGCCAACTTCCCCATTGCCTACTTCCCCTTAGTTGCTTCATGCAGCTGCTTCCTAGGCAACGATTTATTCTTCAAAGTTGAGAAGCTGCAGCCGAACCAAACAGGCCTTAAGTTTACAAAGAATTCAAGCATTATTAGTTTATTGAGAACTATTGCAGAATAAAAAATTAAGGAGAATTGAGGTAAAAATATTCATCTCAATTTTATTGTGTCAAATTTATGGATTGAAATTTTTTAAAAATAGTTTTATAGAATATACTTCATTGTGTAATTTTAATTTCCATTGTAAAAAGGGAGTGCACCAAAATCCTGCTCTTTATTCCACTAATATTTAAGAAGTAATTGATATCCATACATTTTATTTGTTAAACACTCATCTCTTTTTTTATTTTTGTTGGGCCATCAAACCTAAGATATAGGGTTGGCACAAAATTAACTATTTATTTGACTTTTAGGAAGGATTGCTACTGAAAAATCCTTATAACATAAGTTTACCTAATGTAATCTTTCTATATCTTCTTTCATTGTTTGAAAAGTTTTTGGATTATATTGTAGGCCTCCTTTATAGTTCATTTGACTACTTTTGTTAGTCACCTTTTTATGTGAGCAAATTTCTAATCATTATTGAACACAAATAACATCTTTCTAATTTGATAAGATTGAAGAATAAATGGTTATATTTTGCATTGAATAGTAAAAATTCAAGATTTAATCATTAGATTATAAATGTTATCATGAAGTTATATTAATAATTAATGCAACATTATGCTAGTTTAAATTTCATTTCCCTGCCTTAATATTCATATCTCTTAAATAAAAAGGTTCTAATCACGCTAATTTTTTAATTCAGTAAACCAGCTTTGATTAACATACCTATTGCAACACAAATAATGCCATCTAATCCTATGGTGCTTGTACTTCACAAAGTTATTACTGATCCCACACCTTAAGTAGCCTTTACAAAATCCATTACATCAGTCTTCTCTTCTTCATTGCAGCCTAGTTATTATCCCACTGGCTATCTATTAATCAACAAGAGACCAGACCAAAGAACTTCTTGATCAAAAGAGTCCTAAGCAATTGAAATTCAAGCAAAAGATAAAATGTTATTGTAATTACAACAGTTCCAATTCTTTAATGTGAAGTAAAATTTCTCAAGTCTTCTATGATTGCTAATTAACAATATATTGATACCCCCATACACATATATTCTCTGTTACAAGACATAAATGCAACTCATCCTACCAAAACTTTTAGTTAAAATATATCAAATTAACTTTATATAAATCTGCCAAAAACTGGTGCATAAATGATATTTAAAGCCATTGCTGGTCTGCGTTTGAAATATCATCAGATGGCCATCACTGAGAATCTTAATGATCGATGTACAGTACGTTATAATATCTAATATGATTCAAGCGTTAGTGTGCCAACTTTTATATGTTTTCTGCCAACTTTTTGTCTACTCTAGGCTTATAGCTCTATTTGATAGCCTACATGTATATTAATTCTAACATGCCGAAAGAGCAGCACTTTGGAGCAATATTAATTAAGGTGGAATGGAACCAAATAAATGGCATTTAATACTAATTATCTAAATATGAACACTGCAAAAGGCTTTCATTCTAAAGCTGACCAGCTTTTCTTCATTTCAGTTCGTAGCTGTCTTTTACGACCACGGGCAAACGATGAAATGACAGCTATTGCCCTCACGAGATTATAGCTTTGAAAAATATTTTTTTTTTTATACTTTTTCATGGGATCTGAAAAGAAAGTAAGGCACTGTTTTTCTAATTTTAGAGTAGTAATGAGGCATTGATTCAAATATAAATATTTAGAATTCTAATTTTCAAATTGTTTATATCTGTGATTTACGTTCGCTGCGAAGTGAGGTCACCCATCCCAAGAATACTCCAACACGAGCACGCTTAACCATTCAATTTCTATTGAAATTGTATCGCTATACGGGAAAACGCTTCGAAGGATAAGAGTTCAGCTTCATACTACTTGTGTGTTTTAACAATCTCTCCCACTTAAGTTGATGACGTCCTCGTTTGTTTTCTTATCTAGAATCATCCAACAAGTAGATATGACTCTATAGGTGACCCATACAGATTTAAAGGGTGGCTCCCAACATGCAACAGTGTGTCCCATCTTGAGTTAAAGAGATGGCTCGTTTGGCGTAGCAATTTATTCTGAACGATACTTAGTTCCCATATTCCACTTGGTGCATGCTCCGCTAGCATTTTTAGCCGTCCAAAGTCTCACCCATCAATGTATTATCTACTTTGGCCTAATGGACTTACGGTTTTGCTTCATTAGTGTAACTCCCCAGAAAGTCACATATCCCAAAAAAAGATGAAATTTATAGATGACCCCTACGGCGTGGCATTTTGTTGGTGTAACAAAGTGATAATTAAGGTTTATTCGATCAGCAATTTTATAAATCAATATTTTTGGGTCAAAGGATGAAATTGATTTTAGTATGTAGCATGTCAAAAAAAAAATTGGAACTAGAAAAATAGGCAGTTCGAAAGAAGAACGGGAGGTCCTACCCTTCTTGTTTCATCATACCTTTTGATTACTTGTTAGAATATTATGAAATTCGATTAAAATCATTCAATAAATAATTTATAAATTAATATTGCAATCCTAAGTTTTCATAATTATGTTACAAATAAGGTTCACCGTTATCCACTTGAGAGCAGTTCATCCAAGAACTTATATCACACTAAGAAATTTGAGTTTTAGCTACATTTGTACGTGGCGCATTTAAAAATCACAAGGGTGATTACATAGAGGGCACCTAAAATATTGCTATTTACAAATCAAACACTCTCTTTCATCCATTTTAATAGTTCTATGTTTTTAAAAAATATGCAAAATAAGTGACTTTCTTTTGAAACCTAAATTGTCTTTCATATAAAACACACCTCCAGAGTTGGAGCCTGCAGCCGGGAGGAGAGTAGGAGGGAGAGAGAGAGAGGAGTCGACAAAGCATTCCTTGGAGAGAGGAGTTTGGGAAAAAGTCGCTTTATTAATTATAGTAGTCCTTTTTGTATAATTACAGAAAGGTGAGCGATTATGAAAATTACCCTTAATTGTCGAAATGAGAGAGTGATTACGGAAATCGCATTTAATGCAGTTAAAGTGCTAATTTAGAACAAGATTCATATTATCATTTAAGTTTAATATAACAGTCATCAGTGGATTAATGCATTTAGTTCGGTCGTCCAGGAAGAGTGGTTGCATGGCAATCGTACCTGTCGAGGCAACGTCGATTGATCGAATAATTGTGATCGAGCACTTCTGAGAGAAGCTTGGGTAGCTGGGATTGTTTGTAAGCTCTGTTCATCGATTGAATCCCTCAATAAAGTGGGTTAGAGAAATCAGTCGTCAAGTGACTAGTTCATATCATGCGCCCTTGGTCTGTCACTTTTATTTCCCATTCGTTGTCCTTAGCCACTTGATTGCTTTAAGATATTCATGCTAACAGTTTTGGTATATGCATATTAGTTCCCCGAGTTTTCCTGTTGTTTCATAATGACAACTATGATGAGGATAGGGAAACCATTGAACAACCAATGGCAAATAAGTTAAGAGAATTGATTGAGTAATTGACTTCCACTTGGGTTGCGCGCCTGGTGCACCCTATAAATAGGGTCATGGGCTTGGCTTGGAGTTCATTGTTATCAGAGACCTCAAACCATTTGAGGGCTCCAATGGCCGAGGCTACGTGTAGGAGCTAGGTGAATCCCAAAACCCTGGCTTTGTCAGGCTGACGGATCCCCTCCTCTGTAAAGAAGAAGATGATCTTGAAGAAAGATAGATCATTCAACTAGAACTCATATCGGTCGATTTAGTGAAGTCTCCAGACGATCCAGATTGTACGTCATAGAAAAAGCTTTGCCGAGAGGCTCTGGCGTCTGAGCCCAATGTAAGCGCGATTGCTGAGGGCCAATAAGGCCCGATTGGTTAAAAGACTGAGGTCGGGGAAAATAAGCCAAAGGGAGTGGTTGTCGTCACTACTTCCCAACCTTTCCTTCAGAAAGAATGAGGTACCTTATTGCAAATGAGAGAGAAGTTCTCAAGAGCCCTTTCTGAAATGAGCAAAACTTTAGATACGTAAAAATTCTCTTTGGTTGTTGGTGGTTTCTTAACGAATCTGTAACATTATCCGGGATGTAGATGAATCAGTTGGATCAGAGGGTCGTGAAGATGGTGGGCTTTTGAAGTATGTTGTGTAGTCTACAACCTCTATGGTGGCACTCTGTAGGTCGAATACATCGAGCTTCTGTTGTCAACTTATCAAAAGGCATACCAGTTGTCATCCTCTTTGCCCATGATGGACCAAAACCAGGAGCAATTAGGTTGGTAATCACTTTCCCCTGGATTCACTAAGCGGCAAGCGGACAAGATTAGACCTTTGGAGGTGTCGTCAGTTCTTCTGAGCATGCAACTAAAGGCTCGGTCGTAGATCATGTGCTGGAGTTTTCAACTCAACTGGAGACTACAAGTTTAGAGGTAACAGCTTTGTGGATGGAGGTCCTCTCTTTGCATAGCGGGATAGCGAGCGTGGGGTGTGAGCTAGTTGTGCTTCATGAGTTGTCTGCCATGGTCTAGTACCAACGTGCCACCGATCGGGTGGATCACATGAGGCTAAGCGAAGAGTTAGTCCTCCTTCGACTAATTCTGAAGGGGTATGCCTCGACCGAAGGCTGGGAAGACCCATTTATGAAACACTCCATTCGAGATCTATAATAATGTTAGTCGCAAAAAAGAGATACTTAAGTAAATTTAAAATGAGGTTAATTTGACACTTATTATTATATGATACCTTGTTTCATGCTCTTACTTTATAAATAGGGCATTGGACGGCTTTTGCTCCTTACACTTTCCATTTTTTTTTCTCTCTTATCGGTTCTTCTTCTTCTTTTGTCTCCTTTCCGTCCCCTCCCTTTTTCTTTTCCATATTGCAGTGGATCCAAAGTACTCTCCCACTCTCTTTGGTTATGTAGGAGGCACTGATCCTTTGTTTTTTGATAAAGAACGATGTGGAGGAGTTGCATAAGAGGTATGCTTGGATGGCAGCATCGTCCTTCGGTCAATGACAGGATTAGTGCACGCAATGGATAGTGTGGGCAAGGACTTGGTATTCAATCGAGACCAGTTCATGTATGGTCTACGGTTGCCCCTGTGCGACGAGCTCCAAAACATCTTTAATACTTAGGGGGTCTTTCCGGCTTAGATCTTGCAAAACTCTATAGCCACGATAATGAATTTCATCCTTTTCAGCCATCGAGAGAAGGTGTCATGGTTGATCGACATGTTCAGCTATTTGAATATGTTTAAGGTTGACAAGGAAGGTTTTTTTATATGAATTTCCTTGCTCATTTAAAAGTAGTCTTTTCTGTGTCGGTTGGATGTATATTTTTTTGATGGTAGCGTGAGAACGCATCGAGAAAACTCAATAAAGAGTAGTCGGCCACTACGTCCACTGACTTGTTGATTCTCGGCGAGGGATATGTATCATTCGAATAGGTAGCATTAAGGATGGTGAAGTTGATGCACGTTCTACATTTTCAACAAGGCTTCTGAACCATCACCACGTTTGAGAGCCAAATAATATACTGTACCTCTCAGATGTATCCTACCTCTTTCAGCTTCTAGTCTTTCACTGTGGTTGGCTCGACCAGATTTCTTGAGGTTGATCGAAGCTTTTACTATACAGGCCAAGAGAACGGTTTGATGTTGTGTTGGTGGAATTTGCCATCAATCAGAACTCCAGTCATCTCCGCGGCTGTCCATACGAAAGCATCCTGATGCATGCAGAGGCTTTATAACTATGGGTCCATGTGTCCTACATAAAAATTCTCACTAATTAGAAAGACCTTACTAGGAACTTCCTCATCCATCGTGAGCACACGGAGGAAGGTCTCACTAATATCGAGATCCCATTCCCTCTAAATTTGCATGTCAAGCGGTTCGTGGTCGACACTAGTGACTGCCTGCTCCAGGTTCCCTCAAATTGTGATTATTTCTCCATCTTTAAGAAAATTTATGACCATGTAGTAAGTTGTAAGTAACTGCTTAGTAACTATTTAGCAATAGTTGGTCGAATATTTCATTGTAAGTTGGTGGGGATTTCATCACCAAAAAACATTTTGTGTTAGTAAACTGCTTCTCTCGTTCACCCCACAAGTTAGCCAAAGTGATTACAACCATGGCCTCTTTTCTCTCGCCTGGAAAGCCGAATAATGACCAGCCGACATTGTCAACCGGTCGGTTTTGAGTCCCATTTTGTCGAACACCGTTTTGAATAAAACATCACAAAATTTTCAATGTCGACCAGGATGTTTCCCACTGAGAGTTTTTATGAGTGTCGTAATGATGATTGCTTCGTTATAAGTGTTTCCTTTGGAGGGAGATTTGTACCTGTTAAAATAATTTGAGAGTGAGTATGAGAGTAAGAGGAGAAAAAACATACCAAACTTGATCAATGCCTCTTCAGAGTGGAGTGTCGAAATGAATCTCCACTTCCACTGAAGATAGCTAGGATGACCCCAACAATGTGGATCTCACTCACTCAGGCAGGTCCATCCGTGGGATCCTCTGTCAGAGTCTTTCTCTATCACCACGTGTGCCTACCAATAGCAACAAATTTCTTCAATTTCTCAAGCTTAATGAGTTCCTCACCAAATTCTTGAGATGGAGATACTCCTCCATGTAGTGCCCATGGTCTCGATGATAGGCACAATATTTGTTCGGGTTGTTAAGAGCCACTTTACATTTCAAGGGAGGAGCCTTTTTGAAGTAGTCTTTGTTTTGGATGGCCTGGACTAGCGCAGTCATTGACACATTCAACGGCGTCAAATCTCACATTTTTTGGTATACGTACGGTCGCTCATAATAGTGGATCAACTGTTGGACAGTGTGATGCCTCTCACCCGTGCCCATACGGTTACTCCCTCTATTATCATGGGATTGGGGATTGCTGTTCCATCAACTATAAAGGGCCGAACACCCCTCTGTCATTGCTCGTCACTCTGATCCTTTCGCTTTAGCGTCCAACATTTGGATGACTCTAGTTTGGTTTCTGAGGATTTCATAAGGTCTTCCTCGATGGTCATATCGTCGTTGGATAGTTCTAAAACATCAGTGAAAGATCTTGGTTTGAGAAAGTTAAGGTCATACCTGAATCCTTGACTCTGGATTACCTCCTTCAAGGCGGTCCAGGCGATGAGAGGCTCTAGGTTTTTACTTGTAGCATTTCCTTCTAAAATTGTGTGATGTAGGCATGTTGGAATTCATTTTCTCCCTGCTTGATTTGGAGAAGGGTTTTAGTATCCTTCCTTGACATATGCATGTTGGCGAAGTGCGCCAAAAAGAGTTTTCTGAATTTGTAGAAGTATGGGATGATCTCATTCAGCATTCTATTGATCACCGAAGCGCGGCCTTCTTTAGTGTGGTCAGGAAGTGTCGACATTTTATAGCATGATCGAACAGTAGAACTCCAACCGACGATTCGAAGGAAGCCACGTGGTTCGCTGGGTTATTCTTCCCCATGTAAGGATCTAGATGAAGAATGCTTAGCTTTGCAGGGGGGTATAGTTTCCAGGATTCGTCGAGAGAAGGCCTTACCTGCATTTAGACGGATGGGCACTCCTACTCGATCTTCCTGGAGTTTGATCATTGGCGTAGATGTTGCACTGTCGGCGGGCTGAGAGCCCCCTTGCTCTTAAATTGGTTGGTCACCAAACAGACCGTTAGGTGCATGAGGATCTTTGTTATGAACCTTTTAAGTGCGAGATCCCCGAGATTCTCCTTCCGAGAGTGGTAGTTTAATGTTCCTCTTAGTTATGGTCCCTTGAAGAGCTACTAACCGGTCCATTATTCATACTCGCAGCACCTGGACCTCTTCCTGGATGTCTCGCCGCACCGTTCTCTATTTAATTCCATGGGTACTGCTTCCCTCTGCAATGCTTCTCCTTCGTAGTTGGCTTCACTTCTCATCTGGGGCGTCTCTATGCTAATTGCCCTTCTTTTAGGATGTTGAATCCTAAATTGTCCTTTAGATAAAATACGCCTATAGAGTTTGAGCCAAGAGAAGGAGAGTAGGAGAGAGATAAAGAGAGAGAAACCGAAAAAGAATTCTTCAGAGACAAGAGTTGGGGGAAAAGTTCCTTGATTAATCATTGGGCCTCCTATTTAAATGGTGGCCTCATTTAAATGGGAATTTTTGTATAATTACCGAAATGAAGAAACTATTATGGAAATACCCATAATTACTTAAAGGAGGGAGCAACTATTGAAACTTCCTTAATGTCGCTAATATAAAATTTGTGTTTCTATTTAATTTTAATACAACAATTATTAGTGGATCGATACATTTAGTTTGAACGTCCAGGGAGACCGATTACTTAGTGATCGCTCATACTGAGGTAAAGCCAGTCGATCGTCTAGTTGTGATAGACCGCATCTGAGAGAAGCTTGGGTAGTTGGGACGGTAAGTGTGGTCCCTCGATTGAATCCCTCAATAGTAGAGCGGTCGGTAGTCAAGCGGCTAGTTTAGATCATGCTCTCTCGGCCCGTCGCTTTGATTTCCCAGCTGTTGTCCTTAGCTACCCGATTTCTTTGAGATTTGTGTTAACTGTTTTGGTGAATACACTTTCAATTACTTATATGTGTAAATGTTGTTTCAGCTAAACTATTGAATTATAATTTTATAGAGTATTTGTTTTAATTTCTTTAGGCACCTTTCACTAAAAATTAATTTGTGACAACAACATACAAATATAACTAAATGAATATTAAGAACTCTTTTTTATTAACATGTAATTATAATTAACATATTTAATTTTTTTTTAAGACATTGCAAGTGGATTAATATATGTGATCTTAATATCACAAAAAAAAACATTAATCTATTATAATATTTCATCCTGTCAAATTATTTTAAATATTTTTTAATAAATAAAACTTATGATCCATCACATAAAGTGCTTGAAAAGCATCACCAAAATGAAAAGGATAGATGCGGCAAAAAAAATCCACACCTTCCTAACTTAAAGGAACTTCCATCTATGCTTCCTTGTTAAAATGAAAACATACTAGACACATGCTCAGTGATGGGACACGACCAAACCCTACTTATCTAGGGTTCCATCATTGATAATGAGCACCGAAAGATATGCTTAGAAAACCCCATACCCTTGCATTCATATATTTTCTACTACAAGTTAACTGTCCCCAACAAGCAATACATTTTTTGCTACTTATATTAACCAATACTTAAAACTAGCCAGCTATTCATTTTTGCTCTTATCTGCCTGTAAGAGTTAGTAGCCTGCAGAGAAAGTAGCTGGTGAAATTTATATTAGAAATACTATGCGTTACGTAAAAACTCTACCTAAGAACAAGCGACAGCTTTCTACTCTACTTACGGCTACAATATACATAGACTGTAATGCATTTCAAAATAGAAATTACAGAGAGCAGCCATGCTCTGCGTACGAACTAGCAAGATTACATGAAGCTGCAGATGCATATATGCATTAATGTTTGAATGGAGATAATAAATATAATAGTGACATTATAATGATATATGTACATCACATCATGAATACTGATTGAGTTGAGGAAAAAATGTGAACTTTATCAGAATTAGTACAGAATATTGTTTCAACAGTGGCAATAACCGTTCATAGGTTATTCGAATAGACATATATAAGAAATATATTACATGTTATGATCTAATATTTTTCCCTAATACAAATACGTGCATTCAAGTGTGTTTCACTAACCCTACGAAACTTATATTCTACGTTCAATTGTCTTTCACTTTATCCTTCCTTTTCCCATTACCATCCAAGCCACCAAACGCCAAAGAGAAAAAGCCTCACGCCTTTCTTCCTCGATACATTTTCTTGTCTGCATTTGGCGATAGCAAATGATGGCAACATCTGAAAATTGCCTCCACTTGAACTCAAAAAAGAAGTTTAAAAGACAAATAAACACATGATGGGATGTTCGAGGTCAGAGTAGCTGTTCATGTTTCTCTTCAAACTTATATAAGATTTCTCATAGAAGATCTTTGTGGACCATTCATCTATATAGATTGAACAAAATGTATAGTCAGCTATACATGCTTTCTAATACGTCCTATCACTATTCACAAACTTTCAGCCACTGTAAACACATAATTGTGGGTCTGTTCGTTCTATCTTTTCTAATAATGATTCTGCTGATACTTTGTTTGTAACTTGGGAAAGTAATTGTTTCAGACGGTAACTTTTAGTAATGAAGATATGAATAAAGCTAATCGATCATTGTATGGCATACTTATAATGTATTTTATATGTAACGATTAATGGATTGAAGGACTAGTGGAATATGATAAAATGCATTTAATATGATTATAAGAAATTCAAAAATCTCATTCAAAAATTGAGCTTTTAATATTAAAGACTAATCAAACTTATGATAATCGATTGCTGGATTACATTTTCATGATTTTTATAATATAATATTTCAATATTGAAAATTTAAAAACAATTTTATTGTACTACAACTGGTTCTTTAGTTTAATAAAAAAGAAAAAACAAAATTAATAAATAATAAATAATAACTTCTCAATTCCGTGTTGATTTAACTGAACTTAAGCCAATTATGTATCAACCCAAACAAGAACTTTCTTTGATCTTTTCACACACATAATAATGTTACTAATTATGAACATGTTTATGATCTTTTGACTATAACCTCTGTGGTTATTAATTTCTTAATGAAAAAAAACATGGTTTAACTAATTAGTTAAACTCAGTGATTTCATTGTATATTTTTTCTACAATATTCTCAAATTTATAATGATGGTGACACTAAAAGAATCTGTATTGCGATGATGGGAAATCCCGATAGTGGGGTTGGTTGGAGGAAATGGACTTCGAGTTACATGATGAAGGGTGAGTGCCTGTAGGTGATCATAGCACAGATCAAACATCTGAAACATGAATTTTTCATGGCATGGATTCTTCAGCTATTATTATTATTTCATTCTTTCTATCGAAGGTATAGCTTTATTTTATAATCAGAGAAAAAGAGAGATTTACATGCATATCATCCCCATAATATATATATATATATATATATATATATATATATATATATATATATATATATATATATATATATATATATATTTAGGGGGGAAAGAGCAGCGATGGCTCCCTACGCGTTAATTTTAAAAAGTATTATAGGGGGACGGGGAGGTGGATCTCATTCTAAAACCAAAAGAAAATATAGTAAAACTCACCCGTAAGGGTTCCACTTCTCTCAATACAACTCACATAAAAATTATCTCCAAAATACAAAAGAACACTAAGCGCAAAAGGAGAAGCAAAAACCAATACTAAGTTGTAAGAGACTTTAAAACCTGTGTGCTCATAATTTGTCCAAAAGGGTACCATATATATATATGTATATATATATATATATATATATATATATATATATATATATATATATATATATATATAATATTTAAAGTGTTATAATTACTTATAGATATCTCATTCACACTTATATCTAGAAATCACATACAAATACTATTAATAGCAACTTTATTGAAGTGAAATATATTTTGAAATAATTTAAACACTCAAGGTTTATATAAAAAATATTAAATTATAAGTATTTAATGTATAAATAAATAAGAATTGTGTTGGATGTGTGTAAATTCTATTTTAAAAAAATTGTAGTCCTACTTTTATCTTGAAGTGAAAGTGAGATTTTTCAAGTTCTGCTATTAAACTAAAGTACCTACTGATGATATTCTCAAATTGAAAGGTCTTAAACTCTCTTCTAGTTGTCATTTGTGCAAATCTGAAGAGAAGCATATTGCTCATCTGTTCATCTTTTGTAGGAATATCAATAATGTTTGGAATCGATTGGTTATTTTATTAAATTTTCCTCTATGCCGGAATGGTTTAATGATTGGTATAAGCTTTCTAACCCCTACGATGCAAAATCTTCCTTTTATTGTAATTGTTGGTTTATTTGATTGACTAGAAATAATAGTAAGCATAATGGCATAAGGGAGTCCTCTAATGCGATTTTTTGTCACATTATTGCTCACTTCCTCAAAAATATCAAATTTGCTAAAGCTAAGACTTAATTTTTTGGTCACTATCTCAAAGTTTCTTAACTAATTATAATAATGTTCATTTTTCTTCTCGAGCTCCTCAATTAATTTTTTGGAAAAGGCCAATGGCCAATTGGCTAAAAGTAAATATTGATGGTAGTTTTACATCTAAGGAAGTAGGTTTTGGTGGCATATTCAGAAATCATATTAGTTTAAATGCATCACTTTTTTATGCTCCCATATTTGATATTTCTCCTCTACAAGATGAAGCCGATGATGTATTGTTGCTTTAATTATTGTTATTTCTTGTGATTGGTCTAGAGTGGTGGTGGAAATTGATTCTCTTACACTTTGAATAGCATGTTATTCATTGTATTGCACTCATTGGTATAGTAATCTTCATGTTGAGAAGATAATTCAGTTTTTTTAGGTTATTTCTCTTAAGTTGTGTTATATTGCCAAGGAAGGTACTCGTCCACCTGATTGGTTAGCTAAAAGAGAAGTTTTCTCAGCAGATCTCCGTTAATAACATCGCTCCTAGATCTATTTTTATTTCGATTAAGTGAGACTTGCTTGATGTTCCCTTTGTTTTGGCTTCCACTTTTACTTTATAGTTCTTTGCTTTCTTTACTTTTCTAGTCTATTTTTTGTGCTTTGGTGGGAGTTGTACCATCGGTGAAGGTTCCTCAGGTTTTTCATTTCTATGATTGTATTTGGTTTTAGCTGGAACATCCAGTTAGCCTTGTATTTTGTTACTATTTTTAATAAAATTCTCTTTGGGGTTGCCTAAAAAAATTTATTGGAAGTGGATGAAAGTGGGTAAGACGAGTTACCTTGAAGGGAGTTAGAGAGTGCAGACCACATGCCCCAACAAACCCTGGTCAGGGATGGTTGATTGTAGGAAAAATGAGAATTCTTTTATCTCTTTAGCAAATATATTTTTCTTGATTTATAGATTTTTTTATTTGAAAATTTTTGGGCATAACTAGCTCATAATGTATTCGATTGAAAAAAATCAAATTATTGTTGACCTCACAGCTTTTTAGTCTACTATTTTCCTCTATTTATATCTAATTGTACCTTATATGAGCTGAAACCTGAGCTGCACCTTAATTCAAAAAAACTAAAATCAAGCTAAATAAAAATTTAAATCACACACTAAGGAAAACTGTTAATTAGTGTTCGAATTAGCATCAGAAATTTTCTGATGCAACATTAGCTACTAATTAGTGTCCATTAGCGCATCCCCGCAGTACCAAAATCGGAAGAAACGACACTAGTAAGTTGCATCAAGCAGAAGTCACTAATCCGACGTTATAATGTTGTAGGATACTTTCTAAGATTTAACTATAACTTTAAAAATATGTTAATTTGTGTTAGCGAGTTTCTTTAAGATGTACTAAAGTTTTATTCTAAAAATATTATAGTCCAACTTAGAAGAATTTACAGTAAATTAGATGATATCTAATGTATCAGAATATTTAGTATTAAACTATATGAATCCTGATTTCCTAAAATTACAAAATTCTAGGTGTGGCCTGTGACGTTATAGCGTCGGCCATAGCCGACGCTAAATCCGACGCTAAAGCCTTAAAATATGGCTCACGTGAACCGTTATTCTACTTCACACGCTCTTTCTCCTTCAGCTTCATCCATCGCCTCCATCGTCTCCTAAGCTTCTCCAACAAATCGAGCTTTGTTTCAACGCTCCAACCCCATCCAAGGTGAGAAATCTTCTTCCACACCTCCAAGCTTTAGTGCAGCACAAGTCTTCATTTTTTTTTTTCTTACATGGATGTTAGATTTGAAAATACATAGGTTTTGCTAAGTTTTTTTCTTATTCCATTATTAGGTTGGCAATTCATTATTGTTTTCCGTAAGTATGGTTCTGAGATATTAAATGCATAAGAAATTTATGTTATGTAATAAAATTTTGGTGTGAGATATGTAAATGCATAAACAAATTGTGGTATATATGTAAATATAAAATTTAGGTGTGAGATATGTGAATGCATAAGAATTTTGTGTTATATATGTAAATATGAAAATTTAGGTGTGAGATATACTATGTATGTAAATATGAAAATTTAGGTGTGAGATTTGTAAATCTTTAAGAAAATCGTGCTATGTGTGTAAATTTGAAATTTAGGGGTGAAATATGTAAATGCATAATAAATTTGTGCCATGTATGTAAATACAAATTTTAGGTGTGGTATATGCAAAGAAAAAAGAAATTTTATGCTATGTAGGTCAATATTAATTTTTAGTAGTGATATATGTAAATTCATTACAAATTTGTGATGAGTATGTAAATATGAAAATATAGGCGTGAGATTTGTAAAAGCATAAGAAATCTATGTTATGTATGTAAATATGAAAATTTAGGTGTGATATATATATATATATATATATATATATATATATATATATATATATATATATATTCGGTGCTCTGCTAGGGTTTGCGTCGTTTTCGGCTTCGAATGGACTTCCGGCGCCTCTCCCCTCGGGTGATCTCTTTCCTTTCTCTGGTTTTCTTACTTTTTTGGTTTTATTTTGCGATCGATTGCTAGATCTTATGCTGATGCGGTTAATGGCGGTAGTTTTGTACCGACTAGGTCGCATTCTTGCTATTTTCCTCAATCATATCACGATGCTTGGGAATCTGGTGGCGGGGACTTTAGTTTTATAAAGAAGCTTGGCCGGAAAAATGGGAAACCTGCTTTATATTTGTCTGATGAGGAAACAAACCTTCTTGCTTCGGCCTGTCGGTATGTGCTCATCGGCAAGTTTCTGTATGGTCACCCTAAACTCGATTTTATTAGAAAGTATTTTGATTTCATCGAAACTCACTGGTGAATGGAAGATTGGCTCTTTAGACGGTAGGCACATACTAATTGAACTTTCAAATGATGTTGACTACACCAATGTTTTTGCGCGAAAGATTTTGAAAATTGAAAACAGGATTATGAAGATCCTTAAATGGAGTGTTGATTTTGATCCACGCTCTGAATCTCCCATTATTCCTGTCTGGGTCAAATTTCCTGAATACAAGTTTCATCTCTTTAATCATGAGATCCTTTATTCCTTGGCCAAAGGTTTTGGAAACCCTCTTCGTGTTGATAAACCTACTGTTGAGAGGCATAAGCCGGCCGATGCCCGTTTTCTTGTTGAAAGAGACATAACCCAACCGTACCGGATGAGGTTTGGATTGGGTCCGCTCATAAGGGTTATTGGCAACGAGTTGTCATGGGGCCGCACCCCCTTCTTGCTCTCATTGTGCAATGTTTGGGCATTCCAACACAATTTGTTACCGTTTACACCCACACCTCAAGCCTCTTCCGTTACCCAGAAATACTTCTTTGCCACAAACCCCCCCTGCTCCCCCTTTGGAGGAAGGCATAAATCACTCCCCTGCACCTCCTGCTACTGAGGTGCCTCATGTGCCCCCCCCTATGGTTGAACAAGTCCCCCCTATCTCCACAAACCAGCCTTTACATTTGGATGCGTCTGAGGAACCCCCCATTGTTACCAGTGATCATTTCTTGATTGGGCAGATTAGAGATGGAACTTCTGCTGAGGACATCCTTCCCAACAGAGTTCTACCAATGGTAAATCCTTAACTGTTGATGATGATCAAAACATTCAAATCCTTTTGTCTGTTAGTGATACTTCATGTTTAAAAAACTGTGTTCCAACTGATTTTATTGGAAATTCATTTCCACCTGACCCCATTTCTACTGTACCTTTGGTGGAGATTGAGGAGGATCCTTTGGAGCCTTCTGAACCTCTCCAGACTGCTCTGCCTGATCCAATTTTGATTCCCCCCCAATCAAGGAATTTGCCTATGTCTTCACGGGTCATTCACACAGGGTCCCTTAACGCTGACAGCAATTCTGACATGGAATGCAGTCAAAATGAAATCTCAAATAATGTAATTGAAGCTAACTCCGATATGGAATCCGAATGGGTCATACAAAGATCCAATAGGAAAAAAAATAAGAAACAAAACTTAGGAAAAAGACTTAACAATGATCCCGTTATCTCTAGTTTTTCGAATACGAAACTTTACCTCCTTCTTCTAGGACTACTAGAAGGAGTGGAAAACATCATGTTTAATATTATGGTTTGGAATATCAGGGGAGTGGCTAATCCCCCCTCCCTTAAGCGTCTTAAGTATCTTTGTAGATCTCATCATTTGGATATTTTTGCTATTTTGGAACCCATGGTTACCATTCATAAGGATAACATCCTTTCTGTTTTCCTGGTTATTTGCATTACTGTAATAGTAATAATAAAAGTTGGGTTTTTTGGAAAAAAGCTATAAATCTTCATATCATTGAGGATGATAAACAAGTGGTTCGGTCGATTACTTTTTGATTCTTTTAAGGGTTGGCTTACTTTTGTTTATGCTAGTTCTGTTCTAGCTGAGAAATACATTTTGTGGAACAAGCTTATTACTATAGGTACTACTATTAACGATAATTGGTGTGTGGGGGGGGATTTTAATATGATCATGTCCCCTTCTGAAAGGAAAGGGGGTGCTTATCTGGATACTAGTGCTATGCATAAATTTTGTGACTGTATGTCTCAGGCTGGTCTTTTTGACATGGGTTACAATGGTCCTCCTTTCACTTGGAGAAGGGGTTTACTTTTTCAACGTCTGGATAGGTTCTTAGGTAATCCTACTTTTCTTAATTGTTACCACTTAGCCCGTGTTCAGCACTTGAGTCATGCTTCCTCTGATCACAACCCTCTTTTATTGACCATTGCTTTCCACCCTAAACCGGCCAGAAAGCCTTTTAAATTCTTTAATATGTGGGTTTGCCATCCTAGTTTTAATGATTTGATTAAATCTGTTTGGCAGCCTTTGGGTTGTGGTACCCCTTGGTTTGTTCTTTGGCGGCTTCATAAGAGAGTGGTTTCTGCTTTAAAAAATTGGAATCATGAGGTCTTTGGCAACATTCATAATAGGATTGTCAATTCTTTGAACACTGTGAATGCTTTAGAGGCTGTGGATATCATGTCTGCAGTACAGGTTCAGGAACTGGCTCAAGCCCATAGCACCCTTCTTGCTGATATAGCTGCGGAGGAAGATCTTCTTATGCAAAGAGCTCATGATACTAAATTTCTTAAAGGGGACGAAACACTCGATTATTTTCACGCTTATATTAAAAGCGGGATTACTGCGAATAACATTAGTCATATTAGGGGAAGTGATGGGATTGTGATTACCGATCTTTGAGGAAATTGGTAACGATCTTGTCAATTTTTTCATTGCTTTATTCTCTACTCGAGTTGCGGGTTTACGGTATTGATGAGAACCTTTTTAATGATGATAGACATTATATCTCCTCTCTTTGCCTAACTAATATTCCTTCGAGGAGGAGATTTTCAATGTCTTCAAGGCTCTACATCCTAACAAGGCCCCCAGGCTCGATGGTTTTACTTCCTCTTTCTATATTAATTGTTGGAATACTGTGAAGAAGGAAACCATTAGAGGTACATTCAAAGTTTCTTTACGGGAGAGGATCTTTGCAAGTATTTTTCTGCTGCTCTTATTGTGCTTATTCCTAAAGGCAATGACAAATCGATTGGAGTATGTTTAGACCTATCTCCTTAACTTCTGTTATTTCTAAAGTTATTAGCAAGCTCTTGGTGGCTAGAATTCAGCCTTTTCTTAATCGTTTGATTTCCCCCCACCAATCTGCTTTTGTTGGGGGTAGGGAAATAACTGACAACATTCTCCTAGCCCAAGAACTTCTTGAAGATTTGGATAAAAAGTGTAGGGGTGGGAATCTTATTATTAAGCTGGACATTAAAAAGGCCTTTGACACTCTCAATTGGGATTTTATTATTAATGTATTGTTGGCTAGGGGTTTCAATTCTAACTTTTGTCGACTTATTAAAAGATGGCTCTCCAATAACCATTACGAGTGTATTGGTTAATGGTACTACCTATGGCTTTTTCTCGCAAGAAGAGGTATTAAACGGGGAGATCCTCTCTCTCCTATCATTTTTATTATTGTTTTTGATTATCTATCCAGATTGTTGAATTCTAAACATGTGTATGCTTCGCTAATTATGTTAACAAAGCTCATTTTCGAGGTTACTCATTTGGCCTATGCTGATGACATCATGATTTTTTCCAATGCCTCCAAAGCTAGTATTAGAAATATTATGAAAATTTTGAAGGAGTTTGAGGAGGTTTCTGGTTTGTCTTTTAATAAAGACAAATGTCATTTGTATTTTAGCAATTACTTACCTCACTCTCATATTTTATGGGCTACCAACTTTACTGGTTACAAAACTGCTAGATTGCTATTAAATATTTAGGTGTTAATCTTATTAAAGGCGAGGTGTAAGCAAATTCGGATGGATGATGTTTTGGATAAAGTTAAGGGTAAGATTAGTAGTTGGAAGAATACTTTTCTTTCCAATGGGGGTCGTTTAACTTTGTTGAACGGTGTGCTTCATGACATTCCACTTTATGCTCTCCAGGGTCTTTAATGCTAAGAAAAGTTCTATTGCTAGATTGGAGAAAATTTTTAATTCTTTTCTTTGGGAAGGGGGGTTCTAAGAAGCACTTGGCTTTCTTGGAAGAAGTTGTGTAAGCCAAAGTTTTACAGGGGTCTTGGTTTTAAAGCACTCTCTCACATTGTTGAAATTAATATGTGTAAGTTGTGGTATAAGTTTCGTTTAAAGGAGTCTATTTGGGCTAATTTCATGCATACGAAGTATTGTAAGAATGTTCATCCTTGCTTTGGTTAATTGGAAATGTGGGGACTCCAAAATGCTGGAAAGCTATGTTGAATATTAGGCGAGGAGGCCTCTAAGGCTATTTTACGGGACATTGGTGACGGGAAAATCTCTTTTTGGCATGATAAGCGGGGTATGCCAAACCTTAATTTGCATTTACGACCTCCCGCCTCGGAGCAATTTCTTGATTGTCGACTCGCTGGAATTTGGGGCAGTGGGACTTGAGAAAGCTTAGGGAGTTAGTGGGGCATGATTCTGCTTTGTTTATTAACCAAATTCCTATTGATAGGACTGTTGGTGATAAACCTGTTTGGAAGATTAAGTCTCACATTTATGTTAGTAAGCACTTATATCACAACTTGAATTCTTTCGATAAGCTAGTTTGGGGGAAAGGGATTTGGAAACCTCTGTTTTCCCCTTCTATTTCTTTTTTCTGTGGAGGTTCTTCTCTTTTATATTACCACTTGGATGATATTTTAAAATTAAAAGGTTTGAGATTGGCCTCTATATGTTTGTTACGTAAGAATGCGGAGGAGTCCTCTCCTCATCTCTTCTTCAGTTGTATCTACTCTAAGCGATTTGGGATAGGTTGGCCAATGCTTTTGGTGTGGTTTGGCATAAGCTGTCGTACTATTTTTGACTTTGTGAGGGTGTGGAAGGATTCGAACCGAGTCAGGAAAGGTTTAAATTTGTTTCCATATGTTGTCTTGTGGTTCATGCTGGTGTGCTTAGGAATGCTTTTAAGCACACCGAATGTTATCCTTCTCTCGATGCTACTTTTTCTAAAATTTTGGCCTACCACAACGAGTCTTGCGGGTTATTACATAGAGGTACTAATCACTCTATTAGACCCTTGATTGTTAAATGGATGCCACACAGGTTTGGAAAAATCGAAGCCGATATTGATGGCGGTGATGCACTACCCAATCGATGTCTTCGTTGAGTACGTTTAGAGATCATGCAGGAAATTTGTTAGCGTTTTTTGTTCCCCTGTGGTGGCGGATTGCCCTCTCTCGAGCTGAGGCCTCGGGCCCTTTTACTTTCTCTTCAATCTGCTTATCAATCTTAATTTCCTCTCTTTACGGTGTGAAGCTGATTCTAAAAGGCTAATTGACATATTTTTTAAAATGGTTGACACACCACGGAATTTGATTATTCTTTTTAAGAGAATGCGGTATCTTATTGAGAGTTCTAATTTACATTTCGGTATTAATTTTATTCACGAGAGAGGGTAATAGACCAGGCGGATTGGTTAGCAAAAACGCCGGTCGCACTCCTTTTGTGGGCACCACTCCACCTCGGCGACTTGCTCTCCTGGTGCATGGGGACAAGTTAAGTTTACCTTATATCAGATATAACTAGCTTTGCTTTAGCAGCTCTTTTTGTTCTGGATGTTGTTTACATCATTGGTCTCTGTTTCTTATGTTCTTTCTCCTACTGTTTTGGGACAATGTTTTTCATTTATCATTGTTTTCATGGTTTATATTTTCACACTGTCTTTCCGTACTCCCGTTCGTTATACTTTTGTGCACGGAGTTTTACGCTTGCGGTATGCCTTTATAGGAGGTGCGGACATTTCTCAAGATCAATTATTCATTTGTTATACGAGGATAGCCGGGGATCTTATGTCTGGGAACCGGATGTCCGCGGTTCAACTGTCTATCCACTCTGCAGCTATATTTTGACTTATTTGCTTGTAGGTTTCTCTTTACACTTTTGTTGTTTTTGATGGCACTTAAGCATCACTTTACTTTTTACGGAGTTTTTGTTTTGCGTGAGTTGTACCGAGAGAGGAGGATGGAGGGAAACGGGACCTCTCATGAGTGAGTTATTGTATTTTTTTGTGTTTTGTAGTGGGGACTCGGCTCCCTCACCTCCTCATTTTGTAACCCCTTTTTTGAATATTAACACGTAGGGAGCCGATGTGCTCTTTCCCCTAAATATATATATATATATATATATATATATATATATATATATATATATATATATATATATATATATATATATATATATGGAAATACATAAGAAATTTGTGTTGTGTATGTAAATATGAAAATTTAGGTGTGAGATATTTAAATCCATGAGAAATTTATGATATGCAAGTTTAAGGTGGAGTTAGGCTATTGTTGATTTCTTCTAGATTTGTGGGCTATGAGTTTCAGGTAAGAAGTGTAGGTAGTCTAAAGTTTCAGATAGAATGTTTAATGTGTAGGTGCACTAATCTAGAGCTATATTAATGGTACAGATGGATATTCGAAGCATTATATTATGATGTATAACATATTATATCTAGGAATAAGAGGATTAAGTAATGAGTTTATTGTTGGTGTTTAAGAGTTCGTGCAAGTGGCATCGCAACTGCCATTTACGTCTCAGAAGGTAGGATCCAATGCTTCTATAGGAAGCACAAGAATCAAGCTTATCTGACACAAAAAAAAGTGAAGTTGGACCTATATCGTAGGGGATTTAAAATTGATTATTGATATTGGACACATGGTGAATTTGAACCAGATTTTCATTACGATCATGCAGTAGTCTTATCAAGTTATGCCCCACCAACTGTTCATGATTCTAACATGTATGAGCAAATGATTGATGATGCGATCAGAGCTCATTTTGTTGGTAGTGTGCCTGATGAAAACTAAGAACTGAACAACGAAGTGCAACAATTCTATGAATTATTAAATACTACCAAAAAACCATTGTGGGAAAGAAGCACTTTGCACACAAAGTTAACAGTCAGTTTAAGAATGTTCAATATCAAATCCAATCATAACATGCCCAGGGAATGCTTCAAACAAGTAGCAATATTATTAATTGAGATAAAGCCTGCTGGTAATTTAGTTCTCAAAGATTTATACAAAACTAAGAAGTTAGTGGCAAAGTTGGGGCTGTTATCTAAAAGGATAGATTGCTATGTCAACTGTTGTATGTTATATTACAAAGAGAATGCACAAGAAAAAAATAAAGATTTCGAATGTTGATAAGTTCAAACCAAGGGGAAAAAAGAGTAAAAATCAGAAGAATATTCCTTACAAACGTCTCTTTTATATTTTAGTCATTTCACAACACCAACGAATGTTTGCATCTATGCGCACAGCTTCCCACATGATATGGTATAATACAGGATCTGTTAATGCTAGTGCAATGATTCATCCCTGAACTATTGAAACTTGGAAACACTTCGACCACAATTATCTAGATTTTGGAGCAAACCATACAATGCTAGGCTTGACATATGTGCAAATAGGTTCACACCGTACAATTATGCTGCAACACCCTATTCTTATTGGGATGGTTACGTGCAGCTTCGAGAGAGACAAAGGGAGATGGCCAGCTATACCCCATCGTCTGTCAAAAGTGGTAGCTAGTCTATCACTGTGCAGCCCAATTATGAGTTTTTTATGCAGGTGGCAGGGAAGAAGAAGACAAGAGTGTATTACCTCGGAGCAAAGGGGATGGCATTTAAGGATGAGAGTTCCCAAGCAGTTTTGGGTGGCCTTAGCTTATTATAGGCTCGAGCATGTGGAGTTCGCCGGTTGTGTGACAATGATGAATGAAGAGCTATGACAGATGCGTGAATACCAGTAGCTTGTTGCAAATAGCCTAACACATCTGACAAAGAGTTTTGATCACCAGAGCAAGCGACACTTTCATCCGGTGAAGGAGGAAGAGGAGCAGAATGATGATGAGGATAAATATTTGGTATTTTTCTGTGTTTAATGATGATCCCCCAGCATAGGGGCTGACTTTATATTTTTTTCATTTTTGTATTGATGAAATTTCAATTTCTTGTATTGTGTATTCTGATCACTTTAATCAGTTTATAAAAAATCTGATTTGGTATCATTATTTGTATGAGGAGGATTTCCTTTATGAGTTTTGATGATATATAATTAACAGATTCTATTGATTGTGTTCGTTATGTGCTGGTATGTAGAAATCTAATCGTTTTACTTTTTTTTGTTTCTTACTAGTTGGTGTCAGATTAGTGTCGAAAAATTCTGACACTAATAACTACAATTAGCCAACCATAAAAGCCATCGTTAAAAAGATGCAAAGACATCGAACAAGGCCGACGCTGACTAGACCGACGCTGACTAGACTAGCATCAGCCTTGTTCGACGCTAATCAGCATCAACCATAGTCGCGCTATTGCGTTGCTAAGACAGTGTTGCTTGCATGCTCGATGATATTTTTAGCGACAGATGATTTTAACGCTAATGCTGACACAAATTAAAATCCTACGCTATTGTCAACGTAAAAGAAATTAGCGATGCCCATTTTAACGTTAGAAAAATAATATTTTTATGACTCTAATCTGAACTAGCATTGGAAATATCCAACACTAATCGGGCTTTTTCCTGTAATGACAACAAAATCAAATAAAACTAATTTCAACCAAACCATAAAAAATTGACCTAAAAATCAACCTTAACCAACACATCTCGAGTTTACTATTTTCTCTCCAGATCATTATAGAGTTTGAAACTTCATTCAAAAGTTGCATGATATTTACTGTCACATACAAAGATTCTGCAAATATGATATAATTTTTACATAAAATTTTTCAATTCAAACTTTCATTTAATAGTGCTCATGTATCATAAAGTTTTGTTTTATTGAAATTTCGTATGTCGTGACACCTCTTTCCCAGAGACTTTGTAACTCGTCTATCGATTTATTCTACCTTTAGAACAACTGGGTCCTGATATAGTCAATGTCACAAAGAAGAATGTGTCGTCATGGACATCTCAGATAGTAGATAGTATGATGTGATGATCATTAACCAACAAGAGTATGGTGACACAGTCTGACTATATGATTAGAATCCATCAGAATATAAGCCAAGCCATAATTAAGTTTAATCCTAACAAGACCTAATTAATCTAATTAAGCCTTACTTACATTAGACTTAATTAACCTTAAACCATAATTAGATATAACCCTAAGCATACCTAATTAATCTTATTAATCCTTACATTAGGCTTAATTAACCTTAAATCATAATTAGGTCTAACCCTAATTAGACCTAATTAATTTAATTAAGTCTTACTTATATTAGGCTTAATTAACCTTAAACCCTAATTAGGTCTAACCTTAATTAGACCTAATTAATTTAACTAAGCCTTACTTACATTAGGCTTAGTTAACCTTAAACCTTAATTAGGTCTAACCCTAATTAGATCTAATTAATCTAATTAGATCTTACTTACATTAGGCTTAATTAACATTAAACCCTAATTAGATCTAACCCTAATTAGAACTAATCAATCTAATTAAGACTTACCGACATTAGGCTTAAATCAACTTAAACATTAATTAAGTATAATTAGACTTAATGAAACCTTAAGTTTTATTTACATTAAGCTTAAGTGAACCTTAAACATTAATTAGGTTTAACCCTAATTAGACCTAATTAACCCTTAAGCCTTAAGTACATTAGGCTTAAGTAAACATAAAACTTAACTGGGTCTAATTAAATCTTAAGCCTTACTTATATGATGTTTAAATTAACCTAAACCCTAATCAAGTCTAACTTGAATTAGACTCAATTAAATCTTATGCTTTACCTACAATAAGCTTAGGACTCAAATTGACCTAACTCATAAGTCGAATATAAATTGAACCTAAGTCACCTTGTATTTTAGGTTCTACCTAAATCAAACCTAAGTGACCTTATACCTTAAGTTCAACTTAAATTGAGCCTAAATGACCATATATCGCAGGTTCTTATGCACCAAAAATATATAAGGTTTTTGCTATCTAATTTTACCCATTTTTTGTGATATTGCACTTTAGAGAAAGGTAATTTTCATGATTTGTTGCAGGTATGATGATTTTAGGTGATTGGAACAAAAACATGCAAAAATGAACAAATTCAGAGCACAAAGGAGTAAAAAGGAGCAAAATGGGGAAAAAGTGTTCTGGTGCTACCGGCGCCCAAATCCAGAGACTGCAGGAATTAATTGGCACGATAGAGCGCCGCCGGCACCCTATCTGGCACCGCCGGTGCCCAAAGTCGGTGGAATTTAAAATTTGAGAGTTTTAGCAAAATTTTGAAGGGATGCATATGGAATCTCTTAGGATTTCGTCCCAAACTCTTAAATAATTGATTTTGGAGTAGAGAAGGGGGCTCTCTTGCATTCTATTGCTCTCTCTTAGTGATTTAGTGTGTGTTAAGTGTTAGGGTTTAGTAGAGTAGTGTGTAGAAGGGAGAATTTGAGAGGAATTCTTCTCTAAGGAGTAAAGGAGAAGGAGTAAAGTGAGAAATTGCTTCTTCCTTTCCATTCTAAAGAGAGAATCAAGTGTTGTAAAGAAGAAAGAAGAGGATTCAAAGGAACTTCAAAGGGATTGCATTGGAGAAGAGAAAAAGATAAGTTATATTTTCTTTTGTGGTTTAGATGACTTTTCTTTTATATATAAAATCCATGTTTTATCATATCTTCTTCATGAATTCTGAGTAGTCTTCTTTGTCTTTTTTCTTTCTTAGAGATGTGATGATGGTTTGATGTGGATTTGATGTGCTTTTAATGTATTGAAGAGATTGTGATGGTTTTTCATTTAGAACTTAATTTATTTTCAATCTGGCCAATTAAAATGTTAAAAAATATGTTGTTGAACATTAAGTTTGAAAGGATTTAATGTCTTACAACAATAATGAAAGATCCATTCAATTTCCATGGATGAATTGCGTAGTTCATGGGAATTGCGTGCAAATAAATAGGAAAATGTGTTTTGAATGACTTCAATGTGGAGATTTCGGGGTGACGGTGAAATCCCAAATTGGTTCTAAGATTAGTAATTAATATCAAAGGTTAGCCTTCGGGTGAAGGGTGAGTGGGAGCTACGAAGTGAGAGCGGTATCCTCCGACCTAGTCTTAGAGTTAATGACTAAACTTAGAATATGTCGATGTTTTTTTCTTATTTAGAGGAGGGGGTACTCTTCTAAAGGTAAAGGATCATCTATGCTCCTATTTGGCACAATAAATTAGATAACTGATCCATATCAATCCACACATCATATTCCCATTGCAAGAAGAAAGATACTTTTCTCATATATATCAAAAACCTTTCAATTACTTAGTTTAGTGAGTCTGTTAGTTAATTCTGTTTTCAAGTTATTAGAAGTAACTGTAGTTTAGTTAGTTGTTACTATTCTCTGCATAATAGTAGTAAAAGTAAGTGTTGAACTTTAAAAGTAATTAGAGTATAAGATTTAGGTGCTTTATTATAACTTTCAAAACTTTTTACTTTACTTCAACTTAAAACTCCATCTGGGATCGATACATAGGACTCCACTAGAGCTCTGTATTACTTGATACGATATGTATACTTGCGTTGAGTACACGGACTTTATAAAATTATTATAAATATATAAAGTTGAGTTCATAAATTATTACATATATATAAGCCCCTCACGATCAAGTTTTTGGTGTCGTTGCTTAAGCTTAAAATCTTCTTACAGTGGTAACAAATTCTTACATTTAAATATATAAAACTAAAGTCCACGTGTGTCAGGTTCTACCTAAATTAAACCTAAGTAACACCAAACATTAGGATCTACCGAAATTGAACGTAAACCTTAAGTCTAATCAATATTATGCTTAATTAAATTTCTTTAGTTCTAATGAACATTAGACTTAAATAAATGGCATAATTCCTTTTAGGTTCAATATTAAAATGAATTTAATTTTGGTAAATCAAATTCACATCTAAATTTGACCTATCAATCTACCAACATAAATAAAATGAAATTCATGAAAAAATAAAAATAATATAAAAATCACTTTAAAAGACATTAAAACTTAAACTTGAACTCAAAAATGCAACTATGATCGGGTAGAAATTTTGGAGGAGATAACCCATTATTGCTAACAAAATATCTTCCAGTCAGTCATGACCAATCAAACCGTAAACTTAATGAATCGGGAAGATAGAACCATGGGATCTTAATCGGGTCATCCTAAACAAAATAAACCATAAAAAATGACAAAATTTAATTAGTTAATAAATCATAAACAACTTAAAATTTTCCAACCCTTAAAATCCATAAAAGACAGTAAAACTTAAATGAAACTCTAATGAACAAAGAACACCATATGCAACTTAAACCTCAGTGTTTTAATCTACGAAGCTTTCTTGGACAATGTAATTCGTGGTTATTGACAAGAATCTTTCGATCCTGATTTAAACACCTTTCAAACTAAGTAAATCAAGGCATCCGACGACTCTGGGACGACGGAGCCATGGACATCTTGACCGAGCTGTCTAAAAATTTAACCAACCAAATAAACAATTTAAGAAATAAATTTGACATTATTTTGTAGGAACAATTTAAGAAATAAATCTGACATTATTTTTCTTGTAGGATTGCTGATTATATAAGGCAAGTTTCGTTTTAAATTTACTTTGCATGTTATTAGGGTGTACTAACTCTATTCAGCAGGACAACATTCTAAATATAGGACAACGAAGCTCAAAATGACAAAAAAACATTAAAAATAAAAAACAATAAAAAAAACAACAACAACAATAATAGCATGACAATGATAACAAAACAAAACAACAGCAACAATAAAACGACGTTGACAAAATAAAATAACAAAAACAAAGCTAGATCAACAAAACAAACAACAACAACAAAACAAGACAAAACTAAACCTTTAGGGTAGTACACGACATTTATAAACTTATTCTCTAGAAATGAACATCGACGTATCTTTCCTTGATCTGAATATTTAAAAATTTCTTGGAAAATGAATATTAATGTTAATCAGGAGTTTTCTTAGGCAGCCCTAACTGGCTAAGATGTAATTAACTTTAAGAGTTTGCTCCTATAAAAGAATAAAGAACTCAGAATAGGTATAATGCCAAAATCTTTAGTTATTAGCTTTTTCATGTGGTTTTCCTTATATGGGAATCTCCAAAATCAGACATTTTAAAGTTTTTACAATAATGTTTAACACAATGAAACTATCCCGATACTTTCTTTCTACTATTTTTTATTTTCATTAGCCATTTCCCTTTCTTTTCCGAGTTTCTTAATACCTGATGATCCTTTACAAGATCTAAAAGAAAAGTTACTTGGAAATTAGAGCAATATAGTAGATAAATGGAGTGGCAACTCCTCGACAATAACAATGTTACAGACAAGCGACGACAACTTACAACCACCGACTGATAGGGAATTGGCAATGACGGTAGCGACGAGTTTTCGACGGCGACAAAAACATGAATTGAAGACATGGTCCAACGGTGACTTCTCAAAAACTATCAGAAAACTTTTTAGTATGGAGCAACAATATTTTGAGTTAGAAAGCTGCTGAAAAAGTTTTTAATAACAGGTCGTCTCTAAGTTATCTGAATTTTTAGGAAATTTTTTGAAAATATCTAACAGAGATACATACATCAATTTTCCCGTCAGTATTAGCTATTTTTTCATGTATTAAAAGATCAACATGCGTCGGGAAGCTTTGGTCTCCTGGTACCTGATCCACTGAAAATTGGATTGCTTTTTACTATTCATTTCATACCTGTTTTTGATGATATTGCACTTTAAAGAAAGGTATTTTTCATGATTTACAATGATTTTAGGCCTTTGGAGCAAAATGAAGTGAAAATGAGCAAATTTGGAGCAAAAGGGAAAAAAGTGCATTTTATTGAACTAGCGCAGAAAGACGCTGTCACCAGAGGGGACCACGCTATTTTACAGAGAGTTGAGACCAATTGGATAAATAATGCGTCGAAGGCGCCCTATCCTGTGCCGGACCGCGCCATATCCCGATTTCAAACTAGATTTAATGTATTTGGCTGAATTTTGGAGGGTTGCTTGAGGAAACTTTTGGAAAATCAATTATGACCAAATTTAAACTTGTTTGGAGCAAAATTTAGAGAGAAGAGGGAGAGATTAGAGTGTAGAGAGAGTTTAGAGAGAGTGTCTATTCATTTTATTTATGAAATCTAGGTTCTGTGTTTTCTCTTCTAGGAGTGTAGAAGAAGAGGGAAAGTGGGAGATTTCTTCTTCCTTACTTATCTAAAGAGAGAATTGTGTGTTGTTATGAAAAAAGAAGAGGAGTCAAATGAATTCCTTGAGATTCTCTTAGGAAAGAGTTTGAGATAAGTTGTGTTTTTTTTATTCTGTTTGTATGACTTTGCTTTTATATATATAATTCATGTTTTGTCATCTTTTCCTCATGAGTCATGAGTAGATTTCTTTGTCTTTCTCCTTTTCATGTGATGTGTTGATTTTGTGATATGGAAATGATGTGTCGAATTATTATGGAGAATTTGTGATGACCTTTTCACTTCGAACTTCATTTACTTTTTGATCTGGCCAATTGAATTGTTAAAACTTGTTGAAAAATAAATGTTCCGAAAGGAATATTAGTTAAAAAGTGAAGGTCACATTCAATGTCCATGAATGAGAGACGTAGTTCATGGGTATTGAGTGCAAATAAATAGGAAAAAATACTTTGATGAGCGTAGAATTGGAGATTTCAGAGTGACAGGCTAAAATACTCAATTTGATCCTAATGTTTGGAAACTAAAGCGAGAGTTAGCCTTCAGGCGAAGGGAAGTGGGAGCTCTGGAGTGAGAGCCAGTATCCTCTCAGCCTAACCACGGATTTGGGGACTAAACTTAGGATTATACAATGTTTTTTATACGCTGAAAAAATGGTAAAGAATAGGAATGCTCCTGTTTGGCACAATACGTTTGCGTATCTGATACATGTCGCGATAGTCGATCATATTATAATTGGAGAGGAGGAAGACTCTTTCTTACAACTGAACTTTATTATAAATTTAGTATTGTGTTAGTTTAACTTGCTAGAAGTTTAGAAGGTACCTTGGTAGAAATTGTAACTACAACTGTTTGTCTTTATTTTAAAAATTGAACTTACTTGTAATTGTGTTGTGATTCGATAAGTGATTTCTGTGCTACGCCATAAAATTAAAGCCTCCATGTGGGATCAATATCTAACACTCCACAAGTGCCCTGTATTACTTGAGCGATACGTATGCTTGTGTTTAATTGTGTGACTCGTTATAAAACTAAATCAATATATATATATATATATATATATATATATATATATATATATATATATAAGTTCATAAATTTTGGCAAATTAAAAAAGTCGCACCAGTACCCTAGGGGTTAATGCAAGGACAACATGCAAAGCTAGGTCGAGCGACTACATGATTGCAACTGTCTGGCGAGTATCCTTGGCCACAAACTGAATCTTTCCTTAAGCCACCAAAGAAAAGCCAACCTAACTCGAGGGGGGAGCATCTCTTTTTCTTTCCCACAAATTTTCTCTTTCGATCAAATTTATGACGCCTCTTTTTTTCTTTTAGGTGAATAAGCCACAAAGCAAACCATCACTCGGGATAGTGGCTTGGGACTTCAAAAGCTTATCCATCATTGGATGCTATTTTGCAAAGGTGATCGGGGCAGATAGAAAGAGGAACACAAGATAAGCAAATTTGGAAAGACATTGTCCTTTATTTTTAAAAACTCACCGATACGAAAAGCAAGGAAGTATGAATCATTGAAAGTTAATTATTATGAGTCAAATTCCTTGCACTTAATTCTCTCATTCTTATCACAACATGTAGCCTTCTAATGTACAATAGAATTGAGAAGCTAAAATATGTATTTTTAAAGTACACTAAACTGAATCAAGTGATCTTGAACACGTGTCGAAGAGTCAATCTCGGTGAGCACCAAAAGCTATCAGCCTTCACGAAATAGACAATTCAACTGACAGGGCCAAAACTACCGATCGATTGAATAGACGAATGACTCACAAGTCTAAAGATTAAGTGAGACAAATATTCCACAATTAACGATTTAGTCATACTGGTAGGTAGCTTTGACAATTATATTAGCCAAACTGCTATAAAAAATTTAAAGTAGATTACTCATATTTTGCAATGTAATTCCTATCAATTATAAATATAAAAATAAAGACATGTAAAAGAGGAATTTTTGGAGAAAAATACGAGAATATAATACTGACACTTCTAAGCCACTCTTAAGTACCTTTTTGTCTCTCTATTCTTTATGTTTTATTTTTTAATTGTGATTGATATATAAATATAAGTTCATTAATAATATATATATATATATATATATATATATATATATATATATATATATATATATATTATCATGTAAAGAATTCTTTTATGAAGTTTAATGTTGATAATAAGGCCTGGACTTTTATGCGTGATTCTTATCATGTAAAGAATTCTTCGTTGTTGATTCAAAATTTTTTTGGAGGAAACCAGTTCAACTTTGAATCAAAATTAACATAGATGGAAGTTTCAACAAGAATAATGCGGGTATGGGTGGTATTTTTCGTAACTGTTATGGAGCTTGTATTTTATATTTCCATTCTCCTATTGAAGTTATGAATGTGATACATGTGGAGTTTCAATCGATAGTCTGGGCAATAAATATTGCATGTTATTTTGGATGGAAATATATTCATGTGGAAATGGATTCGAAAGAGGCGTTGGATATTATTAAAGGAATTCATTCGCCGCATTGGGTTATTCTACATCTCAGGAAGATTCGGTTACTTTCTAATGATTTGAAGATTCTTTAGAGACTTTATACTGAGAGAAGGAATAAGTGTCTTGATTGAGCTCTTGCTAACGTGGAGGTTCTATTTGGGATCGCGGTGATTAATAATGTAGTTCGCTTTTGAGTTAGAATTTTTGATAAGGAGGGATAATTTATCTCTTCTTTATATCAGATGTAAACCTGATGATCATCAATAATATGGTTTTAGTTGGTTGATATATATATATATATATATATATATATATATATATATATATATATGTATATATATATATATATATATATAATGTAACTCTCTAATCTGTAATATTTCAAGACCTAGCACGCGACTGATCACCCGCTAATATTCAAACATCAAACACCAGAAAAACTTAACGGCAAAGTAATGATAGTGTTAAAGTAAATTATTATAAAAAAAATAAAAGAAATAAAAAGTAACTTTTTAAGCATCATATAATATGAGGATTACAGGCAATGATGCCTAACCGTAGACTCCTCAGCTCAGAAGAACAAAACAACGCCGTGTTATGGTCCGCATATTTCTTCTATGTCTCGTGGGACCCCAATCCCGCCCACCCATTCTCCTCTCCAATCTCGCACGCGCAAACAGAACGGTCTCCCTCGTGGGGCCCACCTTCTCCTCCACCCATGCAAAGCGTGGACTTTGATGGGTCCCATCCATTGTCGGGAATAATCCCGCGAACGTACCCCAATCCCAGAACAAAATTCCCCCCAACCTTTTTTATCTATCTTAACTTCACCGAGAATCGCACTCCCGACTGCACCCACCATCTGCTGCCGGCATGGCTCATCATTGTTCCTACGTACAATCCCTTCAGCTCAGAGACCTTTTCAGTGACATAAGTGCAAAAATATAAAAAAATATATTTGCAGTTAAAGAACAATCATGCTTGCCCCCGTAATATAAAATCGTTCTGAGTTTCAGAAACAAGCCTCGCTCACAAACAACGATGCATCTGCCCTCCATTAATTTTCAACTCCTAGGCTCAAATGGTTCCCTTTGTTGTTTCTTTAACATGCATGAAGGCCCATATCTGCATGAATTAATTAGGTGATTAGTGGTAATGGCGATGAAGCTCGCTTTATAGTGCGTTTAAGGTAGTTTCTCATTTATTTGGAAACGCGGACCGCAAGATTCGACCTGTATTCTGCGTTTAATATAAAAAATAAATTGTGTTTTCGGATAAGCTGCGTAAATACATTTTTTAAATGACGAGATGGCAGACAATAAGCTACCCTAAAGGCACCTTATAATTATATTAAATTGGGTTGAGGTGGGTGATGCATGATGATTGAACTAAAGGAGTTATGGAGTTGAAATGAAGAAAAACATAATTACCCCTTGAAAAGAGGTTTCACCTTTTTTCTCTGTTAAGTGTCAACTGATGCAGGCCATTAAAATATTGTCGAATTATGCTGAGGAGCAGAACATATGATGGGGAATATTTAGATGAACGTGACATGCAGGGGAGCATTAATCCATTCTACCTATTGGAATAAGCCTATTATTTTATGTGCTGATTAGACATGTAAGAAGACAAGAGGACAATATAAGCACAATAAGAAGATATTTAGCATACTTGAATTCATCTTACTTAAAATTGCGGCCAGTAATTACTTTATTCAAAGTTCAAAATAAAATTAAAACATATATGTTGGAATGGAGAGGCTTTTGGGATTTAGCAAAAGCTAGAAATTTATGGAAGAAGCTGACTCGATTTTCTAACAACGTCAAACTCAAAGACTCACTTCTATTTATACTAGTGGCTTACCTCCTAAATTAACTGGTAGGATTGCGCCAGCATAATCTAATCCAATAGTTCTGATAATTCCTCACCTACTACATGATAATTCAACACCTACTCAATACAATAATTCTACACTTTCTACACTTACCATACATTCTAGAATAAGCTTCAGATGAGGTTCTTATTAGACTTTTAAAACAACTAAAATCAAGTTTAAATTTCAACACCCTCTTAAACTTGATTTTGTGACTCAAAGTAAACTTCTCGATTTAATAAAGTCTTCACTTTTGAGTGAGCTTGGTAAATATATCGACAACTTGATCTTGAGACTTCACGTCTTGCACTTGTATCTCCTTTCTTTCGATGCATTCTCTAATGAAGTGATAGCGCGTATCGATGTGCTTGCTTCATCGTGGAAAAGCTGGATTCTTTCTTAGCATGTTATTGCGGACTTGTTATCAACAAAAATTTTGATCGCCTCTTCTTGTGGTAAACTTAACTCTTTTAATAAGTTTCGAAGCCGAATTGCATGATAAACACATGAGGTTGCGGCCACGTACTGCGCTTTACACGTAGAAAGAGTGACGATTGGTTGTTTCTTTGACATCCAAGTGAAAGCGATATCTCTATGAAGAACACGAACCACTGTAGTGCTCTTTCGATCATCCATGTCTCCGGCCCGATCACCGTCGCTATATCCTTGAAGCTTGAAATTGTTAGATGATGAGTAAAGTAAGCGAAATCGATTGTACCTTTGATATAGCGCATAATTCTTTTAGCGGTCTTCGAGTGGGTAGCGAGTTGGAGTCTCCGTATAGCGACCGACAAATCCAACGACATAAAGGATATACGGCCTTGTGCATGTCGAGTAGCGCAAACTTCCAACCAAACTCTTGAAAATCGTTGGATCGATTCTTTTCCCTCATCATACTTTGATAGCTTGACTCCGCATTCTACGGGGGTATTTATAGGTTGGCTATTATCCATCTTGAACTTCTTGATATCTCCCTTGCATAACCTTCTTGAGAGATGAAAATTCCATCCTTCGTTTGCTTGACTTCGATGCCAAGATAATATGCCATGAGCCCGATATCCGTCATCTCGAACTCCTTCGTCATCGCTTCTTTGAACTTTTCGAACATGCTTGGATTATTTCTGTGAAGATCGAGTCATCGACATATAAACAAACAATCGAGATATTTCCATCATCATTCTTGATGTAAAGAGCATGCTCGTAAGGACACTTTATGAAGCCCTTCTCTTGCAGATACTTGTCTATTCGACTATTCCATGCTCTTGGTGCTTGCTTCAACCCGTAGAGAGCCTTTTTTAGCTTTAAAACCTTGTCTTCTTGTCCTTTGACTTCATATCACTGGTGGTTCTTGAATGTAAACTATTTCTTGAGTATTCCATTCAAAAAGCAGATTTTACATCCAATTGATGTATTCTCACTTATTTTGAGGCTGCCAAAGAGATGATTAGTCTAATAGTTTCTAATCGAGCAACGAGGGCAAATACCTCATCATAGTCGATGCTGCTCTTTGATCGTAGCCTTTTGCCACCAATCTTGCTTTACATCTTTCAATTTCTCCTTTGGAATTTTTCTTTGCTTTGTACACCCATTTCACACCAATTGCCTTGTGCCCTTTTGGAAGTGAAGCTAGCTCCCATGTGTCGTTCTTCTCGATTGCCTTGATTTCTTCATCCATTGCATCTTTCCACTTCTTGCTTTGTATGGCTTCTTGGAAATCCATGGGCTCGCGATCGACGAAGAGACAAAAAGAGTAAGATTATCTTGATTGTTAGTTACCTCATAAAGATCTTGTAATTTTCGAAGCGTGGTACTCTTTCACTTGAATTTTCCGTTGAATTTGATGACGATGAGTCACTTTGAGTACTTGTAGTTAATGTTGTTTGTGGAGTAGTAGGCTCTTCTCTTGTTTGTTCGATACTGTAGGTGCTCTACGTCTTCTTCTTGTAAGTATGGGAAAAAGTTGTAGTCCTCGTCATGTGATTCCCAATCCCATTCTCCTCCTTCATCGAATATGACATCTCTGCGATGATTGACTTCCTCGTATTTGGATTGTATAGCTTGTAGCCTTTCGAGTTGGTGTCGTAACCGATGAAGATGAACTTCTCGCTCTTATCATCCGGCTTGCTTCTTTTTTCGTCGGGTATGTGTACATGAGCTATGCATCCAAAAACTCGTGAGATGAGAGATGCCGGGCTTCCTTCCACTCCATGCTTCTTGTGGTGTCTTTCCCCACACACTTCTTGTTGGTGATCGGTTGGCGAATAAACGGCACATGCGATCGCTTACGCCTAGAAACTTCTTCGGTAATTTCTTGCTTTTTAACATGCTTCTTGCCATGTTAAGGATGGTTCTATTCTTCCTTTCTGCTACTCCATTTTGTTGGGGGGATCTTGGAACAGTTAGAAGTCGACGTATTCCGTTGGCTTCACAGAATTCTTGAAATTCTTTCGAAGTGAATTCTCCTCCTCGATCAGATCGCATAGCTTTGATCTTGAGACCACTCTCCTTTTCTACATCTGCCTTAAACTTTTTGAACATTCCAAAAACCTCTGATTTTTGTTTTAAAAAATACACCCATGTTTTTCTTGAGAAATCATCTATGAAGAGAAGGAAATAGTTGCTCTTACCGAGTGAGTTTGGCTTTATTGGACCGCACACATATGTATGTATGAGCTCAAGAGGCTTTTAGGCTCTTGAACTTGACTCCCTTGGAAAGCTTTTTCGAAGTGCTTTCCGAGTAAACATCCTTCACATAATTGATCGGGGTGGTTGATGCGAGGTAAGCCTCTCACCATCTCTTTCTTTGAAAGCGATTCGAGTCCTCCGAAGTTGAGATGCCCGAATCGAAGATGCCGAAAGCCAAGAAGCATCTTTATAACGGGTCTTGAGACATTTGGCAATATTGTTTTGAATGTTAAGCAAGAACATTCTATTTTTAGACATTGGCACCTTAGCAATCAAGTTACCAATATTGTCTTTTAAGAAGAGAGTATTTTCTTTCAAGTGAATATCATATCCCTTCTCACGATAGTTGCCACTAAACTCGAGATGTTGCTCTTCATATTCGGCAGCAAAGTAAACATTAGAAATAAATTGATGCTTCCCATTTTTACGGCGGATGAGAATGTTACCTTTGCCTTTCACCTCTATCTTGGACTCATCTCCAAACGACACATTGCCGCTTGCGATTCGTCGAGCTCTACGAACATGCTTCGTCTCCGCACATATGGTTGCTTGCACGGTGTCCAGAGTACCATGTCTTATCTTCACCTCTTTCATTGTCCTTGTATGCTTAGTAGTAGCGTTCCATCTTCTTCTCTCTTTTCTTCTATGTAGTTGACTCTTTCATAAACTTTGTTCGTAGGAGCTCTACATTCTTTTGCATAATGCCGAACTTGTTACAATTATAGCACTTAATTTGAGATTTATCGTACCTCGAATTTGAGCGCCCTCGACCACGTCCTCTTGTAGATCTTTCTCCTTTCTCATAGTTATTGTTGGAACCCCACCCTTGCTTGCTAGCATGACCTCGTCCTTGTCCACCACCTCTTCCATGTTGGCTTCTAATATTGTTGAAGCTTTCATCTTTTAGAGTTGGTTGAATATTCGTCTTGAGAAGTTGTTCGACAATATCTTCATTCATCTTCTTCTTTTCTTCGTGGGCTTGCGATGAACCCGAAGTTGCTCTATCGTCATGGCTTGTAAATCCTTGGTTTCTTCGATAATAGTTGTGATACTTATCAAATTTTGAATCTAATGAACGAAGAATCTTTTCCATGATAGCCACATCTTCTAACTTCTCTCCATTTCTTTTTAGTTGATTGGAAATTGTAATGACTCTAGAAAAGTAATCGGAAACCAACTCGCCTTCTTTCATATGCAAAATATCAAATTGACTTCTTAAAGTTTGAAGTCGTACCTTTTTAACCTTCTCTTCTCCTTTATACGAAACCTCGAGCTTCTTCCATGCTAGCTTGGCCGAAGTAGCACTTGAGATCTTCTCAAAACCATCTTCATCTAAAGCTTGATAGATGAGGAAGAGAGCCTTCTTGTCTCTCTTTCGCAAGTCTCTTAAGCTCTCCTTTTGTGTTGTGGATAGAGCGGACTCGTCGCTTGGCTCATCGTAGCCTTTCTCCACGACCTCCCAAACATCATGCGCTCCAGAAGTGCCTTCATCTTGATACTCCAATTGTCGTAGATGCTTTCCTTAAGCATCGGGACTTGGAAGGAAACCATACCACCATTTGTCATTGCTCTATAAAGGGACCTTTAGTCTCTGATACCACTTTGTTGGAATGGAGAGGCTTTTGGGATTTGGCAAAAGCTAGAAATTTATGGAAGAAGCTTCACTTTATTTTCTTTGCTTGATACGAACTCGAAGACTCCACCTCATTTATGCTTAGTGGCACCTCCTAAATTAACGGCTAGGATTGCGCCACCATAATTCTAATCCGATGGTTACAATAATTCCCCACCTACCACACAATAATTCAACACCTACCATACAATAATTCTACACCTACCACACCTACCATACATTCTAGAATAAGCTTCTAGATGAGGTTCTTATTAGACTTTTAAAACAACTAAAATCAAGTTTAAATTTCAACAATATATGCATGAAATAAAAGAAGATATGTGGGAATTTAAATAAATAACATGAAGCAAAGATACAGAGAGAAGGTCAAGTAATGTTTACCATGAGAGGATGCATCGCCAAAGGACATTTTATTATACATAAAGGCTTATTGTAAAGGTTATCTTGTTGATATAGTTTAGAATTTTTTATCACCACCAAATAATAATAATTTTTAGGTTTTCTTTATATGTAAATAAATATTAGATATTAGTGTATAAACACATAAGAATTTATGTTATCTATGTAAATCCCTTAATTTTATTTGATAAAGATCTCTCTCTCTCTCTCTCTCTCTCTCTCTCTATATATATATATATATATATATATATATATATATATATATATATATATATATATAAGTATGTATGTATGTATGTATGTATGTATGTATATATCTATGTATGTATGTATGTATGTATAAAAGTTTTTCACAGTTTTTTCTAAAATCTTTTGCCTCCTTATTAACCTTCTTTTTCTTACTTACAAATTTCCTAATATTTGAAAAATGTAATTTTAAAGTTTTTTGTTTTAAGCTACTTAATCTAATTATTTTCTAACATGTAGTACTTCTTAACTTCTTTCATAACTTCATTGTTTTAATATAATATCATAAAGGTTTTATCTCTCTCAAAAAGAAATCTACAATACTTGATAAAGTGAATTTTTTTTCTTTGCCCATAAACCTCCAACTAAAAGAAGGTAATTTTCCGTTGATCTCTTTCATAACAAAAAATATAGATTTATTCAATCTAGTGATAAATATTTAGGGTCTATCATATATCAAAATAACTTGCAACCACTTTTTTCTTCTAAAGCTTAAGTGCGAGCTCAACTTGCAACCACTTTATAATCAATTAATGATGAAGAGTGCTATGATAAGATTTTTTTGCCACATCCATAATGTTCATGTGGCCACAAAATTGCTTATAATTAATTTTATACTAATTCCATTTAGAGATAGCTCTTTTATAGAGGCACGAATATAATGATGAGGGTTCTATTGAGTTAATTCCAAAAAAAAAAAAAATAAATAAATTTTAACTCCACAAACATGTTCTTCTGCACCCACGACTAGCAAACTTCTTTCAGTACCTTGTAAATCATTCTAACCTAATATTAATAAATGCTCTCTCTCTCTCTCTCTCTCTCTCTCTCTCTCTCTCCATGAAATAATTTAAATGGCATCAGATTTAGTGTCAAAATTCTTTTGATGCAAATTTTTGTGTCAGATTTGTGTCTGCTTGGACTAATAGAGGCGGGCTCAAATTAGAGCAACATGCACTTTGAGATGGTGAACAAAGTCAACCAATTCGATCAAAACACCATAAAGATATCAGAGAGGGTTGGATGCATGAGACATTCCAATCTATAAGAGGTAACCTTTGTAAAATGTTTAACAAGAGGACTTCGTTGGGGAATATTTCCCTGGATTCCACTGAAAAAATTTCATGGAAATGAAAACATTCTCATATTTGCATGGGCAGACTAGTTAAGCACAAATCATAGTCAATGCAACATATCTTCTGATATGACGTATAGGATTATTTGAATCGGGAAGTGAAAGGGATTAGATTCTTAGAAAAATCTCTCCCAAAGAATGCTCTTGCCAAGCAGTAAAGATGTGATCCCCACTAGGGATTTCTCAAGAACTATGAAGAATTGTTTTCATTGAGGAATTCATCATGGTGTGGTCAGGTACTGAAGGGACACCAACTGGACATGCGTTAGTTGTATGAGCTAGAGTGCTAGCTGATGCCACATGTCCATTTGATGAGGCTATCAGAATAGGCCAAGTCAAGGTGGTAAAGATCGAAAGATCACAATGGTTCATCATATATCGTAATGGTCAGATTATAACAATGATTCGCCCGAAAAATATTATCTACGGCTCTGATGAAGTGCCCATCTTGTCAGGGATTCCTCGAAGCTAGTAAGATGGTTCCTACTAGACCAACATCATAGCATGATCGGCTCTAAGGCCAGAGAAGCACACTATCGTCCCTTTGGAGTTCCTTCGCAAGCTTTAGGAAAGCAAATCGCACTGGAGAATTGATTAGGAACAAGTGGAGTAATTCTTGCTCAAGGGAGACAGGTAGTCTAATTCATATATAAGGTAATTATGTTGAACACCTGATGAAAGGACTATACTGGGATTGTATTGCAAGTATGCAAGTACCCCATTAATAAATGGATTGATTATGTAGGCAAAGTACCATAATCAATGCGTCACGCCTCCCTAAATGAAGTAATAGGCGACACCCGCTAGAAAATCGATTGAGAGTTAGACTATAATGACGCTCTACCCATGAAAGAATGTTTAGACTTCAAGCTGAACTATATCCATGAAAGGATATGCACCAGGCTCATTCACGAAGGGCGAGATGTACACGTGAGCCTCGCTCATATGAAACGAATGGGACACGCATGTCCATCTAACCCATGAAGAATGGGTTATTGTATAAGTGGGTTGACGAAAGTCATGGTAAGAGAAGGGAATGGCATATCTCTTATCAATTGTTAGCTGCACCATGTATGGGCCACCGGTGGGACTTCCACCTTGCCCAAAATGTAAGGTGGCAATCAACAAGAGAAATACAAGGTTTCTCCTACATGTAGTTATTGTGAACTACAAGTGATCTTTTGACAAATGCAAGGTAATCATTATAAAGAGCTCACATGATAAAGAGACATTGAGGAATGCTCTTTCTTTACTACACCAAAACTAGATTACAAAGTACATAGACTTTGAAATGCAATTTTCCTCATAATGTACAATAAGTAAATGAAAAGTAAAAGAGGTTATGCATTATATCTCTTCAATTATCGTTTGTTGATAGGGGCAATGGATGAGATCCGTCTGTGTCGGCCAAGAAGTAGGCTCCTTTTTCGTAGACTTTATCGATCACAAAAGAGCCCTCCCAAGTGGGCTCAAACAAGTCATGCCTTTGATAATGAGTCGCAAATGGGTGGCGTAGAACGAACACCAAGTTCCAACTGTGAAGGTCCTCAGCCTCACTGATCTGTCATAAGCTCTGGACATCCGAGCTCAGTATAGCTTTAAGTTCTGTTGGGCTTGAAGCCTAAGAACCTTGAGACTATCAATCTCCTCCAACCTGAGTTAGGTGCTTTCGTCTCTAGCAAACTGGTTGCTAAGAGCAAATCTCAATGAGGGAAATTCTACTTCCAAGGGAAGGATTGCCTCGAACCCAAACATCAAAGTGTATGGGTTAATGCTAGTTAGGGCAAGATAAGTCGTATGATACACCCACAAAGCTTTCGACAGCTTCTCATGCCACTCTCACTTGTTAGCATGAATGATCCTTTTCATGAGATTTACCAAATTCTTATTAAAAGCATTGGCTAAATCATTAGCTCTCGGTTGATATATTGTGGAATACCACCAATCGATTTGATGTTGACGAGCGAATCAATTTAGCTTGGTGTTCTTGAAAGCTAGCCTTTTATCAGATATAATGTGACGTGGAACACTAAATTGATACACGATATGATTCTTTAGAAAGTGCAGAACATTCTCTACCTTGACCTCTCTAAAGGAAATGACTTTTGCCCACTTGGAAAAGTAGATGGTGGCTACAAGTATGAAACAATTTTCTTTAGAGGACGAAGGGTTGATAGACCCTACAATATCAGTTTTTCATGCCTCAAAGAGCCGAGATGCTACTATTGGATGCAGTGCATTCTGGGGCTGGTAACAGAACCTCACAATGATGGCACTACTTGGCATAATCTATGCAGTTAATGGTCATCGAAGGCTAGTAGTACTCATGTCTCTTAATCTTGGCTTTCATCTTGGGGCCCAACAGATGGGACCCACAAAGATCATCATGGACCACTGTCAAGATTTTCTAAATCGTATCCCTTCTAACACATCGCAACCACATTTGGGAGTGTTTCCCTCATCACATACGAGATGATGGCTTGACGTCAATCATTCGGTGGCTCATCAGACGTGGAGAGATTCACAGCTTTATTACTTGAAGGGGTCGCTCTTGAAGGCTCAACAAACATAAGATAGGACCCTTCTATCCTAGATCACAACTACCATGGGGTCACCAATAGGACTCGACAGTTTCTTAGCAAACTTAGCTAGAGGGTCAGCCTTGCTGTTCAGGGAACGGTAGATCCAAACTAAAGTAACATCAGGATTGCGCTCTAGTAATGTCATAACTCTCTTTTGGTATGCTTAAAAGGTCTGATTTGTGAACTTTGTAAGTTCCCAACGCTTGGCTAATGATGTGTTGTGAATCCCAATAAACCTTAATCCTTTTGATATTCATTTGGATGGCAAATTCTAATCCAAGAAACAAGACTTGGTATTCCTCCTTGTTGTTTATACATGGCTCTTTCAAGCTAAGGGTACAATGCTCGGGGGAAATGAAAATCAGGCTAATTTTGGCCTTCACCCTTGGGAGAGATCGACCTTCCTTCAAGGAAGACGCCCCATCAAAATATAATTCCCACTCAAAAAGATCAACAACTAATAGATCTTCATTAAGATAGTCATTGTTTAGCAATGAGTCAGCTGAGGCTAGTTGTGCCGCTAGAAAATCAGTCAAAGCCTATCTGTTGACAGCTCAAGGCAAACAATAATAGGAAGGAGGTATATCCTCTAATTTTTCATCATCATCATACAATAGCATTACATCAGCATTGATTACATGAGAATCAACTTAAAACAAATAAAATGCTCTTCTCCTTAAAACTGGATTTAGGAAGTACATAAAATGTCTTGATGTCTTCAAGTGTGGAAGCACGTGTAGCTATCAGCTCTCTGTGGTGGGTTCGTGGTATCGGGTTGATAGTCAGCACTTCAACCACCAAATTTAACTTTGACAGTCGAAAGACCATGACTGCTGATGCTGAACATAGGATTTCCTCATCAGATTCATATGGACTATCATCATTTGAACCTTCATCAGAGGTGAGATGATGTCAGACCCATCCCAGTCAGCCTGTAACGCAACAATCTTGGCATTGAGGACAACTATCTGGCCCTGTAGATGGGTGATAGTCTCCTCAAGAGTAGAACCCCCTTAATCGATTGTGGGGATAACTTTATCTTCTGCAGATTTATGATGGTCAGGCACATTGAGATCAACTGTTGGGTCATCCAAAGTAGATCTTCGACCATGAATGGTCACTGCCATGACATGGTGAGTTTTCATCTTAAAATCATGCAAATCCTCACTGAGGAAGTCATCCTCTTTGAGGATGTCATCAGGAACATCAGGAAGATTCTTTGGACAGGCCCTCCTCAGGATCGAACTCAAATTCACCCTAGGGATTAACTCGAGGTAGCTCCAAACTGCAATCAACTGAGATGACACTTATCTCAGGATCAAAATAGTAGCCTCTAGAATTGGAGGTGGAATCATAAGAGGTGCAACGGTGGAAGCTGTTCAGACCCACATCCTATTCGATGGGCGATAATCCCATCTCTAGTACAAATGAGGGGCATAACAAATCTCGCCCAGCTACTAAAAATAATATGCACATAATATGTACTAAAAGTAAGAGAATAATAAGCAAACAAATCTTTCTTTTTATTATTATCAACACAAGCGGTATAGTAAGAGATGTTACAAGGGCCTTTATGGAATTAGTAGTAAACAAAACAGAACCTAGCTCCGGCGCATCCCCATCAAGCTCCATATCCGAAGCCCCTTGAGACTCCTGGACAAGCTCCACAATATGCACCACGAAGCACAAGTACACCAATCTTGCGATGGACCAACAAATGGACCCCAGTCCCCTTCTACCAAGGACGTACATGTAAGGAATGTAAAAAAGCTGCTCCATAACCTGCTTGTATGTCTCCCAGTTCTGGGCCAGAACCTTCTCCCAAGAAACTAGACCCTTTCCTAGTAGGGAGGAAACTACTATGGTAATCGTCTTCTTCAGAATACTCATGACAGCATGGTCAACCTGACCAGCTGTCTAAGGGAGCCTGTATTCTGAGGTGATGCATGCCTCTTAACAATTCTGACATGGACGTGATTCATGCATCCAGAAAGAAAAAAAAATTGATTCTCGATGGTCTACCTAAAAAATACCCATTTTTATGCCTTATTTATGATTCAATTCTTAAGGATATTATGCTTTAATGAAAGGTATTTTCATGTTTTTTGATGTAGATGATTAAAATAGTCCAAGAAAGAAAAAGAAGGAAAAAAGAGCAAAAATGAGCAAAAATGGAGCTTATGGAGCAATTTTTGGAATTATTGGCCTGGCGCCAAAGTCCGGCGCTTAAGCGCAAGTTCGATACAGATGATGTTAAGTTTTTTTGATGACTTTGGGCAGTTATTTTGACGGTGTTAAGCGGTTATTGGAGCTTCTAGAAGACTGGAAGTTACTCATAATATATAGGACATGTGATACAATGTATTTGGACACAAGGAAACGGTCTGGATCTCGAAGAGGTGCGACCAAAAGTGAAGAGGTGGGAAAGACCTAGTCACGGAGTCCGGCGCCTAGGCGCCAGATCCCGGCGCTTAAGCGCGACGGTTACATTCTAGAAGATACATTGAATTTGGACGAATTTTGAAGAGGTGTCTTAAACAACCCCTGCCCAAATTCAGAGCTCTATAAATAGGAGCCCATTCTACAGAGAAATTCGCCCCTTCTAGTACCAAAACCCCCTCTTAGTACACATACCAGTTTTCTCTCTCATCTCTAGTTTAATTTACTCTCTTCCATACTTAGGGTGCCACTTTATTTTATATCTAGTGAGTTTTTTTTGAGTGTTTATTGTGTGTAATTGCTGTTGTTGTCTTTCATCATTGCTTTGGAGTCAGTAAAAGTCAGCGGAGCTTTTGAAGGAACACTTCAGATAAATATTTATACTTTGGTTCAAAGTTTTATAAATATGTTTTGTTGTGTTATTTTAATGAGTTCTGAGTAGTTAGTTATCTTTCTCCTTACAACTATGAAAAGATTATAAATTATTTAAATTTCGTAGGAGAATTAAATATAAAATATTTAAAACTATTGTGATGATATTAATACCTGATCTTAGTTTACTTTTTAAAATGGCCATTTAATTTGTTAAAACATGTTAAAGAACTTTGAGACCTATCCGGAGATAAATTCTTAACTAGTAGATATCACATGAATCCTTAGGTAATCGTAGGCTATACGCGGAATGTTTAAGGTGAAGTGCAAATAAATAGGAAGATATTACTTATTGGGCATAGAATTAATTAGTTTTTAGAGTGACAGACTAAATTATAATAATTTGGTTTATAGAAAGGTAACGGGTCACTGGTTGGGCCGACCATATCCACCCTTGGACATCTAGTAGTGTGAGCCTAGATTAACCCATTCTTCTAATAAAACATCCTGAGCCTAACTATAGATTAGTCAATGTTCTTTGCACCTGGACCAAAGGGTAAAAAATAGGAATGCTTCTATTTAGCACAATACTATAATCTTAATTCCCTAAAAAAGATAGTTAATCTATAATTCTTGGATTAGTTGAAAAAGGAGAAAGTCGTTTTTACACTTGCATAGAATTTTAATTACTGCTTATTTTAATTTACTGCTTACTGCTTCTTTATTTTAGTAAAAATTATTAGTTGAATATATATATATATATATATATATATATATATATATAAATATATATATAAGGTAATAAAGGTATATATAATTAGCATAAGAAAATTTCAAAAGATTACTTATATACTTATTTTTTTTATTATTTTATTTTTTTTATTATCCCTGTGAGATCAATAACCAGGACTCCACTAGAGCCCTGTATTACTTGAACGATACGTATACTTGCGTTTAAAATTATAACTTTTATAATAATTAAATCTAAATATAAAATTATTAAAGTAAACCTCGCACATCAAGTTTTTGAAGCCATTTGCCAGAAATTAAATCTTCTAAAAAGTAGTATCAAATTCTTGAATTTTAAAGCAAATTTAAAGTCGCATCACATCAAGTTTTTGGCACTGTTGCCGGGGATAAGATAAAAAATATAAATAATAATAATAATAATAAAATGTAAAAACAAAACATAAAAACAAAAATATTTTCTTTAAATTTTTATGTGTAGTTCTGGATCTAAAGGATTACTACCTTTTGATTCTGAATTAGAAAGAACAATTAAAAGAATTAAAAAAGGAAAACAATTTTCAAAACATCAAAAAATGGCTAACTTACATAATAATCAAAATCCAATCAAAATTAATGAACAAAATATTTATAAACCATTAAGGGAATATGCAAACCCTACAGCTGATGAACTTCATGTTGGTTTTCAAATTCCAGTTGTAGATGCTAATTCTTTTGAGCTTAAATCTTCTATTATTCAAATGGTTCAAAACAATCAATTTGGAGGAACACCTAATGAGGATCCAAATTTACACCTTGCTAGTTTTTTAGAACTTTGTGCCACTTTTAAATATAATAATGTTTCTGAGGATGCTATTAGGCTTAGACTCTTTCCTTTTTTCTTAAAAGAAAAAGCAAAGATGTGGCTTAATTCATTAGCAACTTGTTCTATTAAAACATGAGTTGATATGACACAAAAATTCCTTGCTAAATATTTTTCACCTTCTAAAACTGCTAAATTGAGAAATGATATTACTTCATTTACTCAATTTGATGGAGAAACAATTTATGAAGCTTGAGAAAGATTTAAAGAACTATTAAGAAAATGTCCTCATCATGTTTTACCAGATTGGTTAATTATTCAAACATTTTATAATGAACTTATTGGATCACTTAGATCAATTATTGATCTTCTATCTTGGTGGTTCTTTAATGGCTAAGACATTTGAAGAAGCCTACACCTTAATTGAAGAAATGGCTAATAACAATTTTCAATGGCCTTCTGAAAGGGTTAATCCTAAAAGAATGGCCAGTTGAAGCATTTTCTATTTTAGCTTCACAAGTGGCTGCAATATCTAAGAAATTAGATAATTTTGCTATTAATATATCAAACAATCGAAACTTTGCAAGCTATTGCTAGTAAAACTAATATTCCTTATTCTAATTATTATAATTCTGGTTGGAAAAATTATCCTAATTTTAATTGGAGTAATGGACATCAAACCAATCCAAATTGGAACAATCAAGGAAATTCAAACTATAGACCAACTTATCCTCCTGGTTATAACAATCAGCAGAAAAAGTTGTCCGTAGAAGAATTGATCTTGCAACTTAGCAATGAGCTACAAAGTCAAAACACTGCTATTCGTAATATTGAGAATCAGATGGGTCAAATTGCTAATTTCATTAATTATAGTCCTCAAGGAACACTGCCCAGGAATGTCAAAATTAATCCTAAAGGATCTGGAAAAGAACATGAACAAGCAAAAGCTGTACAACTTAGAAGTGGAAAGGAATTAAAAGAGAAAACATGGAATGAGATTGAAAAAGAGAAAGAAGTTGAAGAGATTGAAAAACCTAAAGATACCCTTTCTCAAGTAAAGATCATGCTTTGTTGTACCTACTTGAAGTGGAAGTTGAAATACCACCACCACCTTTTCCTCGAAGAATTAAACGAAGAAGCTTGACCATCAATTTTCTAAATTCTTTGAAATTTTTAAGAAACATACCAACAACATTCCTTTTTCTGAAGTTTTGGCGCAAAATGCCAAGCTATGCAAAATTTATGAAGGATATTTTAAGCAAGAAGAGAAAATTTGAAGCTTATGAAACTGTTGCATTAAGTGAAGAATGTAGTGCAATAATTCAAAATAAATTATTTTAGAAACTTAAAGATTCTGGAAGTTTCACTATACCATGTGCTATTGGAGAAAAATTCTATGGAAAAGCCTTATGTGATTTAGGAGCTAGTATTAATCTCATGTCATTTTCAATCTTTCGAAGGTTAGATTTAGGAGAGATCTCCCCTACCACTGTAACTCTATAGTTAGCTAATCGATCGATCACTTATCCTAAAGGAGTTATAGAGGATGTTCTCATTAAGGTAGATAAATTTATCTTCCCTATAGATTTCATTGCTCTAGATATGGAAGAAGATAAAGAAATACCTATCATTTTAGGAAGACCTTTTCTAACCACCGGTCGAGCTATGTGAAAAAAGGAGAATTAACAATGAGAGTTAATGATCAATAGATAACATTCAATGTTCTGAAATCAATGAGGTATACTGAAAAAGAAAAATGCTATCGGATGGATATTTTTTATTATATGATTGAAAAGCATTACCAAGAAAGATGTAAGGTCATTTTTGATGATAAAGATAAAGAATCTATGTTATATGATGAGTCATTAAATGAAGAAAATTCATCTGAAGAAGCTCATTATTTTCATTAAAATTAGGAAATTTTAGACACAACTACAAATGAGATATTATTATCCTCAATTGAAAAAGCCCCTGAACTTGAATTAAAGATGTTACATGCACATTTAAAGTATGCATTTCTTGGAGATTCATTAACTTTACCTGTAATTATATCTTCATAATTAAGCAAAGATCAAGAAGAAAAATTAATTAGAGTTCTGAAGAATTATAAGAAAGCTTTTGGTTGGACTATTACAGATATAAAAGGAATAAGTTCTTCAATCTGTATGCATAGAATTTTAATGGAAGAAAATTGTAAACCCACTATTGAATCTCAAAGAAGATTAAATCCAATTATAAAAAAGGTTGTTAAGAAAGAGATTTTGAAATGGTTAGATGCTGGAATTATTTATCCTATTTCAGATAGCCAATGGGTAAGTTTTATTCATTGTGTTCCAAAGAAAGGATGAGTAACTGTCATTGTCAATGAAAAAAATGAATTAATCCCAACAAGACAAGTTACTGGATGGCGAATTTGCATTGACTATCGAAAATTAAACAACGCCACTAGAAAGGTTCATTTTCCTTTACCTTTCTTGGATCAAATGTTGGATAAACTTGCTGGACACTCATATTTACGTTTACGGATGGATATTACGGTTATCATCAATTACTCGTTGCTCCGAGGATCAAGAAAAGACAACATTTACAAGTCCTTATGAAACATTTGACTTTAGAAGAATGCCTTTTGGTTTATGCGATGCACTCATGACTTTTCGAAGATGTATGATGTCAATATTCTGTGATTTGATTGATAAAGGTATTGAAGTATTCATGGACGATTTTTTAATTTTTGGAACTTCTTTTGAATCTTGCTTGAAAAATATAACGAAAATTTTAAATAGATGTGAAGAAACAAATTTAGTTTTAAACTGGAAAAAATGTCAATTTATAGTCACTGAAGGCATTTTACTTGGACATAAAGTTTCACAAATAGGAATGGAAGTTGATCAAGCAAAAGTGAAAATTATTGCTAAACTGCAACCACCTACTACTGTTACTGAAGTAAGAAGTTTTTTGGGTCATGCTTGGATTTTATAGGAGATATATAAAGGATTTTTCTAAAATTCCTAAACCTCTTTGTCATTTATTGGAAAAAGAAGCTAAATTTGAATTTAATGAAGATTGTCCGAATGCGTTCAATATTCGAAAGAAAAGTTAATCATCGCACTTGTCATTGTTGCACTCGATTGGAATAAACCTTTTGAATTAATGTGTGATGCAAGTGATTATGCAATCGAGCTGTATTATGACAAAAACATGAGAAGATTTTTAAAGTTATATACTATGCCAGCAAAACTCTTAATGAAACTCAAATAAATTACACTACTACTGAAAAAGAGCTGTTAGCAATAGTATATGCCTTTGATAAATTTAGAACATATCTTCTTGAAACAAAATGTATTGTGCATACTGATCATTCTGCTATTAAGTATTTAATATCTAAAAAGGAAGCCAAACCTAGATTGATCAGATGGATTTTACTTTTACAAGAATTTGATTTTGAAATTGTGAACAGAGAGGGACTGACAACCAAATTGCTGATCATTTATCAACAATCAAAAATAATAATGAGAAGATTTATGAAGAAAATATAAATGAGAAATTCCCGGATGAGCAATTATATGTCATTCAAGAATTACAAATGCCATGGTATGCAGATATAGTTAACTACTTGGTTAGCAATATTTTACCATATGGGATGAATAGTAAATATATTAAGAAATTCAAGAATGATTATAAATCATATATTTGGGAAGATCCTCATTTATTTAAAATAGGAAGAGATTCTGTGATTCAAAGATGTGTACCTTATGAAGAAACTTTTGCAATTATTCAAAAATATCACGATTCTGAATTTGGAGGACACTTTGAAGTGGATAAAATTACATTTAAAATTTTAAATTCTCGATTTTATTGGCCTACTTTATTTAAAGATGTTGGATATTATGTGAAAACTTGTGATCGATGTCAAAGAATGGGAAATATATCCAGAAAAGATGAAATGTCTCTAAACTTTACATTATAAATCAAAATTTTTGATGTATGGGGTTTAGACTTTATGGGACCTTTCGTACCATCATCTGGAAAGATTTATATTTTATTAGCAGTTGATTATGTTTCAAAGTGGATCGAAGCTGTAGCTTTACCGAACTGTGATTCCAAAAGTTTTTCAAAATTTTTAAAGAAAATGATTTTTACAAGATTTGGAATGCCTAGGATAATTATCACAGATGGGGGAAGTCATTTCAGAAATATAAGAATTCAATCATTGCTGAAAAAATTCAGAATTAAGCATAGAATTGCAACTACTTATCATCCTCAAACAAGTGGAATGGCTGAAGTATCAAACAGAGAAATTAAAAGAATATTGGAAAAGACTGTTAATCCTAAAAGAACTGACTGGGTTGATAGACTTGATTCTGCATTATGGGCTTATAGAACAACCTATAAGACACCTATCAGAATGCCAACTTATCGGTTAATTTATGGAAAACATTGTCACTTACCTGTTGAACTGGAGCATAAATATTATTGGGCGATAAAAGGAGTTCAATTATAATTGAATACTGCATGAGAAAAATGATTATTACAACTGAATGAAATAGAAGAGATTAGAAATGAGTCTTATGAAAATGCAAGAATTTATAAGGAAAGAATGAAGAAATTGCATGACAAAATGATTTCAAGGAAAATATTTGAGCCTGGACAAGAAGTATTATTATTTAATTCTCGTTTAAAGCTTTTCCCTAGAAAATTAAAATCTAAATGGATGGCACTGTTTATAATTGAGAAAGTATACCCTTATAGAGCCGTGGATATTAAAGATCGCAAAACTGGAAAAGTATTTAAAGTTAACGGATTAAGACTGAAGCCTTATATGGGAGAAATGAAATTAAATTACAAAGAGGCTTATGAGCTGAGTCTACCCGATTAATTTAATTAATTAGGTCGGGCTGACGACGTTAAACCAAGCACTTTGTGGGAGGCAACCCATATTTATTAGTTTGAGTTTAATTATTGATGTAAGGTTATGCCTTGGTCTTGACTAAATTTGTATATAACTTCTAGAAATAGAAGAGTAACAAGTCTGTATTGGCTTAAGCGAAACATTTTCTTGAAGTATATAGAAGATGGACTTGGACCACTCCATGTCATATGTGAGTAAAAAGGAGATCAAGTTAACCTTCGTTTGTGATAGTTTGTGATTTGAATTTTTCGTAAATGTGCTTGTGTGTTGATCACACTTGTTTATTAGACCTATTTTTACGACTGAAAATTTGTAAAATTTGACGATAGACGAATCGGAGTCGATCGAGGTTCCGGCGCCTAAGCGCCAGAATAACTGGCATATCGATAATCCGGCGCCTAGGCGCCAGATTCCAGCGCCTAAGCGCTGCGGTTACAGATCGTGGAAAAACTGAATTTCTTCAGTTTTTCACACGAAATCTCTTTGTTTGTAGCCTATTTTTCATCCCCAATCCCATAGACACACTAATTTAGACCAGAGCAATTCATTTTGAAGGAGTTAGGAAGGATTTGGAGGCCATGGATAGAGGAAATCATGGAAATGAGGTAAGAGACAAATCTCCTAAAGATCCTCAACCTTTTTTTAATGGTTTTATTGCTATTAGTCAAGAGAAGATGTTTAGTCGAATGGATAAGATTGAAGCGTAACTTCAAAGTATTGGTAATCATCTCCATGAGATGTATCACTAGTACGAACACTTGGAATGGCAAACCAAACTTCAATCTGATCACATGGCTGCTTATCATGACGCTCAAGTAGAAATGTACACGAAGAACAAGTGGATTGATTAAAAGACGGCTTTGGAATTTCCAAGGGCGTTGGTGTTCTATCCCTTCGGTCCTAGCGAACTTCATTGTGAAAGAGATGTAAATTGAAGATCGGTGTTAAATAGATTCAGTATGTGTTTTAGGTGTGATCGAGTCTTGTTTTAGTGTTTTGAATATCTAATGCGTGTATTTGCTTAAATTGTTCAATGTGTGTTGTTGGATTTGAATGTTTGCTTTGTTGATAAAAAGTTGAACCTCGATACAAATCTTGTATTGAAGATTGTTGAATTTGGAATGAATATTAGGATTTTGAATTGAAGAATTTGGATACATTTATGTGGATCTATACTTTCATTTTAAATTGATTATGAAAATATTTGGAGGTTATAAAATGGATAAATACTCTCATAAGAGTAATTAGAAGTCAAATTTGATAAGATTTGGTGGAAAATATTTAATTTAAATCGAATTTTTGGAAATGCGAGTCTAACGCCTAGGCGCCAGAATTTGGCGCCTAGGCGCTGGTTCAGCCTGAACCCGAAAACTCATCTTCTTAAACCCCCCCACGCCATTTTTGACGCCTAAGCTTCCTTCTCACAGTATTTTTGCGAAAATACCACCTAGAGATCCCATTTAGAGCCGGATTTTCAAGTTTTTGGGCTTGAAATCACCCGATTTATTCATCTCGAGGTCAGATCTATATTCTAAACTCAAAATTTTTTATTTTCACCATGGAATATACTCTCATCTAGAAAAACTGAAATTTTGAGAAAATTTTGATTTTTTATGGTTAAATCCATGGGTGTTTAGGCTATTTCAAGTTTGAAAAGCTTAAATTAGTTTATTCTTCTAGATCCGTTGAATTTATTTCGTGTTTTTCTTTCATGTTTAGATGGCACCCAAATCTAAGCGAGGAAACGAACGGAAAAACTTTGATCGTAGCAAGTTCATCATTACTGCTGTACATTTCCAATATAATGATTTTACTACGAATCAGAAGTTTATCTCAGAGCGAAGTTTCTATAATCCTGGAGGAAGAATTGAGGAGACAATCGTTGCACTCAACTGGCAACGATTTTGCTATTTCACTGCTGTTGCCGTTATCCCGGTGGTTAGAGAATTTTATGCTAATTTCGTGGATGCCGAGGAATATGAGATTTTTCGTTCGAGGAGTTGGAGTAGGATTCACTCCTGAATGCATCAATATTTTCTATGGTCTGCCGCCAAACATTGAGTGTTATTGCTCAGGTTTATCTCCATCTGAGGAAGATTTGGACATGATCATTGCCTACCTGACTGATAGTACTGGAGCCTGGACGATTCGGAATGGAAAAAGGGCAAATTTTTCATCTTCTAAGCTTAATGGTGTTTCCAAGGCATGACACTACTTTATTTATGCTCGTCTCCTTCCATCCAATCATCTGAGTGAAGTTACTAGAGATAGAGCTATTCTAAACTACTGCATTCAAGAGAGGAAGTCTATTGATGTAGGGAGCATTATTTATGATTCTGTGGAGGCTACTGCTCGTTCTAGCACATCTATTGAACTTGGTTTTCCATCACTGATCTATTCTCTATGTCAAAGTCTTTGGAGTAGTTGTTGAGCTTTCTGAGAAAGAGCTCAAGTCGACGAAGCCTATAGGATGAGAGAGCGTCAGCATTTATGATCGACTGCGAGGTAAGTGTTCTCTTGCACTGTCGGTTCATTACTACTTCGGTGGAGAGCTCTACTTCTAGACCATCTACTTCTGTCGACCCATCATCTACATCTTGGGAAACCATGCATGATCGGTTCATAGAGCGACGGCATGAGTTATTCTTAACTCACTGCAGAGTAGATACCATAGACAAGAAGATTGATCACCTTTACGAGTATACACAAAGAAAGAGTGATTTTGATGCTTGAGTATTCGAGTCTTTAGTGAGATTTACGAAGGGAGAGCATGATGTTCAGTTCCCTACATGTCCCAGATTTTCACCCTATGTTGATCCTAAGGATATGAAGTTCTCTTCTGGTGATGATGATGATGAAGCTACAGATAGTGATTAGTAGCTCGACTTATCTCTAGAATTTATTGATTCTGTTTTTAGAGTGTTTTCTTATTTCTTGTACTGTTTATTGTGATGTTATTTGTTAGAGTTGTTGTGAACTTTTTATGTTAAAACTATTTCTTAGCTTATCTGATGTGTGTTTAAGACTGAGATGTAAATGAATTTCCATAAAAAGTTTATTTCTGTTTCAGCCTATTATTTAGTATTTATGAATAGTTAGATTGCATGTTTAAATTAAAAGAAAAAGATTTTTTTTTTAGAAATTAACTCGTGCTCTGTAAAACTTTTCTATATATGCTTAATCATTTTTGTTATATTCATATTAAAGCATGTGTAGAAGTAGAAGTTAGATTTTCCTTACTACATCATTGTTATACTAAGATTAATTTCTGTTTATTTCTTTCTCTCATGCTTTAGAAAATTTCTTAATTCATATTTATACCAAAGCTGAAGTTTGGGGGAGGGAAAACATTTATCAAATTTAAATATTATTTGTCCTTAAAGAACTAATATTTTCTTTAAAAATATATTAACATAACATAAGGAATGAAAAATCTGTTTAAGATTACCTAAATTTTTGAATTTATAAATAATTTAGTAAACTTAACTAAAATTTCAATAATATTGATTGATTTTAAGAATAGAATCATTTAGCTTTAAGAATAATAAGATTAAAATTTTTCTATTTATAGTAAAGAAAACTGTATTTTTGAAATAATAAGGAATCAAGATTATTGCTTGAAAAAGAAAAGATTGAAATAATTTTTGAAAAATAATAAATTATTAATGTCATATTTATTAAGTAAGAATGTATAAGTTTTTAAAAATAAGTTAAGGATAGTGAAATTCAAAATCCTTAACAGGCTATCCAAAAATAGTAATCCTCACAAATAAAAAAAATAAAAAAAAAGAGAAGAAGTAAAGAAATGTGAGGAGAAGCTTGAGGAAATGTCTAATCAAAAATTGGCTTCACTTGAATTATCTTATAGTAAAAAAAAACTGATTACATTTTTTAACTTAATTTTTATGTACATACATATATTTTTACTAGAAAAATATTTCATGAAAATCTTTTTCTTGTAAATGTTCTATGTGACCTTGATATGATAAACTACAATTATTCTTGAAATAAATGAAAAATTAGAAGTCTTATTATTTGGTAGTTAAATATTCTTAAATTCTTAAAATTAAACTTATTTAGTGAAATTTAATTAATGATTTGCTAAAGCATTTACAAAACAAAAAATTATAAGAAATCTTAAATATTTTAACTTCATTTCAAATGTTATCTATTTTATGTAACTATAAAAGGTTACTTGAGGACAAGTAACGTTTAAGTTTGGGGGAATTTGATCTACCTAAAAAAATACCTATTTTTATGTCTAATTTATGATTCAATTCTTAAGGATATTATGCTTTAATGAAAGGTATTTTCATGTTTTTGGATGTAGATGATTAAAAAGAGTCCAAGAAAGAAAAAGAAGGAAAAAGGAGCAAAAATGAGCAAAAATGGAGTTTATGGAGCAATTTTTGGAATTATTGGCCTGGCGCCTAGGCGTCAGAGTCCGGCGCCTAAGCGCCAGTTCGATACAGACACTGTTAAGTTTTTTTGATGACTTTGGGCAGTTATTTGACGGTGTTAAGCGGTTATTGGAGCTTTTAGAAGGCTGAAAGTTACTCCTAATATAGAGGACATGTGATACAATGTATTTGGATACAAGGAAACGGTCTGGATCGCAAAGAGGTGCGACCTAAAGTGAAGAGGTATCACGGAGTCCGGCGCCTAGGCGCCAGATCCCGGCGCTTAGGCACGACGGTTACCTTCTAGAAGATACATTGAATTTGGATGAATTTTGAAGAGGTGCCTTAAGTAACCTCTGCCCAAATTCAAAGCTCGATAAATAGGAGCCCATTCTACAGAGAAATTCGCCCCTTCTAGTACCAAAACCCCCTCTTAGTACACATACCCATTTTCTCTCTCATCTCTAGTTTAATTTACTCTCTTCCATACTTAGGGTGCGGTGCACTTTATTTTATATCTAGTGAGTTTATTTTAAGTGTTTATTGTGTGTAATTGCTATTGGAGTCTTTCATCATTGCTTTGGAGTCAGTAAAAGTCAGCGGAGCTCTTAAAGGAACACTTCAGATAAGTATTTGTACTTTGGTTCACAGTTTTATAAATATGTTTTGTTGTGTTATTTTAATGAGTTCTGAGTAGTTAGTTATCTTTCTCCTTTCAACTATGAAAAGATTATAAATTAATTAAATTTCGTAGGAGAATTAAATATAAAATATTTAAAACTATTGTGATGATATTAATACCTAATCTTAGTTTACTTTTTAAATTGGTCATTTAATTTTTTAAAACCTGTTAAAGAATTTTGAGACTTATCCGGAGATAAATTCTTAACTAGTAGATATCACCTGAATCCTTACGTAATCGCAGGCTATACGCGGATTGTTTAAGGTGAAGTGCAAATAAATAGGAAGATGTTACTTATTGGGCATAGAATTAATTAGTTTTTAGAGTGACAGACTAAATTCTAATAATTTGGTTTATAGAAAGGTAACGGGTCACTGGTAAGGCCGACCATAGCCACCCTTGGACATCTAGTAGTGTGAGCCTAGATTAACACATTCTACTAATAAAACATCCTGAGTCTAACTATAGATTAGTGTTCTTTGCACCTTGACCAAAGGGTAAAGAATAGGAGTGTTTCTATTTGATACAATACTATAATCTTAATTCCCTAAAAAAGATAGTTAATCTATAATTCTTGGATTAGTTGAAAAAGGAGAAAGTCGTTTTTACACTTGCATAGAATTTTAATTACTGCTTATTTTAATTTATTTCTTACTTGCTTCTTTATTTTAGTAAAAATTATTAGTTGAATATATATATATAAGGTAATAAAGGTATATATAATTAGCATAAGAAAATTTCAAAAGATTACTTATATACTTATTTTTTTATTATTTTATTTTTTTTAATATCCACTGTGGGATCGATAACCAGGGCTCCACTAGAGCCCTGTATTACTTGAACGATACGTATACTTGCATTTAAAATTATGACTTTTACAATAATTAAATCTAAATATAAAATTATAAAAGTAAACCTCGCACATCAAGTTTTTGAAGCTATTTGCTAGAAATTAAATCTTCTAAAAAGTGGTATTAAATTCTTGAATTTTAAAACATATTTAAAGTCGCATCGCATCACTCGACAAGAGTGATTGAAGACTCCATCTAGGCCAGAACCCGAACAATAGAAGGAACTTGTTGTTGGGTCTATACCGAGCTGTTCCTAGTCCTCTGGGCTTTCCTACCCACCCTCAGAGAAAGAGAAGCTTCAGAGGGATCGAGGGTGACAAGCATCGGATATGCAACAAGGAACAGAGTAACGATAGTGGTGCCATGAGAAGACTCTCCTACTGATGGCAGGGGGATTCATGAAAATATGGAGGAACGACCCGACAGCTTGAAAGAACCGACGAGCATTGTAGCACATTGATATTAGACACTGACCTTTTCTTCACATATGGGACAGGCTTAATGCGAGCCACTGCAGCAGGAACAACTCGATGTGCTCTACTACTCCTTCAAATGGGAGGGCATAGAGTGGACATCTCAGCATTTGTGGGATTAACTATGGTAATCCGGATAAGGTGCTCAAAGGAACCAAAGGTTATGACGCCCTCGAGAGCACATAAAATGCTTTGGGAGAAGGAAATAGAATACCCTACCCCCTCCCCGACAGTGGCGATCGTGACCACCTTCTTGCTCGTCATGTCTGCCAAGAAAAAAAGACAACAATCATAAAAATATAAAGGTTAAAGAAAACGAATTAAATAAAAGTACAATGACATTGATGCACACAATAATGCAACAATCGATCTGTCGAGGGTATACAAATGGACAGAATAACATCAATTTGCTAACCATAGCAACTAATGTTTGGATCTGAAGTCTAAGGTCTAAAAGACACAAACAAGTGGCACTACGAAGGAAGGAGGCTAGGTCACTAGAATTGTAAGTAGAACCCCCAAACATGAGAGAGCACACTGCTCTAAGCACAAGTCTTCAAATTCGCTAAGACCCACAAAATAAGCAAACAAAACTCCATGTACAAAGAGAGGGAGAATATTTTACACGAATTGCTAATCTTGCGAATACACTGGAATGAGCAAGAAGTAAGAAAAAATCCCATGGTGAAGAGAAAGCCTCATCCCCAGCATAGTCACCAATCTATTTTTGTTCCTTTCTCCTTTTATTTTTAAAGGGGTAACCAGTTTATCCAATATAGTATACTTCTCTTTTTTGAATAAGTCTCTCTTCTGGTTCATGCGAATGATTTAAAGAAGAGAGGAATCAACAAAGTAGAACGTACAACAAAAACAGACAAACAGGAGAAAGAATATGGAAAACTTCCATGCGGCAAACCTCATCGAGATAGGTCAAGCATATGCATCCGAACAAGATTGGACTGAAATAGCTTGTGTTAAATATCCACAAAAGAATGCATAGGAAAGCTACCAACAACTAGGGATTTAGGTGTGTTTTTCAGTTCTAGGGTTCAGAGTGCTCTCAAGGGGATGTATCCCACTTGGTTAAATACATCTTAGGAGTTTTCCAAGAATATTCTTGATCCAAAGGAGTTTTTCTTACATTACCAGTGACAACAAGCATAGGGCTTTCAAAGGAAAGTTATTTTATATGGGAATGCTTTGATGCTTTCAAAGCTCCCACTAAGCCATGGGGCGGAGAGTGAGTCTCTCGCAGTCCCACATGGGCAACAGACTCATCAGCATAGGTAGCCTATAAAATAATGGAATCATCCCAATAGGGAGTCCCCATACGTCAAGGCAAATCTGGACCATAAGGGCAAAGGTCAAATCATTGTATCCAAATAGGAAACTGCTCATCAGTAATTGAGCCATCAAGATGATATTAATAAATGCAAAAGGAGTGAGAGGTAGAGGTAGCTGGTTTAAAGATTAGTGAAGGTGGGTTCAAAGATTAACGACGGCTCAACAAGGTTATTCAGAGTAAGGAAGAGTAATCCCTAGAAGATAGAGGTAGCTGGGTCGGGGCACCACGGACTTATCATCCCAAGCCACTAGACCTTTTGTCTACCTGGTCATGAAGGCAATCGACCCAACACATCTGGAGATCCCAGGTCAGCAATTCATGAATTGTGTCATCCGCAGAGACCTCGATAGCCCTAAAGTTGAAGAAAGAAAACTCTATCCTATTACTATCTAGTAGAGCTCCAAGAGGTGGGACTTATACCCACCAAAATGGTAAGGATGTTGCTGGAAAAAAGGAGAAAGAGAGCTTCAACTACAAAGTTGTAAACACTCCCAACAAAGGACTTACACCCGGTCTAAGTTGAGGAGCCTTCTAACAATCAATGCTCACTAGATAACTACCTAAGTAGATACCTATGTTGGGCCAGTCAGGTTGGAGAAACACGGGGGCTTCTTCTCGGAATATGCAAAAGGATGCAATTATCTCGAACGATCCTTAGATATTGTGGAGTCCCTATTAATTATGACTTGGGTGAGAGCCATGCTATGCATCCCATTTAAAATTAAGCCGAAGGCTATACAGGTAAGTAAAAGCATGTTTTCAAAAACTCTGACAATTTTAATCCTAAATTTTAGATTACCTCAATCTTTTATGATTATGATGTTTCTAAAAAAAATTAAAATTTTACGGTCCTAGAGAGCTTAAATTGTATTTTTTTTTGCAGCATCCCAAAATAAACAAGAAAGAAACAGATAAACAATCCAAGCATGTAAACATGTCATGAAAGCAAGAAAATAAGACAAACATGAAATATACCATTGGTTCAGCGACATTTCTTAGAAAAAAAAAGGTGACCCAGCTATGAATAAGTACTTGCCTAGCTTAATTCTTTAAATCAATAAGATTTTGAATCAAGGTACAAAACACGAGCAAATAGCTTATGGCCTTCGTCACATGATTTTGCTTTCCTCTCATCTCAAAACCCATGCTCGTACCTTATTTCTAATACAGGACTCTCCTAGGACTCTAAAAGGTTCAACAGAAAAAATAAAAAAGGACATCACTTGCATGAAAATAATGCTAACGGGAAAACCGAACAAGCATGCAACTTATTTAGGTCATGCCTGGTGAAGGAGCTAAGCAGCGCCTGCCAAAAAAACTTGCCAATAATCATTAAGTTGCTCCCTCTTCTTATTGTACATGTATGTGTGCATATATACAACATGACCCCTAGAGAAGACCGCCCTAATGTACTACCATGTTTATCAAAACAGAAATGCATAAACACACCAAAAAGCACAAAGGTGGCACATAGCTAGAATAAACAAGCTGACAAAAAAAAAGTCAGAGGGACCAAAAATATTACATAGTACCCTAGTCCTAGCCTAGCACACCACCTAATGAGAATGTATGATTTTTACAGGGTTTCCACACTGACCCTATCCTAAATATTTGAGGGATCTAAAGGGTGTCACCTAAGATGGATTTTAAAAAGGGTTGGCCTTACATATGACCCAATTTGCTACATGCATAAATTTTAAAATTATGGCGGATGTAATAAGTGGAATAATATATTTTTTTAGTTTTAAAATAACAAGCATTAATACAGAGCCGTAAAATTCAAGGTGATACGAGTCAGATCTCTTGGATCATTAGCATGGTCATACTCATGTTAATCTTGACGCTTTAACTCACATTGCTCGCCAGGATAAACTCAACAAGAAATGCTTGTTAAGGCATCGTGACCAACACGAAGCCACTCACCTACCAAGGTTGGCTCCCTATCATGCATGCATGCAAATGAAAATACGAACAATCATATGAAAAAAGTAGTGAGGAGTGTGTTGTGGAGGCACTACCTCAGAAAAGAGCGTGTCGTTGAGGCGGCTACCTAAAGGGATGGGTGTGTCACAGAGGTAGTGACTTGGAAGGTTTGGTATGCCGTAGAGGTAGTGGCCCAAACATGGTTTTTCCATAGAGGAAGTGACCAAAAAGGGTGGGCGTGAAATGAATGCAATAGCCCGAAAGATAGGTATACCGTGGAGGTAGTGACCAAAAAGAGTGAGTGTGTCGTGAAGGCATCATCCTGAAGGATGGAGTGCCATGGAGGTAGTGACCCAAAAGGGTGAGCGTGTCATTGAGGCAGCAGCCAAGAGGATGAGTGTGTCATGGAAGTAGTGACCGGAAAGGCTGAGTGTGAATGGTGACTAAAAGGGTGGGTATGTCGTGAAGGCAGTAAGCCGGAGGAAGACCTACGACAGTTTGATGCAGTGTCGTAATAAAGGAAGATGAAGTAGTTCTCGCTAGGAAGAATTACCCACATGTTAGGTTTGATGTGTAAAACGTCTGGTTACATGTGTGAATGTGTGGAATAAGTGTGTGAGGACACAAATCCAAATGCACACAACTAAAAGCACGTAATTCATTGACATGCAAAATGCAATGCAAGACAATCATGCTGAAGTTCACAAGTGTAAGTATGAACCACTTGTAATGTAGTGCTAAGTGACATGGGCATGCCACAAAGCGGATATATGGAGTAGTGTGCCGCAGAGAGGCACAAATACTCATCGCAAGCATATGAGGGTACCTGCTTAAAGGTGTTACAAGAGTGCAATTGACGAATGTACTAATGCAAGGTCTTGTAATCAATACTAATGCACATGCAAAACACAAACTATGCAAGTGGAATATATCATTTGAGCCATTAGGTCGACCTAAGTAGTTAACCCAGGGCAACGTAGCCAAAACTCTCAATCGGGCTAAGGTGCCTGAGTGGACCAAGGCGATTGGTCAATCAAGCAAGGGCAACTGGTCGGACCAGTGATCAGTTGACCGAGCTGGGGAGGCCGGTAGGAGCTAAGTGTTCTGCTGGTAAGCCCGGGACGGCCGGTCAGAATAAAGGGGTCGATCAACTGGGCCATGGCGGTCGGTTAGACTATAGTGATCGGTCGACACCTGATCGGGGCAGCCAGTCAGACCTAAGTGATTGATTAATCGGTCAACCCGATCGGTGCGATAAGACTGTTGCAAATTACAAGATGTAATACAAACCCAACATAATACAAGTGATCACGATCGATAGCGAGCCATACTGATGCTAATGTTCTAGCTTAGGTACTTAGGGTTTAGCACATAGATATGCGGCATAGCCACCTCCTCGTTTGGCGAAGCTTCTGTGGAACTTCTGCTTTAGATTTTAGAAAAGGAAACACTCCACAATGTTGTCGAATGGGCTAGCTACAAAGCTTTTCCTATTCCACAATTCCTCATGATTTTACAAAGTGAGCTAGCTGCAAAGCTTTTCTCACTTCACAAAATCCAAATATCCCCCCTCGAAGGAGGGTTGGAAATGCCAAAGCAAGGGGAAATTAGGATTCTAGCCCGCTTAGATCTAGACCCAATGGTTCACAAAGGAAGCTCTTTGATTTGTTAGAAATTTGTCCAACGAAAGCTTCTTAATCTAGGGCTTCCTTTAGGAAATAAATGGCCAATGAATAGGCTGTTGCCTCATTTTTAGTGAGGTCTTTCTTTCCTCTTAGTGCTTAGGATCTAGCCATAGGACTTCTCCTTGACTATCCTAGAAGACTAGAGATAGAACCCACCATTTAGAAATTCTAACCAAATCTTAACTCTCTTTGGAATCCTACATGAATGGCCTTCAACCTCCAAATCACTTGGAAGGTCAAGACCAATGTGTAGAAAGACAAGAATGAATTCTTATAGGATGGTCAAGCTTTAGGACAACCCTGGGTGGCCTGGTCTTGGTGAGGTCTAGCTTGCACACACTGCACTCCTACACACATCCTAAACCCTAAACCATCTTTGCCCAATTTTGGCTTTTGATTCATTAAAACACTCATATGGATGGATCCAAACCCCTAGCCCCTTGGCTAAGAGGATTAGGAACAACATATTAGATGTTCAAAATGAGCACTTTTTTTGTCCATGGCTCAATCTAAACCATTTCACTCCACTCAACCATAGCCAAATTCCATTTTCCTCAAAATTCCAAATCTTAACCCCGGGTCCCTAAGCTTACCCAAAATTACCTAAATTACCCCTATAGCCACCAAATCATCCAAAAAACTCTTCAAAATTTCCAAAAATTACCCAAAGTTCCTAAAAATTATTTCAAAACAATTCCCATCTCTTTAATCCACCAAAATACCCCAATACTCCAAATAAACTCCCTATACCCTAAATACCCTTTTTAGCCCAAAATTCTAAAAATTCCAAAAATTCCCAAAAAATTCCAGAAAATCCTAAAAATTCTCAATTACATTTTATTCAACTACACTATAACCAAATTTTGCCAAATTAACCCACTTTCAATCCAAAGTCCCAAACTTGGCTCTCTTAGCCCAAATGGACTCAATGTCAAACCAAATCAACCCAATTGACCCTAATTTTGATCAAATTCAATCCCAAACTTCAATTCAACATCTCCAATACCAATTGAAATTAAAACCAAGTCCAGTTTGGTTCACATTTAAATTCAATCTCAACTTAAACCAAAACCCCCAATTTTACCTAAGTGACCCAATTCACCCTAATATGACCTAAAGCCACTCAATTTTCCCCAAACCAAATACCAAACTCTTTTTAACACATCCCTATACCAAATACAACACTCATTTGACCAAAATTTTGATTGAAATCCCATACAAAATCACTTGAAACCCAAAACCATCAAATTTGCCCTGAGGTTGTCACATGGCCTAAACCCTCCAAATTGAAACCCCTAAACCCAAAATTTCCACCCAATTTCTATCCTAAATCTTTCATAACAATCACTTGCATCAATTTGAACCATTAATTGGACCCTAGCCAAGCTCTACCCTAACCCAGACCCAAGTCCAACCCAACATAACCCAAATTGACCAAAGCCTCAAAATCCACCAAATTGACCCCTCAATTGAACTCAAAACCATTCCAAGTCTTCATGGAAATCTTCATTGCAATCACGTGCATAATGTTGCTCAAGGAATTTGCACTCAACTCAAACGCAAACCGAAGTTAGCCCAACCTTGACCCAAATGAACTAAATTGAACCTATGACCAAACCTAGCCAAATTAAACCAAATGTGACTAAACCAACCCTTCCGCAACCACCAATTGAACCATAGGAACCATCCTAGATCCACCTAACCCAAGCTAGGTGAGCCATGAACCAAGGGTCCCCCATTTTAAGGAATTTCTTCCCTTAAGTGGCTAAATTACCCTTTTGCCTTACCCCAAAACCTCCCCACAACTGATTAATCACATTTAAACCTCCCCCTGGCTCACCTAAGCTCAGGGCCAGCTCCCTTGTCCTTGCCGGCCGGCCTAGTCGCCAGAGGGAACCAAAACCGAGAGCCACCACCAAGTTAAACTCACCCAAACTCCACTAATTGGCCACCTCGGCCAAAATTTCCACTGGAGCTCTTCTTCCCTTTACCTAAGCAGCTGAATACACCCATCAATTGGCTCCCAGCTCAACCCAATAGCCCTGGCCATAAAAGCACCCCCTTTCGGCCAAACCAAGGTGCTGAAATTTTTCCTCAAGAAACCATCCCAAATAGCTCCCAATCCTTCCCACAGCACAGAGAAGCTCAGCCCCACTGCAAAGGATAAGTCCTATGGCTAAATCCTAAACACTAAGAGGAAGATTAGACCTCACCAAAAATGAGGTCAACAATTCTCCTCAAATATATTTTGAAAATTTAAATATTTGACGTTTGAAGATTAGATTTCATGGGACCATTTAAACCATCTTTTAGAAATTTATATATACTGTTAGCAGTAGACTATGTGTCAAAATGGATAGAAGTTGTTGCTTTATCACGATATGATGCTCATAGTGTTGCAAAGTTCTTAAAAGTGAATATATTTTGTAGATTTGGAATGCTAAGAGTTATCATAACTGATGGGGAAAGTCATTTCAAGAATGTGTTAATTATAAAATTATTGAAGAAATATCATATTTATCTTCGAATTTCTCCTGCTTATAATTCTCAGACAAGTGGTTTGGCTGAAGTTTCTAATTAAGAAATCAAAAGAATTCTAGAAAAAATATATAAATTCAATAGAAATTGATTGGTCACTCAAACGTGATTTTGCTTTGTGGGCTTATAGGACTGCATACATAACTCCTATAGGAATGTCACCATTCTGATTAATTTATGGGAAAGCTTGTCATTTACTAATTGAACTTGAGCATAAAGCTTATTGGTCTATTAAGGAATTTAACTTTAGTTTGAAGGATGTTGGTAAGAAGAGATTATTGCAATTAAATGAGTTGGAAGAGATAAGAAATGAGTCTTATGAGAATGCTAAGATTTATGAGGTTAAGATGAAAAACGTGCAGGATCAGAAGACTCTTACTAAAAGTTTTGAGCCTGAACAACAAGTTTTGCTTTATAATGTAAGATTGAGGTCATTTCCAGAAAAACTTAAGTCCAGGTGGATGAGCCTATTTATTGTGATAAAAGTTTATTCCTATGGAGTTGTGGATTTTAAAGATCCTAAAACCCTGAAAGTTTTCAAAGTGAATGGTCATAGGTTGAAACCCTATTTCTTAGGGGATCAGACTAAATTGAATGATGTTTTGATGTTGGGTCAGCCAAAATAAGCACTGGGTACATCGAGCTGACGACGTAAAACCAAGCGCTCTATGGGATGCAACCTATAGTTATCGGTGTGGTTTTGTTTTGATTGTTGTTATTGTGTTTGTTTTATAGAATTGTGGTAGTATTTAGAACTATTGGTGATAATTTTAAGACTTTAAATGATGTCTGAGACGTGTAAGAATGTGTATTTGGACGTTAAGATGACCTGTGCTAAACTGAGCACCAGCGCCTAAGCACCCAAAACCGACGCTTAAGTGTCATAGTTATAAAAACATGACTAAATAATGTTCTAGAAGAATTAAATGTGGAAAATTGATCTTTAACATTATTTGGTGCTTTGTAGAAGTGGGAAGTGGGTATAGGCTCTACCAAAGTCTATAAATAACATGGAATTGAAGAATGATTTTGCCCCTTTCAAAAATTTTCATTCTTAAGTCTAAGAGAAAGAAGATTTTAGTTGTAAGAAGTGATAAGATAGCAGAGATGCCTTCTTGGGAGAATAATTTGAAGAAAAGGGAAGAAGCTGTCAAGAAGAAGTTTGTAAGTTAAAGGGTGCAAGAGTTATATAACAGATTCCTAGCCGTTAATATTGAAGGAATAGCGGAGAAGATTGCTACTGTGGCTTTAATTAAGGTAAAATAAAATGAAACTAAAGCACATTTAGTGCATATTGGTTAGCAACTTAAAATACAATTCAGTCATTCAAGTTATATTGAAGAAGCAGACAAGGCGATGTATCTAAAAAATAAATGAATTGAAGAGTTTTCTATCAGAGTTCTTTATCATCATCCGTTTTATCAAATCTATGTGCCAAATGGTTCAGAAGGAACACAAGAAGGTCAAGGATATATTCCACCTGATGGAGAGTGGAACTAAGTTTTTTGTTTAGTTTGTTTGTGTTTGTTTGCTTATATGATTGTGTGTGTTTTTCTTATGTGTTTATGTAAGTTTGTCTTGTGTTATGAAGAATTTAGAGAATATATCATCCAAAACATTTTGGAGTGGAGATTAGACATGTGAAGTATTTTTATTTGTTGAATATATGTTAATGAACATGTTGTGTTCGTGTGAAAATATTTGTGTTATTATGATCAATTCTAAGTTGTGAAAAGTTGAGAATTTCTGAGAAAGAAGAGAGAAGAAGGGGAAGAAATTGTTATTATGACTTATTTGAGACCATGTGAGGATGGTTAACTTGGGAAGTTGTGCATTTGAATCAAAATTTGGAAATGTCAAAATTTTTGCATTGGTGCCTAAGTACCAAAACCCGTGCTTAAGTGCTGGCAAACCCGAGAGCACCACGCCTAAGCTCTGAAAGAGACACACTTAAGTGTCGGTTCATAAAAACCAGTTTATGATAGCTTTAAGTGCGGAAAATCACCATTTTCTCCTCATTTCATCATATTTAATATATCTATAAACATCTCTAAAAAGAGTATGCCAATAAAATCCAGATTGTAGAATCTTAAAAGCAGTTTTATCAACACCAAAATGACCTCCAAATTCAAAATCATGACATCATTGAATAAATAAATTTGTTTCTTCTTGTGGCACACATTTCCTAATAATCAGATCCTTACACTGTCACTCATCACTCCCTTATGGCGAGATGGTGAAGGTTTCTCCACAACTCGCATCCGAGGTCGAGGCCGGGGACGAGGTCGTGGCGAGAGACGTTAAGACAGTTGGACGAGAAAACCGACCATCAATGTTGAATGGGAAGATAGTTACGAAGAAGAAAAAGAAATCGAAGCAAGAAGCGACGACAATAAGTCGGAAGAAGCCGCAATTCGGGATCTCTCTCGAAAATGAAAAGAACGAGGAATATAAATCGATGTACGAGAAGATTAACCACTATGTACATACTATGACCACGACCCCGATCCATTCTAATAAGATCGAGGGTATGGTGGTCAAAGAGGTACGTAGCGGCGATACAAAGCCCATCAAGTTCTACCGTGGTGCTCCTTCCTCCAAAGCCGAAAATAATGTACAATTTGAAGATGCTACTTCATCGAATTAATGGAATTGCCTTTTGAGTGGTACTCTCCTCGTGTTCAAAATTTAATTCGGCGTGGTTTCTTACCTCGACAATGGACAAAAGGTCGATCACAACATTTTGAAAATTTATGGAATAACTCCGGTCGTCCACCCAATTCAAAGCATGGTCTCGGATTCGGCACAGTAGGATCAGTTGACGATACTGAATTTTGCATGGTTGTCACTTGCAAGTCTAATGAAGACTGCATGGAAGCTACAGAAGAACTTGAAGATTTACAAATTGGAAACGCCCCACCAGAGTTTGAAGAAGAGATCAAATCTACAATAGATGAGTTAACGGAAGTTAACTTAGGTACTAGCGAAGAACCTAGACCTACCTTTGTTAGCTCCTTACTCAATAAAGAAGACTCCGAAGAAATAATCAAGTTATTAATGGAATTTAAAGGCTTGTTTTGCTTGGAGCTACGATGAGATGCCGAGTTTAGCTCCGGAGGTCGCGATCCATAAGCTAGGAGTGGATCCTACTACGTCCCAGTCGGACGAGGCCCAGAAGAATGCGTCTAGAAATCGAACAACAAGTCATAGCTGAAGTTAAAAAGCTAATAGACGCCAAATTTTTCCGTGAAGAACAATACCCGACTTGGTTAGCCAATGTGGTACCAGTCAGGAAGAAGAATGGTCAGATCAGAATTTGTGTGGATTTCAGAGATTTAAACAAGGCATGTCCGAAAGATGAATTCCCTCTACCGATCCCAGAATTAATGATCGACATTGCTTCAACACATGAAATATTCTCATTCATGGATGGATCTTCAGGATACAACCAGATAAAAATGGCTCCAGAAGATGAAAAGCTTACAGCATTCAGAACGCCGATCGGAGTATATTGCTACACAGTGATGCCATTCGGACTGAAGAACGCAGGAGCAACCTACCAGAGAGCGATGACAATAATTTTTGATGATCTCATCCACAATCAAGTCGAATGCTACGTGGACGATGTGGTCATCAAAAGCAAAGTAAAGGACAACCACCTATATGATTTGAGAATTGTTTTCGAACGATTAAGATAATTTAACCTTAAGATGAATCCCTTAAAATGCGCCTTCGGCGTCACCTTCGGGAAATTCTTAGGATTCGTTGTCCGACATCGTGGAATTGAAATCGATCCGGAAAAGATAAAAGCCATCTTAGAAATGCCGCCTCCCAAAAACTTAAAACAACTACGATCTTTTCAAGGGAAGCTGGCATATCTTCGACGCTTTATCTCGAACTTGTCGAGTAGGTGTCGGCCTTTCTCGGCACTAGTTAAAAAGGACGCCAAATTTATTTGGGAAGAGAAATGCCGAGAGGGCCTTTGAGGACATTAAACAATATTTAATGACACCTCCTGTCTTAGCAACCCCGATCTCGGGTAGACCGGCGATACTTTATACCGCGGCTTTAGACGACTCTCTCGGAGCCCTGTTAGCCGGTGTCAATGATGAGTGTAAAGAAAATGCTCTTTATTACTTAAGCCGTCGTTTACTTCCGACGGAAATAAGGTATCCCGCAATTGAAAAGCATTGTTTGGCCCTGATCTTCGCCGCTCAAAAGCTCAGGCACTACATGCTTTCTCATAAGGTCAACCTGATCTCGAAATTTAATCCATTGCGATACTTGATGACCCGTCTAACGCTTTCGGAAGACTTGCCGGATGGTCGATGATATTATTGCAATTCGATATAACTTTCGTGCCTCTTCGTGCCATAAAGGGACAAATCTTAGCGGACTTCCTCGCGAGCACACCCTTTGCGGCGAATCTCCTCTTAATGACGACTTGCCGGATGAACAAATAATGAGCTTAGAAGACCACGATGATCGACGTTGGGAATTATATTTCGACGGAGCATATTCAACACACAAAGACGAAGAATCGCAAGTGATAGTGCCCGGTAAGGCAGGGATCAGATTAATCTTTATAACACCGGAGCGGGGGATGTTAAGATACTCCTACTGTTGACCTCATTTTTGATGAGGTCTTCTCTTCTTCTCTTTAGTACTTAGGATCTAGCCTTAGGCTTTTCCTTTGACTATCTTAGAGGACTAGAATCGGGATCCACCATCTAGAATTTCAAACCACTTCTTAACTCCCTGCAAACTCCACAAACTTGACCGTAGACCCCTAATCACCTAGAGGGTTGAAATCAAGTGTGGAAGCTTAAAGGATGAGTTCCTATAGGACTCTTTGGCCTTGGGATCGCCTCAGGTGGCTCGGTCTAGTGAAGGGGCTGACTTACACACACACTAAACTCATACACTACACTTCCATACACCTCCTAAAACCACACCTATACCTAACTTGACCTCCCGACTCATGTAAGTGATTCACATGGATGGTCCTTAACCCCTAAGCCCTCGGCTAAGAGGGTTAGGAACAACATAGTGAATGCCTCAAATGAGTCCCTTCATGGCTCATATGGGCTTGATGTGGCTTCATGGCTCAACCAAAATGATTTTATTCCACTTATATTCACCCAATCTTCAATTTTCCAAATTTTCAATTTTTGACCCCCGGACCCTACACCCGCCTAACCTACCAAATGCTCTCGAAACTACCCAAAATCTCCAAAATCACCTAAATTACCCAAAATTCCTCAAGACCAATCCTAAACATTTCCTCCCCACTCAAATTGATCATCCATAACCAAAAATACCAAAAATTCCAAAAATACCTCCCAATACCCTCCAAATACCCAAAATACCCCTCTTGACCCAAAAATCCAAAAAATTCAGAAAATTCCCAGAAAATTCCAGAAAATCCCAAATATTCCCAATTTCATTTTGTTCAACTACACCATGGGTCAATTTTGTCAATTTACCCTACTTTTGTCAAAACCCCCAATTTGACCCATTTTAACCCTAAGTGAACCCAATGTCAAACCAAACCTACCCAATTGACCCAAATTCTGGTCCAATTCAATTCTAAACTTCAATTCAACATCCCCAACACCAATCTAGACTCAAATCCAAGTCCAATTTGATTGACATTTGGATCCAATTTCACTTTTGGCCTTAAAGCCCAATTTGGACCCATGACCCAAACATAGCCCAAACTCACCCAATTCAACTCCAATTAACCCCAAATCTTTTCTAAACCTTCCTTAACATCCCCATAAACAAAACACTAACATGATTTGCCCAAAATTTAGACCCAAACCCCACTCAAATTCAACCCAAAATCAAAAAGCCCAATTTTGACCTAAACCTAAACCTAGCCCAAATAGACCCAAACCTCAAAATCAAAACCTAACCTAAGCCAAAACCTCTTTGAAACACTCCCATAAACATTTCCCAACATTAATTTTACATCAATTTCAACTCTAGCCCAACTTTGGCCCATGGTAGCCCATTTTGGCCCACCTTAGCCTCTTTACCAAAAGGCCCATATCCAACCCAATTCAAACCCAAATCACCTCAAATTTGTTTCAAATCACTCATGACACATCCCTAAACCAAACTCAACAATTATTTGGCCCAAGTCTTTACCAAAATTTCATCCCAAAATCCATTTTAAAATTCAAAAGCCCACTTTCCTAAACCATTTTAAAAGCCCATCTAAAACCATTTCAATGAGCCCAAAATCTACCCTAAAGCCCACATGACATTTCCATTTGCCATCCACTTAATCAAAGCCATTCCCTAAGTTCTAATCACATCATCAAATAATTCCAAATTAAGCCTCATGCCAAATTTCCCCCTAAATGTCAAATATTTCTAAAACCCTTTTTCATGAAACAAGTCAACCTTTTTCCAAGCCAAATGCAAGCCATGCAAGCCATGCACAAGCCACATGAAGCCATGGGGGGTTTGACTTGTCACCAAGCCACTAATGGCAAGTGGAGGGAGTCCTTTCCTAAGCCTTCCTTAAGCCATTTTAACCTCTTTAATGCAACACTATAACCCAAAAATAACTTAAACTATTTGGATAGAGACCACACCATCCTCTCTCGGCCGACCCAACCGATCCTCTCAGCCCAAAATCAGAGCCATGGGAGGTGCACCCAACCCAAACCAATGGGTTGACCAAATTGAAGCCAAAATGGCCTCTTCCCCATTCCATTCCAAGCCACCCCTTTACACATGGCAAGGCCCAATCGATCGCACAAGCCTCCAGCCCCCGACCCACCCGAGCTTCGAGGGTGACTCGACCCCGGCCGGCCAGCCACCACAGCCCGCCGGAAACCACCAGGCCGAGAACTCACATGTGAGCCCAAACTTGGAATTCTCACCTGCTGAGCTGCCTCACTCCAAATGGCCACCATGGCTGTTCTTCACATGCCAAGAGCAGCTGATCCCAGCCCTCAACTCCCCCTGGGAGAGTCTCCAGCCACCTCTATTTAAACCCGACCCCCTCACGGCCATGGAAGAGAGTTGCATAAACCTTGCCGAAACTCTGCCAAAATTGTTCCAAACCCTACTCCACACTTAGAGCGACTTGATCCCCAGGTGTCAATTTGCCCTAATCCCCACTCGACGAATCCAATTTCTCAACCGAAATTTCACCCAAAACCAGGACATCTCCTCACAGCGAGCCAATCCCCAAATTGATCGGTCCTACACCTTCACTGGACCAAGGGAAGAAGTTTCCCACCGAAAGCCCCATCTCCAGAGCCACCCGGTTGCTCCAGCCCTCCAAGCTTTGTGATCGGCTGTGGTCACTTTCATAGCTAGACAATTCACTGTGCCAAGGACTTCATCCGGAGCTTACTTGGACCCAATCGAAGGTGACACAACTCTCGCATCGAAGCTTCACTTCTCCGAGCAAAGGTATGGACTCCCTCTTCTTCCCGAGCTTCCAGAGATTCTCATTTTAATTTGAGTCAATTTAAATGCATGTTTACCGTATGGATGTGTTCGTCTCTTCAAGACGAATCCATAGAGCATAAGAACACGAAAATCCATCGAGAATCGAGTGAGTTCTTAGGGTTAGAGTGTGGACGGTCACGGGATCGCACCCGGCCGTAGACGATGACCGAGAACCGTCGGATCGCGCGTGTATCGGATGGACGGCTCGGATCGCGTCGGACCGGCGGATGGTGCGTGAACCGCGGGGCCCCGAGCGGCCGAGTCGGATGGCGGCGTCGAATGGGAGCGCGCCGCGTGGTCGTTCGGAGATGCCGAGGATGACGAGGCGCCGCGTGGATAAGTAGGAAATTAGGGATTTTTTTGATTTATTTAAATACTGTAACTTTAAAAATCCATATCTTTGTGTAGAAAAATCACAAAAATAAAATAAAAATACTCTCTTGCTCAGTGAACAGAGGAGAATAATGTGGAAAAGAAATTAATTAATTTTGTCCAGTATTTTATTTTTAATTAATTATTTACTCCCTGCACATTTTCAATTCCCCATGCATTCATACAATTCACCATGGCATGAGACCATTGGGATTTTGAAGCCTCTGAACTTGGGAACATTCCCTGAATTTTCCAAGGTCGGAGGCCACCCTCGTGAAAAGTTATTGATTTTTCAAATGCATGTTGCTGTTTTGAGTATTTTAATTCCAAAAATTAGCATGTTGTGAAATAAATTATAGGAAAATTTGGTGATGTTCCTTATGACCGGAGAACCCTAGGAAAAATAGGACTTGGGTTAATTCACTTAAGATAACCCTAATCGGCTTAAACATCCAAAATAGACCCCTAATTAATCAGAGCTAACCATACATCAAATTGACTTGAAATCAATTCTCCACTGACCTTTAGGATCAGAGGAACCCACCATAAAAATTTCAAGTCAATTGGACTTGGTTAGCCCTACTAAATGGGTTGATTAAGCCATTTAGTCATTTTAAACTTTAAAAATTCATAACTTTCAAAATACCTTTCAAAAATTCACCAAATTGGTTTTGGAGCCTCTCTGATATCAGAGGAATTTAAGAAAATTAAAATTTCAATTTTCTAAAAAAGTTAATTTTTTAGTATTATTTTAATATTTTAATAATTAAAAAATAATAAAAATCACAAAAATAATAAAATTCACCAAAATGTCATATTTTGAAATATAATCACTTAGGAACAAACCCCATATTTTTCTTAGGTCTATTTAATGAGATATTAAATTTTAAAGCCTTAGGGTAATTTTAAAATTAAAAAAATGTATTTTCTAGCATTTTCACTAAAATAATTATAATAAATCAAAGAAAAATCAGAAAATTGTAAAATTTGGTTCTCTGGAATCCTTGATATCAGAGAGAATTTTAAAAATTATAAAATTCATTTTTCAACTTATATTCTATTTTTAAATTAATTAATACTCCAGAGCTTAAAATAATTCTAATAAATAAAATATAATTTAAAAAATCACAAAAATTGGTCCAAGTGGTCCTCTAGTCATTAGGAATATCCCATAATTTTCTTAACGACAGAAACTTTCCCTTGGTCATATTATTAAATTTTCCTTGGAAATCCTTATTTTCCACAAAAAATAATTATATAAATAAATTAAATACAGAAAAATCACATTTTCTCCTCTAGTGTCTTTATTGACATATGAGTGAAGTAACATAAAAATTTCAGGTTCATTTGAGCTCAATTTAGTGAGTTATGAAATTATTAGGCTTGAAGGGCAAAATGGTAATTAAAATCTTAACCCTTTAATTAAGACTTTAGGCTTAATGAAATTAATAGGCAAAATATTTGATTTTAACTTGATTTGGATGATTGAAATTTAGATAATTAAAGGGTAGAAACCTACTAAATAATTTAAAATAATTGAAATAAACCTTAATTAAATAATTAGTTAAATTTGGAAGAATAATAAAATCGAATTATTAAAATAGGGATATTATTAGGAAGAGATTTGTTCTTTAATTTAAAGATCCCTAAATTAATCATCCCAATAATATTTAATTCCTAATTAAAATGATAATTCAAGTTTAAGATTTAAAATGCTAAAAGGCTTAATCATTAAATTAAATTAAAGTTAAATTATTTAAAACAAATTCCTTTAAAATTAAAAATTAAATTAAAAATTAAGAATTAAATTAAACTAAATTAAATTAAATTAAATTAAATTAAATTAAATTAAATTATATTATATTAAATTAAATTAAATTAAATTAAATTAAATTAAATTAAAATTAAACTAAATTAAATTAAATTAAATTAAATTAAATTAAACTAAATCATATTACATTAAATTAACTTAAGTTAAATTAATTTAAATTAAACCACATTAAATTAAATTAAGTTAAATTAAATTAAATTCAATATAAAGACATGAAGAATTCAAAAATAAATCTAAAATAACTTGAACACTATTCCAAACTTAAATCATTAATTTGAACTTAAATTTGAATCACAAATCATTAAATATCATTTTGCCCTTAGGAGCTTTTACTATTATAACTCCTAAATGGAGTATCGAGTGAGATGACACTTCACTCATAAGGATATTCAAACATCCTAATTTACCGAGCAAGAAATAAAACTTAACTCGAACACCCCGGATGATTAATTCACTTGAACAATAGAATTCATTTGGACTTAGGACAATTCCCGAAATATTGAAAAGATGTTTAAGATTCGTCTTAAACACTTCCTCAATATGATGGAATGTCCTTAAGAACAAATTGAGCTTAGTTGTTCTTTGGTGAAGAAAATCATCCTTAAAACCAAAATCGAAGACCTAGACGTCATAGGAGATGACTAGCTATAGGATTAGGAACTCGGTAGAAAACCATAACCTTTCCCTTAGCTTTACCTAGGGACTTACTTTAAATGCTTAAATATTCTAACCGTGTTTTAAGTGCGACTTGGGATGACGGGAAGACCCTCCGGGTACGCTTTTATTTTATTGCGATTTACCTTACGGCAATTTATTTAATCGCGTTGCACTTTACCTTTCTTGCATGATAAACAACGGCTGCATGAAAACCTACACCTTTAGGACAAAAACCAAAACCGAAACTCATAACTAAATTAAAAGACACTACAAGATAAAATTCACCTCCACAACATTTCAAAATATAAAACAACCCAAAATTTAATCACAAACGAACAACAAAACTACAACTACAACTAAATTAAAACGTCTCATCGAATGATCGGGAATACCTCGGATGATGTAACCCACGTGTTGCTAACGGGATTTCCCACGGTCTAAATGAAAGTGCGGAACTCATTTAGTTGAGTTTAGCAAATTCATCTCGACTAAGTGAATTCGATGAAAATAACGGTGCCGGGATGACAGAACCGTGGGATCTTAATCGGTTCGTTTAATCAACTTTAAGATTTGTTTTAATTAAAACATAAAAAACACTTGGAAATTAAGACTTTCTTTAAACCGAACACATCTCTCATCTCCCGATTTATGATTTCTAAAACTAAACCTCCGCAACAACAAGGAGCTCGGAGCATGGTGGGCAAGCACGGCCATCGTCGTCAGCAAAACTCGAAATCTACATCGAAGAAACTTTCTTAGAATTAAATAACCAAGCCATAGGACTTCGAGGTAGTTTACCTAGGGCAACATAAATCCTCAACTCTTCGTTAGGCATTTGCATGATCATATCATGTAAATTAAGCCCTAACCGGTCTTAGGATTTCCGAGGTAGTCGTCCGATACGATATAAACCCTCGCATCTTCGAGGCTATTTGCATGATTTTATCATACGAATATAAGTCCTAACTAATTAAAATTGGCAGGATCAAAATACTAAATAAACATTAGGACCTTCCTAAATTCAAGCCAAACAATAGGATAGTCGGGAAATTACCGAAGTTCGCTTCGGATCTGTGATTTCTCCTACCCTTCTTCCTTTGGACTCCTAAAATAAAATGTTCCAAATTTGATCCATTCCCTATTGAAATTTAAAAATTCAATCCCTTGAAAACTTAAACTTTGAAATTCTTGAGAGCAGAACTACCGATTATTATCGAGAGTTTTCTTAGGTGATTTCCGTCACTTAAGATGTAATTAACTATGTGGGCTTGCCCTTATAGGGAACTTTAAGAACCTGTGTAATATAAACCCCGTTTAATGTTTTCATATTAAACAGGGAATTTGTCGGCTTATAAAATTGGTTCGCAGACCAAACGGACGTCACAAATCTTCTAGTTTATTTAATCGAGCCCCATCATCAAGCGACTGTATCTATTCTTCGGGATAGATACATAGTTTGTGGTGCGGCGCTCGTTTATATAAACTATTCGGGATGTGAGATCGGTTCGATTTCATATCTTAAAATTTTCAAATTTAAAATTATTTTCAAAAACAAATACTACTTTTTCAAATTATTTATTTAAATTAAATTAAAAATTCGCCGACAATTTCTGTAGGCGACCTCTTTTCAAAAATACAACACCATAAACCTAAAAATATGCCGACAATTTCTAGCGACTCCGCTGGGGAGTAGTTCCTCTCTCCATTTTAATCAAATAGTTCTGCTTTCAAAAATCGGTAGTGTATCCATGTCCCTAATGGATCAAACTACCCTTCTTTCCGTTGGATTACTATGTTCATTTCTGTCTTGAACAAGTATAGCCAACATTCTCTCGGATTTAGGAGCCACCGTTTAGACACCCCTAAACGAGAGAGGTTCCGAGATCCTTTTACCTCATTTCCGAGGTGGGGCGGACCCCAATAAGTGTTAGTTTAGGAGTGATCCTTCGAGTCGAGAAGTCTTGCATAAGACTTTCTTTTCGTTTCTAATTCTGAATCAGATTCGTTACCTTCTCTACACCTTTGAACATTCCGTTCTAAATAAACAAACCTTCTAATAAACGACTCTTTTAATAAATATACATGAACAAGAATGTGTTCGGACTCTTTTTGTTTCCTTTCTTTTCGTCTCGATGAGAAGAAGCATAACTTGGGACCGACAATCGAATCTACCTTGCGAAATGGAAGCCCCAAAGCTGATTCTCTCCTTCACCAATGGACTAGATCTCGCCGTTTACAAGGATGAGCCGCCCGACAATGGGATCATCCGGTTTGGACAAGGATTCGAGAACACAAATGTCAAGATCGCCGACGTTACCCTTTTCGCACCGATGGACAAAGTGTCGAAGCCGAGAAACCCATGATCGAATTCAACCTTAAATCAACTCAAGAATTTCCCCTCTGCAAAGGGTTCCAGCTGAGAGGAGTACCGCTGTCCATAGAAGGACTGTTATCTCTACCCCCACTGGTCTAGTCGTCTCTGCACCTACCCCGGCTCCCGCCAAACTGAAGGGGAAGGAAGTCCAAATTTGTAACGAGCATGTTACCGTGGAGGGTACAGATTTCCGTGCAAGACCTTCTGTTTTTGAAATTGGGTCCAGCTCAAGGGTTCCACCCCTAACACGGACCCAGAGGAGAAATAGAGGCAGGAAGATTGCCAGGAAGGCCAGAGCTGCTGAAGTCGCTTTCCTGAAGAAATTCCCGAGTACACACCACTACCTCGAATACATACCATCGTCCGAGTATACACCCCTTTGGAAGGGAGCAGATTCCATCCCCTTTCCGCCGCAGCTGACGAGGAAAATGTCTGCAAGATTGCCTCTACATTACCTCGGCCCGCATACTATAACGACAACAGAAAGAAGAGGGCTAGGGTTACACCACTTGCCCGATTACAGACTGTGATTGAAAAGTTAGCAAAGAAGGAAAGATGCCCCGTGTCGGAAATTTTAAGAAGGATAGTGCGGGTGCCGCGCAAATCTCGTCTTGGGCCGCGAATAGAATCTCGCTATCGCCGTGGAAGAACCAAATAAGAAAATGAAGGCTAGCCCACATGTTGTTGTTTCGGGTTTACGGATCGGGGAGGATACCACCTTCCAAAGCATTCAGCCGACGGACCTTCCGGTCCTAGGCCTTCGTCGCTAGAAGGATGGTATGGCGTCCCACTACCGGCCAATTAAGACCGAAACAACGACTCGGAAAAGGAAAGTCTCGTTAGGAGACTTGAGTCCGAAGAAAGTGCTACCGCAAGTAAAGGGAACTCATGAGAAAGAAACTCGACCATTATCACATGACAACTGCAAGGATGTACAGAAAAGACCTCTAGAAGATGCTATGGAAAAGTTAAGAACTGATATTCGGCGACTAGCAAGAGAAAGAGAGGAGAAATTCGGAGATGAAGTTGACTCGTCAGAGTTCATGGATGATGAGTATGCAGAAATTAACATGGTAGAAACACGAGCTTCGTCAGCTTCACAAGGTGCTCCTGCACTGCGAAAGAGAGGAGCCGGAAGTAATGAGGAGGCAGCTTCAAGAGAAAGATGATACGATCGCCCGGATGGCGAAAAGGATGGAAGAGATGGTCGTAGCCCTAGCCACTCTCCGCAGTCGGTTCAACCCCAAAGAGAAACACCCCCGGAAGTTATTCACATTGTAGACGGAGGAAAGGAGATTACATCCGTCAACGGGGATGATCAATTAAAGAAGGATGCAACACAAAGTATGATTCCGTAAAAGGATATCAAGAGCTTGGTAGAACAAAGCAGTGCGAGAAGCCTTAGCACAATCAAAGAGCGGGACATCCATTCGGACGGTAGACCTTACCCCGAGGAATTCGACGCTGTCCAATATCCGAAGGGCTTTGTACCACCTCTGTTCAAGACCTTTGATGGAACCGGAAACCCTCGGCAGCATGTTGCACATTTTCGTGCCGCTTGTTGCAACGCCGGTGGAAGTGATGCTTTACTCTTCCGACAATTTGTCGGCGACTCGTCGGGGATCGCCTTTGATTGGTATGCGGAATTACCAAACGGTTCGGTAAAGACATTTTCGAATTAGAGAACCTCTTCATCAAGCGATTTGCCGGAGCTTCAGCACCACATCACTATAGGTGATTTAGTGGTAGAGAAGCGTAGCCGAATGAAACCTTGGTGGACTACATACTTCGATGGAGGAACCTAAGTATGAAGTGTGAGCCACAAGCTATAAGAACAAGCATGCAATCGGCATTTTACTAAAAAGCATCCATGGCCCGATAAAGCACTTCTCCTCAAGGGATTTACTATTAAGACTTTCGAGAAGTTGTTAAGCAAGGCCGGAAGCTTGCAAGAGGAGGCGAAGCAATTAAGTTTCACCGATAAAACAAATAAACAGAAGCCCGTGAAAACTTTTGAAAAGAAGTCCGGGATCGTTGCAGCAGTCGACAAAGGCAAGCAACCGATACAAATATCGTCAGAACGGCCGCAACAACCTCAACGTAATTACCAGCAACCCCGACCCAGCTATCAGTCATCTCAACAGTATGAACAACCGCCTCGTCCGCAACGTACGTTAAGGGAGCTTCCGAGCGAGGAGTATCCGTTCAAGAATGAGGCGATGCCGAAAATGTTCCGCAGCTTGATGAAGACTCCGCATTTCCAACTACTCGAACCTAAGAGACCGAAGAAGTCGACAAGAAAGGTGATCCCAACTTTTGCCCTTACCACCGGATGCTTGGGCATAAGATAGAAGATTGTATTACCTTCAAGAGTTGGCTCAACGACAATCTTCGGAAAGGGAATATAACGATCCCGAAGGAGTACATGAAGGAACCCCGTAAAGGAGGTTCCGTCAATGTTATCTCGACGGATCTCATTGTTCCGATAGATCCCTATGCGACCGATGATGGATGGACTACCGCTTGGACAAAGTCTTCGAAGAAGATTTTAGATCGCATCCAAACCACTTCGGTGCGAGCTTCAACTCGCAGTTCGAAACCCGTCAAGTCGGCGCTATCACTTGCGATAGAAGAACCACCTCAACAAGAAACAATCGAAGAAAAGAAGAAAATTGACGAAGAAGAGAAGACCGAGGCACCTAAGGCTAGACTAGGGCTGCTTATCCTAGGATAGTTGTTTCCGATTCTGGGGAGAAATCCCTCGAACCTCCGACTTCGTATGATTATCTGCTCACTCCGTGGGATCTTATAATGATGAGGGTTATGGCGTCGGCTACGTTTTGATCGTTTCTAACGATTACGTAACTAGCGACAATCAACCTAATCCGGACGTCGATTCCGATACAAATGACAATTCTCAAATCATACACAATCTCGACGATCACAATGATGAAGAAGACATCCACCGAGAAGGCTACGAGAGTTCAACAAGCAACGAATCTATTCGCGAGTTTCGAGGAACTCCAATCACAATAGAGTTGAGAGCCTTCGGACTCCGAAGCTAATCTCGAAGAACTTGTCATCCCGATTCGAAGAGAGACACCAAGCAAACTCAATGCTAAATTCGAAGAAATCACGAAGTCAACTTAAGAAGTGGAAGAGTTCTACCTCCGAGAATGGGTCCAAAAGACAAAGGAAAGCGGTGGTTGTTCGGGAAGAACCAACCCTGCAGAAGAAATACCCATTCGAGAAGAAAACGAGGCACATGAAAACAAAGTGGATTACAACGTGCTAGCCCATCTTAGGAAACTACCGACCAAACCGAGCATCTACGACGCTCTCATCTTATCAAAAGAAATGAGAGAAGCTCGATCAAGGCCTTACTTGATCCAGAAATTTGCTCAGCTCAAATGGCCGGAGAGTCCTTAGATGAGGTTTGCTCGTTAAAGGAACAAGCGAGGTGTTACCTTCACGGACGACGACCTACTACTTGGGACGCAGACCACAACCGACCATTGTACATTTCGCTTACAATCGGGAAGTTTACGCTCTCCGCAGTATTGGTGGATCCAGGAGCATCAATCAATATAATGAATCTTCGAACGCTAGCATACTTGGAAATTGATGCTCGCGAGCTCGAGGCGGACAAAATGTTATTAAGAGGATTCAACCGTAAAGGAGAAAGAGCCCTCGGCTCAATAACACCGCTAATGAAGACCGGTGACTTAGCAAAGACAACCGCGAAATTTCACATAATTGATTCGAAACGTCATTCAACGCTCTACTCGGGCCGACCGTGGATACATGAAAACGAGGATGGTACCATCATCTCTACATCAATGCATTAAATACTACGACGGAGGGGAACAAGTGTATTAAAGGTGACTTACAACCGTTCTCCGTACATGAAATCGGAATCCATGAAGATGCAGACTTATTATGCACCTCCGAAGAAAACAATCTTCTCCGCAGATACTATAACAAATGAAGCAAAGGAAATTTGGGACAACGAAGAACCCGAAGTTCTAGTCCAACGAGTCACTCACCACTCCCTTACGGCGAGATGGTGAAGGTTTCTCCACAACTCGCATCCGAGGACGAGGCCGGGGACGAGGTCGTGGCAGAGACGTTAGGACGATCGGGACGGAGGAAACCGACCATCAATGTCGATCGGGAAGATAGTTCCGAAGAAGAAAAAGAAATCAAACAAGAAGCAGCGACAATAAGTCGAAAGAAGCCGCAATTCAAAATCCCTATCGAAGATGAAAGAAACGAAGAATATAAATCGATGTACGAGAAGATTAACCACTATGTACATACTATGACCCTGACCCCGATCCATTCTAATAAGATCGAGGGTATGGAGGTCAAAGAGGTACGTAGCGGTAGTGCAAAGCCCATCAAATTCTACCGTGGTGCTCCTTCCTCCAAAACCGAAAATAATGTACAACTTGAAGATGCTACTTCATCGAATTAATGGAATTGCCTTTCGAGTGGTACTCTCCCCGTGTTCAAAATTTAATTCGCCGTGGTTTCTTACCTCGACAATGGACAAAAGGTCAATCACAACGTTTTGAAAATTTATGGAATAACTCCGGTCGTCCACCCAACTCAAAACATGGTCTCGGATTCGGCACAAGAGGATCGACTGACGATACCGAATTTTGCTTGGTTGTCACCTGCGAGTCTAATGAAAACCGCATGGAAACTACATAAGAGCTCGAAGATTTACAAATTGGAGATGCTCCACCAGAGTTCGAAGAGGAGATCAAATCTACAATAGATGAGTTAACAGAAGTTAACTTAGGTACTAGCGAAGAACCTAGACCTACCTTTGTTAGCTCCTTACTCAATAAAGAAGATTCCGAAGAAATAATTAAGTTATTAATGGAATTTAAAGACTGTTTTGCTTGGAGCTACGATGAGATGCCGTGTTTAGCTCCGCAGGTCGCAATCCATAAGCTAGGGGTGGATCCCCGCTTCGTTCCGCCGTACAAGGTCCCGTAAGAATGCGTCTAGAAATCGAACAACAAGTCATAGCTCGAAGTTAAAAAGCTAATAGACGCTAAATTTGTCCGTGAAGAACAATACCCGACTTGGTTAGCCAACGTGGTACCGACCGAGAAGAAGAATGGTCGGATCGAATTTGTGTGGATTTCGCAGATTTAAACAAGGCATGTCCAAAAGATGAATTCCCTCTACCGATCCCGTAATTAATGATCGACATTGCTTCAACACATGAGATATTCTCATTCATGGATGGATCTTCGGATACAATCGGATAAAAATGGCTCCGTAAGATAAAAAACTTACATCATTCGTAACGCCGATCGGAGTATATTGCTACACAGATGATGCCATTCGGATCGAAGAACGCAGGAGCGACCTACCGCAGAGCGATGACAAGAATTTTTGATGATCTCATCCACAATCAAGTCGAATGCTACGTGGACGATGTGGTCATCAAAAGCAAAGTAAAGGAAAACCACTTCGTATGATTTGAGAATTGTTTTCGAACGATTAAGGCAATTTAACCTTAAGATGAATCCCTTAAAATGCGCCTTCGGCGTCACCTCCGGAAATTCTTAGGATTCGTTGTCCGACATCGCGGAATTGAAATCGACCCGAAAAGATTAAAGCCATCTTAGAAATGCCACCTCCCGTAACCTTAAAACAACTACGATCTTTTCAAGGGAAGCCGGCATATCTTCGACGCTTTATCTCAAACTTGTCGGTAGGTGTCGCCCTTTCTCGGCATTAGTTAAAAAGGACGCCAAATTTATTCGGGAAGAGAAATGCCGAGGGCCTTCGAGGACATTAAACAATACTTAATGACACCTCCCGTCTTAGCAGCCCCGAGCCTCGTGTAGACCGCTAATACTTTATACCGCGGCTTTAGACGACTTCTCTCGGAGCCCCGTTAGCCTGTGTCAATGATGAGGGTAAAGAAAATGCTCTTTATTACTTAAGCCGTCGTTTATCGCCGACGGAAATAAGGTATCCCGCAATTGAAAAGCATTGTTTGGCCCCGATCTTCGCCGCTCAAAAGCTCGAGCATTACATGTTTTCTCATAAGGTCAACTCCGATTTCGAAATTTAATCCATTGCAATACTTGATGACCCGCCTAACGCTTTCCGGCGGACTTGCCGGATGGTCAATGATATTATTGCAATTTGATATAACTTTCGTGCCTCTTCGTGCCGTAAAGGGACAAGTCTTAGCAGACTTCCTCGCAAGACACCCTTTGCCGGCGAATCGCCTCTCAATGACGACTTGCCGGATGAACAAATAATGAACTTAGAAGACCATGATGATCGACGTTGGGAATTATATTTCGACGGAGCATCTTCAAGCACATAAAGACGAAGAATCGCAAGTGATAAGTGCCCGTGCAGGCGTGGATCGGACTAATCTTTATAACACCGGAGCGGGGGATGTTAAGATACTCCTACCACTCGACGTAGCCGTGCACAAATAACGAAGCGGAATACGAAGCCCTCATAACGAGATCGGAATTAACTATTCAAATGGGGATAACGTACATCAACATCTACAGGGATTCGCAATTAATCATTCAACAGATCGCCGGACAATACAGAATTTTAAAACCAAGACTCGAGCAATACTTCCAATATGCCATACAGCTGTTGGAACAAATTCCGAATGTGACGATCTACAAAATTCCCAGAAAAGAAAACGCTTTAGCGGATGCACTAGCCCGTCTCGCAAAAGAATTTGCCTGTTTGCAAGATGAATCAATGGAAGTGTCGATTCACGGACGTCAGGTCCTATCACGACTCGACATAGACACGATACACAAATCGAAAAAGAAAAAGGATCAATTGCAAGCAAGTAATGTAAAGATACGAAGATCGGCGACAACCATTAATAGATTACTCGCAGACAGAAAACTACCGGACGATAGGTCGTTAGCCCATCGGATCAAGAAAAGAACTCGTCCTACGCATTAATAAACAACACATTATACGAAGGTCTTTCGATCAAATGTGGCTAAGGTGCCTAAGCGGGTCCGAGGCCCGTGAAATTGTTAAAGAGGTGCATTCGGGACTCGTGGCGCTCACTCGCCGGGTCCGAAGATGAAAATGAAAATTAAAAGACTAGGGTACTACCGGCCCTCGATGATGACCGACCGCATGAAAATCGCCAAGAGCCGTCACCGGTGCCAAGTGCACGGAGTGGTTCTACACCAACCTCCAAATGTGCTACATCCGACAATTGCATCGTGGCCATTCGAATGTCGGGGCACAGATATAGTGGGTCCAATAGAACCACCGTCGTCAAAAGGACATCGCTTCATTCTTGCGGCTACAGATTACTTTTCCAAGTGGGCAGAGGCAGTTCCACTCAAAGAAGTGAAGGCACACCACGTGCTACAGTTTTTTAAAAACCAAGTTGTCTACCGTTTCGGGGTGCCGCGCAGATCATCTCGGATAATGGGTCGCATTCGAAGCACGCAAATCAACAATTTTGTCGTGAGACACGGAATCGACTGGCGATATTCAACAATTTACTACCCAAGAGCAAACGGCCTGGCTGAGGCTTTTAATAAAACTCTCGTTCAAATTTTAAAGAAGAATTTGGACGATAATAAGAGAAATTGGCACGAGAAATTGTTAGAAGCCTTATGGGCCTACCGGACAACTTTCAGAACTCCTACTCAAGCTACACCTTACGCTCTAGTGTATGGGTCCGAGGCAGTGTTACCCTTTGAAGTCCAAACCTTCCTTCACTCGAGATTGCAGCTTGCAAACAAACTCACGACGTAAGAGAATGCCGCATTACGACTAGAAGAATTGGAAAGCTCCGGAAGGGAAAAGACTTGCATAGCAACAGAATTTAGAACTATACCAAGCTAAGATGGTTCAAGCCCATGACAGACCGGGTCCGCCCAAGAACCTTTAAGGTTGGTGACTTAGTTCTCGTTCTCAAAAGACCTATTCTTGCACACCGCAAGATAGGAGGAAAATTTGAACCCACTTGGGAAGGACCGTTTCGTGGTCGAGGCGATCTACTCGAGAGGCTCCTACCAGCCTAGTAACCGGCCAAGGAGAACGACATATGCTTCCGATCAATGGACGATACTTGAAAAAGTATTATGCTACCTGATGTTTTGAAGGAGTGAATTTTCCATCCCTAGAAGCACGGGTGAAGTAATTACTTATGACTGAGTCCGAACCCAAAAATAACAAAAATGTGCTAAAATAAATAAAATCTTGATAATAAAGTTTTCTTTGTTTTCTCTCTTCCAAGTCAAAATCTCTTTCCTGATCTTTTCCCACTTCATTCTTGTTGAATAAAAAAATAAAAAATTTTTGTCTTTAATAAACATTTTCTTAATGTTCTTGTTCTTAGTACAGTCCCGATCCTTTTCCTTGTCTTTTCGCAGGGAAATGTCGAGCGGCGGTTGGTCCCGAACTTTAGAAATGGCGTAAGCCTCGCACTCGATGAAAAGAGGGTGAAAGATGGAGCGATAATGAGATCGACTCGTACTTCGCACCGCAGCGCCCGCAATACGAGGAAAGTGACCGGGTCCCGATCGACCGAGAGGAATCGCCCGACCGACACGTAATGAAAGTGGGTGGCCCAAGCCACCAATCCAACAGCAGGAAAAGAAAAACAGACACTGAAGAAGACAAGAGAATCAAATCTGTAGTCGCTACAGCAGAGGGCAGACTTATCAGCGCCGCGCCCACAGAAACTCAGGAAGTACGAAGAGCTACTCTCACAGCAACTCAACGGAGAAACAAAAATCGCCGTATCCGCAAGATGCTAACTAAATTAGCAGCGGACCAGCGCGACGAGGAAGTTGCTACTGCCAGTACATATACTTCGAGGATACCGGTTCGCCAGGAACCTGAAAAAAGGAGACCAGCTCCCAGGACGACAGAAGAGACCAGAGAAATCTCAAGAGGAACAGAAGAAAGAAGGCTAGTACGCCATCAGATGAAGCCGCCAGTAATGCATGACCTTGTTGCAGAAGCAACCCCGGAGGATGTCCCGACGGACATCATCCCCGAGGAGCCGAGGTATGCAGGAGAACGTGAAGGGATTGAGCCATATATCCCACAGTACGTCACCAGGCCTCGTCATTTGCAAATTATTCCAAAATACGAGTTAGAAAGAATACGTAATGTCCGTAAGAAAACTTTTGAATACTTCGAGAGAATCGTAGGCAGGAGGATCAATATACTGAAGGCCTCGAGCTACATACGTACGTGTTCTCGAATATGAACAACAACAAATCGTGGACCGCATCCGGATTTGAAAAAGATGGGCCGAGCAGGTCGCTTAAGAGAAAACACTTACTCGAACCCCGGAGATGGATGCCGTGGAAAGGGAGAATTACAATACAATGTGGATGCCGCTATAACTTCGCGGAGGACAGAAAGGTAACCCACCGGGATACTCCGTCATGGCCAGTGGATCCAATGCCATTAGTCATTAAAAGGATGGTAAAAAGAATGATAACATGGGGGTATTGCCAGCGATTGCATACCCAATAGCTTGCATCATCAACATTTACAAGAAGGGTGACCGTATACCCCCGCACATAGATCACCACGACTTTGTCGACCTTCTCGCACGCTTCTTTTCCGAACGAGTGTAATATCATGTTCGGATCCGACCTCCGGATAGCGAGCCCGGTGAGTTCCGAGGGCCAAGTAAAGATACCATTACCGGTAGGTTCCGTCATGATACCGAAGGGCAACGGAGCAGTATGTCGCTAAGCATTGCATACCAGGAGTACCAATGAAGCGGATCTCGGCTACTTTCGAAGGATGGACGACAGAAAGCACCTTATCACTTCCAACTGCGACTCGGAGTTAGAGAGCCTCCGGCCTACGAGCCGCGAGCTACATGGAAAATATCACACCTCCAACGTACATCCATACGGCATCCTTGCCAAGGATGGCTTGGAAGGTGATGTTATCGACCATGTACCTCACTATTCGGTACATGGATTTTTGACGTATACCCTTTTGGATGAATCGACAAAGATCATACATAGTCCGTTTTGAGTCTATATGGATTGTATGAGATGTATTCCGCATCGAGTTGTACGATGTATCTTCAAGCATGATTGGAATGAAAGTGACCATGTCACAATTTTGGCCTTCACCTCTTTTGTGCAAATTAACTGGGAAACGCCATTAAAAGTTAAATGAACTTCGAACAAAGAACAGAAAAGAAACAAAAAGAATAAAAGAAAACTTTCTTTAAAATCTAACAAATGATAAACTCCAAATTCACGATAAAATAAAATTTGAATCGATAAAAGACAAACAAAATGACCACAAAATCTCAATCAAATTTCAAATTCAATCTTTCCAAATTTCAAATCAAATCTCAATCAAATTTCAAATTCGATCTTTTCAGATCTCACATCAAACCTCAGTCAAATTCACACTTACCCTTCCAAATCTGAAGTCCAACCTGTTCTACTCTCTCCCTTATCTGGGAAGGAAGCGGTTAATTCCATTGACACGGATCAAATCTGATGGCGAGGAATCACATTCAATCCAAACCAGCAACTTTCAATCAACTCTTCTTAATGGGATATGTAACATCTACATATTCCCTCCTAATCTATTTCCTTCCATGAAAGTCTTTTACAACTTTCATGAAATTCCCAAAACACCAAAATTCCACACTTTTCAAATCAACACTACAAATCGTTGCAAAGTCAATTACCCATCAAAATCAACTTTTTGAGGTCGAGGATTTTACATCCGATACCAAGCATCGCTTTAGGATTCTTTCCCTATTGCACCGAAATACATCAAAATCAACTTTTCGAGGTCGAGGATTTTACATCCGATACCGCACTCGCTTTAGGATTCTTTCCCTATCGCACCGAAATACATCAAAATCAACTTCATGAGGTCGAGGATTTTACATCCGATACCGCATCGCTTTAGGATTCTTTCCCTATTACACCGAAATACATCAAAATCAACTTTTCGAGGTTGAGGATTTTACATCCGTACCGCATCGCTTTAGGATTCTTTCCCTATCGCACCGAAATACATCAAAATCAACTTTTCGAGGTTGAGGATTTTACATCCGATACCGCACTCGCTTTAGGATTCTTTCCCTATCGCACCGAAATACATCAAAATCAACTTTTCGAGGTTGAGGATTTTACATCCGATACCGCACCGCTTTAGGATTCTTTCCTATCGCACCGAAATACATCAAAATCAACTTTTCGAGGTTAAGGATTTTACATCCGATACCGCACCGCTTTAGGATTCTTTCCCTATCGCACCGAAATACATCAAAATCAACTTTTTGAGGTCGAGGATTTTACATCCGATACCGCATCGCTTTAGGATTCTTTCCTATCGCACCGAAATACATCAAAATCAACTTTTCGAAGTCGAGGATTTTACATCCGAGACCGCACCGCTTTAGGATTCTTTCCCTATCGCACCGAAATACATCAAAATCAACTTTTCGAAGTCGAGAATTTTACATCCGAGACCGCACTCGCTTTAGGATTCTTTCCCTATTGCAACTGAAATGCATCAAAATCAAATTCTCGAGGTCGAGGATTTTACATCCAATACCGCATTGCTTTAGCATTCTCTTCCTATCGCAATGAAGCACACCAAATCGAGCTCTCGAGGTTAAGGATTTTACATCCAATACCACATTGCTCCGAGATCTCTCCTCATTGTAATGATTCAATCCAATCAATTCAATTTTCTTTTGAGGTCGAGGATGTTACATCTAAAACCGCAAAATTTCAATTCAAATCAAATCCCTTCAAAATTAATCTTAACAAAACTTCAATCTAAATTGAAACTCGAGTTGAAATCTGAATTCACACATCAAAACTTAAACTCGAAACAAAATTTAAATTGAAATTTCCCCGGATCTTGTGATTTGGAATTCACCTCCTTTTCCTTTCCCTGCCGAGAGTTCGTGAATCTCCAGCCTTAGAGATATACTCGACACTCCCCAGCCGAAACTCTTCTACTTCGTCCTAAGTTTGTCACTTGGACATCCGTGATTGGTTTTGTTGATCTTTTCGGTCAACGCCAATACGCGCGGTGTGCTCCGTCGACTCACCACACCTATCGGGGGTCCATTTGTCGACCTCATTTTTGATGAGGTCTTCTCTTCTTCTCTTTAGTACTTAGGATCTAGCCTTAGGCTTTTCCTTCGACTATCTTAGAGGACTAGAATCGGGATCCACCATCTAGAATTTCAAACCACTTCTTAACTCCCCGCAAACTCCACAAACTCGACCGTAGACCCCTAATCACCTGTGAGGGTTGAAATCAAGTGTGGAAGCTTAAAGGATGAGTTCCTATGGACTCTTCGGCCTTAGGACCGCCCGGTGGCTCTGGTCTAGTGAAGGGGCTGACTTACACACACACTACACTCATACACTACACTTCCATACACCTCCTAAAACCACACCTATACATAACTCGACCTCCCGACTCATGTAAGTGATTCACATGGATGGTCCTTAACCCCTAAGCCCTTGCCAAGAGGGTTAGGAACAACATAAATGAATGCCTCAAATGAGTCCCTTCATGGCTCATATGGGCTTGATGTGGCTTCATGGCTCAACCAAAATGATTTTATTCCACTTATATTCACCCAATTTTCAATTTTCTAAATTTTCAATTTTTGACCCCCGGGACCCTACACCCGCTTAACCTACCAAATGCCCTTGAAACTACCCAAAATCTCCAAAATCACCTAAATTACCCAAAATTCCTCAAGACCAATCCTAAACATTTCCTCCCCACTCAAATTGATCATCCATAACCAAAAATACCAAAAATTCCAAAAATACCTCTCAATACCCTCCAAATACCCAAAATACCCCTCTTGACCCAAAAATCCAAAAAATTCAGAAAATTCCCAGAAAATTCTAGAAAATCCCAAATATTCCCAATTTCATTTTGTTCAACTACACCATGGGTCAATTTTGTCAATTTACCCTACTTTTGTCAAAACCCCCAATTTGACCCATTTTAACCCTAAGTGAACCCAATGTCAAACCTAACCTACCCAATTGACCCAAATTCTGGTCCAATTCAATTCTAAACTTCAATTCAACATCCCCAACACCAATCTAGACCCAAATCCAAGTCCAATTTGATTGACATTTGGATCCAATTTCACTTTTGGCCTTAAAGCCCAATTTGGACCCATGACCCAAACATAGCCCAAACTCACCCAATTCAACTCCAATTAACCCCAAATCTTTTCTAAACCTTCCTTAACATCCCCATAAACAAAACACTAACATGATTTGCCCAAAATTTAGACCCAAACCCCACTCAAATTCAACCCAAAATCAAAAAGCCCAATTTCGACCTAAACCTAAACCTAGCCCAAATAGACCCAAACCTCAAAATCAAAACCTAACCTAAGCCAAAACCTCTTTGAAACACTCCCATAAACATTTCCCAACATTAATTTTACATCAATTTCAACTCTAGCCCAACTTTGGCCCATGGTAGCCCATTTTGCCCACCTTAGCCTCTTTACCAAAAGGCCCATATCCAACCTAATTCAAACCCAAATCACCTCAAATTTGTTTCAAATCACTCATGACACATCCCTAAACCAAACTCAACAATTATTTGGCCCAAGTCTTTACCAAAATTTCATCCCAAAATCCATTTTAAAATTCAAAAGCCCACTTTCCTAAACCATTTTAAAAGCCCATCTAAAACCATTTCAATGAGCCCAAAATCTACCCTAAAGCCCACATGACATTTCCATTTGCCATCCACTTAATCAAAGCCATTCCCTAAGTTCTAATCACATCATCAAATAATTCCAAATTAAGCCTCATGCCAAATTTCCCCCTAAATGTCAAATATTTCTAAAACCCTTTTTCATGAAACAAGTCAACCTTTTTTCAAGCCAAATGCAAGCCATGCAAGCCATAGACAAGCCACATGAAGCCATGGGGGGTTTGACTTGTCACCAAGCCATTAATGGCAAGTGGAGGGAGTCCTTTCCTAAGCCTTCCTTAAGCCATTTTAACCTCTTTAATGCAACACTATAACCCAAAATTAACTTAAACTATTTGGATAGAGACCACACCATCCTCTCTCGGCCGACCCAACTCGATCCTCTCAGCCCAAAATCAGGCCATGGGGAGGTGCACCCAACCCAAACCAATGGGTCGACCAAATTGAAGCCAAAATGGCCTCTTCCCCATTCCATTCCAAGCCACCCCCTTTACACATGGCAAGGCCCAATCGATCGCACAAGCCTCCAGCCCCGACCCACCCGAGCTTCGAGGGTGACTCCGACCTGGCCGGCCAGCCACCACAGCCGCCGGAAACCACCAGTGCCGAGAACTCACATGTGAGCCCAAACTTGGAATTCTCACCCGCCGAGCCGCCTCACTCCAAATGGCCACCATGGCTGTTCTTCACATGCCAAGAGCAACTCGATCCCAACCCTCAACTCCCCCGGGAGAGTCCTCCAGCCACCTCTATTTAAACCCGACTCCCTCACGGCCATGGAAGAGAGTCGCATAAACCTTGCCGAAACTCCGCCAAAATTGTTCCAAACCCTACTCCACACTTAGAGCAACTTGATCCCCGACGTCAATTCGCCTCTAATCCCCACCGACGTAATCCAATTTCTCAACCGAAATTTCACCCAAAAACCAGGACATCTCCTCACAGTCGAGCCAATCCCCAAATTGATTGGTCCTACACCTTCACCGGACAAAGGGAAGAAGTTTCCCACCGAAAGCCCCATCTCCGAGCCACCCAGCTGCTCCGACTCTCCAAGCTTTGTGATCGACCGTGGTCACTTTCATAGCTAGACAATTCACTGTGCCAAGGGACTTCATCCGGAGCTTACTTCGACCCAATCGAAGGTGACACAACTCTCGCATCGAAGCTTCACTTCTCCGAGCAAAGGTATGGACTCCCTCTTCTTCCCGAGCTTCCAGCAGATTCTCATTTTAATTTGAGTCAATTTAAATGCATGTTTACCGTATGGATGTGTTCGTCTCTTCAAGACGAATCCATAGAGCATAAGAACACGAAAATCCATCGAGAATCGAGCGAGTTCTTAGTGGTTGGAGTGTGGACGGTCACGGGATCGCACCGGCCGTGGACGATGACCGGGAACCGCTCGGATCGCGCGTGCATCGGATGGACGGCTCGGATCGCGTCGGACCAGGCAGATGGTGCGTGAACCGCGGGGCCCCGGCAGCCGAGTCGGATGGCGGCGTCGAATGGGAGCGCGCCGCGCGGTCGTTCGGAGATGCCGAGGATGACGCGGCACCGCGTGGATAAGTAGGAAATTAGGGATTTTTTTTATTTATTTAAATACCGTAACTTTAAAAATCCATATCTTTGTGTAGAAAAATCACAAAAATAAAATAAAAATACTCTCTCGCTCAGCTGAACAGTAGGAGAATAATGTGGAAAAGAAAGTAATTAATTTTGTCCAAGTATTTTATTTTTAATTAATTATTTACTCCCTGCACATTTTCAATTCCCCATGCATTCATACAATTCACCATGGCATGAGACCATAGTGATTTTGAAGCCTCCGAACTCGGGAACATTCCCTGAATTTTCCAAGGTCGAGGCCACCCCCGTGAAAAGTTATCGATTTTTCAAATGCATGTTGCTGTTTTGAGTATTTTAATTCCAAAAATTAGCATGTTGTGAAATAAATTATAGGAAAATTTGGTGATGTTCCTTATGACCGCAGAACCCTAGGAAAAATAGGACTTGGGTTAATTCACTTAAGATAACCCTAATCGGCTTAAACATCCAAAATAGACCCCTAATTAATCAGAGCTAACAATACATCAAATTGACTTGAAATCAATTCTCCACTCGACCTTTAGGATCAGAGGAACCCACCATAAAAATTTCAAGTCAATCGGACTCGGTTAGCCCTACTAAATGGGTCGATTAAGCCATTTAGTCATTTTAAACTTTAAAAATTCATAACTTTCAAAATACCTTTCAAAAATTCACCAAATTGGTTTTGGAGCCTCTCTGATATCGGGGAATTTAAGAAAATTAAAATTTCAATTTTCTAAAAAAGTTAATTTTTTAGTATTATTTTAATATTTTAATAATTAAAAAATAATAAAAATCACAAAAATAATAAAATTCACCAAAATATCATATTTTGAAATATAATCACTTAGGAACAAACCCCATATTTTTTTTAGGTCTATTTAATGAGATATTAAATTTTAAAGCCTTAGGGTAATTTTAAAATTAAAAAAATGTATTTTCTAGCATTTTCACTAAAATAATTATAATAAATCAAAGAAAAATCAGAAAATTGTAAAATTTGGTTCTCTGGAATCCTTGATATCAGAGAGAATTTTAAAAATTATAAAATTCATTTTTCAACTTATATTCTATTTTTAAATTAATTAATACTCCAGAGCTTAAAATAATTCTAATAAATAAAATATAATTTAAAAAATCACAAAAATTGGTCCAAGTGGTCCTCTGGTCATTAAGAATATCCCATAATTTTCTTAAGGACAGAAACTTTCCCTTGGTCATATTATTAAATTTTCCTTGGAAATCCTTGTTTTCCACCAAAAATAATTATATAAATAAATTAAATACAGAAAAATCACATTTTCTCCTCTAGTGTCTTTATCGACATATGAGTGAAGTAACATAAAAATTTCAGGTTCATTTGAGCTCAATTTAGTGAGTTATGAAATTATTAAAGCTCAAGGGCAAAATGGTAATTAAAATCTTAACCCTTTAATTAAGACTTTAGGCTTAATGAAATTAATAAGCAAAATATTTGATTTTAACTTGATTTGGATGATTGAAATTTAGATAATTAAAGGGTAGAAACCTACTAAATAATTTAAAATAATTGAAATAAACCTTAATTAAATAATTAGTTAAATTTGGAAGAATAATAAAATCTAATTATTAAAATAAGGATATTATTAGTGAAGAGATTTGTTCTTTAATTTAAAGATCCCTAAATTAATCATCCCAATAATATTTAATTCCTAATTAAAATGATAATTCAAGTTTAAGATTTAAAATGCTAAAAGGCTTAATCATTAAATTAAATTAAAGTTAAATTATTTAAAACAAATTCCTTTAAAATTAAAAATTAAATTAAAAATTAAGAATTAAATTAAACTAAATTAAATTAAATTAAATTAAATTAAATTAAATTAAATTAAATTAAATTAAATTATATTATATTATATTATATTATATTATATTATATTAAATTAAATTAAATTAAATTAAATTAAATTAAAATTAAACTAAATTAAATTAAATTAAATTAAATTAAATTAAACTAAATCATATTACATTAAATTAACTTAAGTTAAATTAATTTAAATTAAACCACATTAAATTAAATTAAGTTAAATTAAATTAAATTCAATATAAATACATGAAGAATTCAAAAATAAATCTAAAATAACTCGAACACTATTCCAAACTTAAATCATTAATTTGAACTTAAATTTGAATCACAAATCATTAAATATCATTTTCGCTCTTAGAGCTTTTACAATTATAACTCCTAAATGGAGTATCAAGTGAGATGACACTTCACTCATAAGGATATTCAAACATCCTAATTTACCGAGCAAGAAATAAAACTTAACTCGAACACCCTAGATGATTAATTCACTTGAACAATGTAATTCATTCGGACTTAGGACAATTCCCGAAATATCGAAAAGATGTTTAAGATTCGTCTTAAACACTTCCTCAATATGATGGAATGTCCTTAAGAACAAATTGAGCTTAGTTGTTCTTTGGTGAAGAAAATCATCCTTAAAACCAAAATCGAAGACCTAGACGTCATAGGAGATGACTAGCTATAGGATTAGGAACTTGGTAGAAAACCATAACCTTTCCCTTAGCTTTACCTAGTGACTTACTTTAAATGCTTAAATATTCTAACCGTGTTTTAAGTGCGACTTGGGATGACGGGAAGACCCTCCAGTGTACGCTTTTATTTTATTGCGATTTACCTTACTGCAATTTATTTAATCGCGTCGCACTTTACCTTTCTTGCATGATAAACAATGATTGCATAAAAACCTACACCTTTAGGACAGTAAACCAAAACCGAAACTCATAACTAAATTAAAAGACACTACAAGATAAAATTCACCTCCACAACATTTCAAAATATAAGACAACCCAAAATTTAATCACAAACGTAACAACAAAACTACAACTACAACTAAATTAAAACGTCTCATCGAATGATCGGGAATACCTCGGATGATGTAACCCACGTGTTGCTAATCTGGATTTCCCACGGTCTAAATGAAAGTGCGGAACTCATTTAGTTGAGTTTAGCAAATTCATCCGGACTAAGTGAATTCGATGAAAATAACGGTGCCGGGATGACGGAACCGTGGGATCTTAATCGGTTCGTTTAATCAACTTTAAGATTTGTTTTAATTAAAACATAAAAAACACTTGGAAATTAAGACTTTCTTTAAACCGAACACTTCTCTCATCTCCCGATTTATGATTTCTAAAACTAAACCTCTCGCAACAACAAGGAGCTCGGAGCATGGTGGGCAAAGACGGCCATCGTCGTCAAGCAAAACCGAAATCTACATCAGCAAAACTTTCTTAGAATTAAATAACCAAGCCATAAGACTTCGAGGTAGTTTGCTCGAGGCAACATAAATCCTCAACTCTTCGTTAGGCATTCGCATGATCATATCATGTAAATTAAGCCCTAACCGGTCTTAGGATTTCCGAGGTAGTCGTCCGATACGATATAAACCCTCGCATCTTCGAGGCTATTTGTATGATTTTATCATACGAATATAAGTCCTAACTAATTAAAATTGGCAGGATCAAAATACTAAATAAACATTAGGTTCTTCCTAAATTCAAGCCAAACAATAGGATAGTCGGGAAATTACCGAAGTTCGCTTCGGATCTGTGATTTCTCTTACCCTTCTTCCTTTGGACTCCTAAAATAAAATGTTCCAAATTTGATCCATTCCCTATTGAAATTTAAAAATTCAATCCTCGAAAACTTAAACTTTGAAATTCTCGAGAGCAGAACTACCGATTATTATCGAGAGTTTTCTTAGGTGATTTCCATCACATAAGATGTAATTAACTATAGGGGCTCGCCCTTATAGGGAACTTTAAAAACCCGTGTAATATAAACCCCGTTTAATGTTTTCATATTAAACGGGGAATTCGTCGGCTTATAAAATTGGTTCGCAGACCAAACGGACGTCACAAATCTTCTAGTTTATTTAATCGAGCCCCATCATCAAGCAGAGTGTATCTATTCTCCGGATGGATATATAGCTTGTGGTGCGGCGCTCGTTTATATAAACTATTCCGGATGTGAGATCGGCTCGATTTCATATCTTAAAATTTTCAAATTTAAAATTATTTTCAAAAACAAATACTACTTTTTCAAATTATTTATTTAAATTAAATTAAAAATTTGCCGACAATTTCTGTAGGCGACCTCTTTTCAAAAATACAACACCATAAACCTAAAAATATGCCGACACCTACCACTTAACAGAGCCATGTACAAACAACGAAGCAGAATACGAAGCCCTCATAACAGGATTGGAATTAACTATTCAAATGGGGATAATAAACATCAACATCTACGGGGATTCGCAGTTAATCATTCAACGGATCGCGGACAATGACGAATTTTAAAACCAAGACTCGAGCGATATTTCCAGTATGCCATACGAGTTGTTGGAACAAATTCGAATGTGACAATCTACAAAATTCTCGTAAAAGAAAACGCTTTAGAGATGCGTTAGCCCGCCTCGCAAAAGAATTTGCTCGCTTGCAAGATGAATCGATGGAAGTGTCGGTTCACGGACGTCGAGTCCTATCACAGACTCGACATGACACAATACACAAATCGAAAAAGAAGAAGAATCGGTTGCAACGAAGTGACGGAAAACACGTAAGATCGGCGACAACCATTAACAGTACTACCTGCAAACAGGAAAACTACCAGACGATAGGTCGTTAGCCCATCAGATCAAGAAAAGAACTCTGTCCTACGCATTAATAAACAATACATTATACAAAAGGTCTTTTGATCAAATGTGGCTAAGGTGTCTAAACGGGTTCGAGGCCTGTGAAATTGTTAAAGAGGTGCATTCAGGACTCTGTAGCGCTCACCAGTCGGGTCCGAAGATGAAAATGAAATTTAAAAGACTAGGGTACTACTGGCCCTCGATGATGACCGACTGCATGAAAGTCGCCAAGAGCCGTCACCAATGCCAAGTACACGGAGTGGTTCTACACCAACCTCCAAATGTGCTACATCCGACAATTGCGTCGTGGCCATTTGAATGTTGGGGCACGTGATATAGTGGGTCCGATAGAACCACCATCTTCAAAAGGACATCGCTTCATTCTTGCGGCTACAAATTACTTTTCCAAGCGGCAGAGGCGTTCCACTCGGAGAAGTGAAAGCACATCACGTGTTACAATTTTTCAAGAACCAAGTTGTCTACCGTTTCGGAGTGCCGCGCAGGATCATCTCAGATAATGGGTCAGCATTCAAAAGCACGCAAATCAAAAATTTTGTCAGAAGACACGGAATCGACTGGCGCTATTCAATAATTTACTACCCGAGAGCAAACGGCCTGGCTGAGGCTTTTAATAAAACTCTAGTTCAAATCTTAAAGAAAACCTTGGACGATAATAAGAGAAATTGGCACGAGAAGTTGTTAGAAGCCTTGTGGGCCTACCGGACAACCTTCAGAACTCCTACTCAAGCTACACCTTACGCTCTGGTATATGGGTCCGAGGCAGTGTTACCTTTAGAGGTGCGGGCTTCCTTCACTCAGAATTGCAGTTGCAAACAAAATCACGACAGAAGAGAATGCCAAATTACGACTAGAAGAATTGGAAAGCCTGGAAGGGAAAAGACTTGCAGCGCAACAGAATTTAGAACTATACCAAGCTAAGATGGTTCAAGCCCATGACAGATTGGTCCGCCCAAGAACCTTCAAAGTTGGTGACTTAGTTCTCGTTCTCAAGAGACCTATCCTTGCACACTGCAAGATAGGAGGAAAATTTGAACCCACTTGGGAAGGACCGTTTCGTGGTCGAGGCGACCTACTCAGAGGCTCCTACCAGCCTAGTGAATCGCAAGGGGAACGACATATGCTTCCGATCAACGGACGATAATTGAAGAAGTATTACGCTACCTGATGTTTCGAAGGAATGAATTCTTCATCACTAGAAGCACGGGCGAAGTAGTTACTTGTGACTGGGTCCGAACCCAAAAATAATAAAAAATATGCTAAAATAAATAAAATCATGATAATAAAGTTTTCCTTGTTTTCTTTTCCAAATCAAAAATCTCTTTCATGATCTTATCCCACTTCATTCCTGTTGAATTTAAGAATAAAAAAAAACTCGTCTTTAATAAACATTTTCTTAATGTTCTTGTTCTTAAGTATGTACCCCGATCCTTTTCCTTGTCTTTTCGCAGGAAATGTCGAACCGGCGGTTGGTCCCGAACTTTAGAAATGGCGTAAGCCTCGCACTCGATGAAAAGAGGGTGAAAGATGGAGCGATAATGTAGATCGACTCGTACTTCGCACCAGCAGCCCGCAATACGAGGAAAGCGACCGGGTCCCACCGATCGAGAGGAACCGCCCGCCGACGAGAATGAAAGTGGGTGGCCCAAGCCACCAATCCAAAGAAGAAGAAAAGAAAAACAAACACCGAAGAAGACAAGAGAAGCAAATCCGTAGTCGCTACGACAGAGGGCAAGCTTGTCGCCGCCGCGCCCACAGAGATTCGAGAAGTACGAAGAGCTACTCTCACAAAGAACTCAACGAAGAAACAAAAATCGCCGTATCCGCAAGATGTTAACTAAACTAGCAGATGACCGACAGCAACGAGGCGAGCTAGCTTCGCCGAGACATACACTTCAAGGACACCAGCTCACCGTGGACTCCGAAGAAAGGAGGCCAGCTCCGAGGATAACGAAGAGACCAGGGAAATCTCAAGAAGAACGAAGAAAGAAGGCTACTACGCCACCGTACAAAGCCACCGGTAATGCATAACCTTGTTGCAGAAGCAACCCCAGAGGATGTCCCGACGGACACCATCCCCGAGGAGCCGAGGTATGCAGGAGAACGTGAAGGGATTGAACCATATATCCCACAATACGTCACTAGGCCTCGCCATTTGCAAATTATCCCGTAATACGAGCTAGAAAGGATGCGTAATGTCGAGAAGAAAACTTTCGAATACTTCGAGAGAATCGAGGCAGGAGGATCAATATACTCGAAGGCCTCGAGCTACATACGAACGTGTTCTCGAATACGAACAACAACAAATCGTGGACCGCATCCGGATTTGAAAAGGATGGGTCGAGCAGTGCCGCCTAAGAGAAAACACTTACTCGGAACCCCGGAGATGGATGCCGTGGAAAGGAAGAATTACAATACAATGTGGATGCCGCTACAACTTCGCGAAAACAGGAAGGGAAACCCACCGGGATACTCCGTCATGGTCAGTGGATCCAATTCCATTAGCCATCAAAAGGATGGTAAAAAGAATGATAAGCATGGAGGGTATTGCCAGCAGATTGCATACCCAACAGCTTGCATCATTAACATTTACAAGAAGGGTGACCGTATACCCCCGCACATAGTATCACCACGATTTTGTCGACCTTTCGCACGGTTTCTTTTCGAACGAGTGTAATATCATGTTCGGATCCGACCTCCGGATAGTAGGCCCAGGTGAGTTCCGAGGGCCGAGAAAGATACCATTACCGGTAGGTTCCGTCATGATATCGAAGGGCAACGGAGCGGATGTCGCTAAACATTGCATACCGGAGTACCAGTGAAGCGGATCTCGCTTACTTTCGAAGGATGGACGACAGGAAAGCACCTTACCACTTCCGACCGTACCCGGAGTTAGAAAGCCTCCGGCCTTACGAGCCGTGAGTTACATGGAAAATATCACACCTCCAACGTACATCCATACGGCATCCTTGCTAAGGATGACTTGGAAGGTGATGTTATTGACCATGTACCTCACTATTCAGACATGGATTTTTGACAGATGCCTTTTCGGATAGATCGAAAAAGATCATACATAGTCCGTTTTGAGTCTATATGGATTGTATGATATTTATTCCAGATCGAGTTGTATGATGTATCTTCAGTATGATTGGAATGAAAGTGACCATGTCACATTTTGGCCTTAACCTCTTTTGTGCAAGTTGACTGAGAAACGCCATTAAAGTTAAATGAACTTCGAACAAAGAACAGAAAAGAAACAAAAAAGAATGAAAGAAAACTTTCCTTAAAAATCTAAGTAAAGAAATATGATGAACTCCAAATTCACGATAAAATAAAATTTGAATCGTTAAAGGACAAACAAAATTAGCACAAATTTTAAGTCAAATTTCAAATTCAACTTTCCAAATTCAAACTTTCCAAATTTCAAATCAAATCTCAATAAATTTCAAATTCAACCTTCCAGATCTCAAATCAAACCTCAATCAAATTCAAACTCAATCTTCCAAATCTGAAATCCAATCCATTCTACTCTCTCCCTTGTCTGGGATGGAAGCGGTTGATTCCATTGACACGGATCGAATCTGGTGGAGAGGAATTGTATCCAATCCAAACCAGTAACTTCCGATCAACTCTTTCGAATGGGATATGTAGCATCTACATATTCCCTCCTAATCTATTTCCTTCCATGAAAGTCTTTTACAACTTTCATGAAATTCTCGAAACACTGAAATTCCACACTTTTCAAATCAACACTACAAATCTTTGCAAAATCGATTACCATTCAAAATTCAAACTTTTGGGATTGAGGATTTTACATCCGAGACTGCATTGCTTTAGGATTCTTTCCCTATAGCAATGAAGTACATCAAAATTCAAATTCTTGGGGTTGAGGATTTTACATTCGAGACCGCATCGCTTTAGGATTCTTTCCCTATAGCAATGAAATACATCAAAATTCAAATTCTTGGGGTTGAGGATTTTACATCCGAGACTGCATTGCTTTAGGATTCTTTCCCTATAGCAATGAAGTACATCAAAATTCAAATCCTTGGAGTTGAGGATTTTACATCCGAGACTGCATTGCTTTAGGTTCTTTCCCTATTGCAATGAAATACATCAAATTCAAACTTTTGGGGTTGAGGATTTTACATCCGAGACTGCATTGCTTTAGGTTCTTTCCTATCGCAATGAAATACATCAAAATCAAACTTTTGGGGTCGAGGATTTTACATCCGAGACCGCATCGCGTTAGGATTCTTTCCCTATCGCAATGAAATACATCAAAATTCAAATTCTTGGGGCCGAGGATTTTACATCCGAGACCGCATCGCTTTAGGTTCTTTCCCTATCGCAATGAAATACATCAAATTCAAACTTTTGGGGTCGAGGATTTTACATCCGAGACCGCATTGCTTTAGGTTCTTTCCCTATCGCAATGAAATACATCAAAATCAAACTTTTGGGGTCGAAGATTTTACATCCGAGACTGCATCGCTTTAGGTTCTTTCCCTATCGCAATGAAATACATCAAATTCAAATTCTTGGGGTCGAGGATTTTACATCCGAGATCGCATCGCTTTTGGATTCTTTCCTTATCGCAATGAAATACATCAAAATCAAACTTTTGGGGTTGAGGATTTTACATCCGAGACCGCATCGCTTTAGGATTCTTTCCCTATCGCGATGAAATACATCAAAATCAAATTCTTGGGGTCGAGGATTTTACATCCGAGATCGCATCGCTTTAGGATTCTTTCCCTATCGCAATGAAATACATCAAAATCAAATTTTTGGGGTTGAGGATTTTACATCCAATACTGCATTGCTTTAGGATTCTTTCCCTATCGCAATGAAATACATCAAAATCAAACTCTTGAGGTTAAGGATTTTACATCCGATACCGCATTGCTCTGAGATCTCTCCTCATTGTAACGATTCAATCCAATCAATCCAATTTTCTTTTGAGGTTGAAGATGTTACATCTAAAACCACAAAATTCTAATTTTCATTTCAAGTTCAAATCCCTTCAAATTAATTTTGACAAAACTTCAATCTAAATTAAAACTCCAAATTGAAATCTAAGCTCACACATCAAAACTTAAACCAAAACAAAATGAAATCTAAATCGAAATTCCCCCAGATCATGTGATTTGGAATTCACCTCATTTTCCTTTCCCCAGCGAGAATTCAAGAATCTCCAGTCCCAGAGATATACTTGACACTCCCCAGCGGAAATTCTTCTACTTTGTCCTAAGCTTGTCGTTTGGACTTTTGTGTTGGTTTTATTGATCGCTTCGGTCAACACTAATACGCGCGGTGTGCTCCGTCAGCTCACCACACCTATTGGGGGTCCATTTGTTGACCTCATTTTTGATGAGGTCTTCTCTTCTTCTCTTTAGTACTTAGGATCTAGCCTTAGGCTTTTCCTTTGACTGTCTTAAAGGATTAGAATTGAGACCCACTACTTAGAAATTCAAATCACTTCTTAACTCCCTGCAAACTCCACAAACTTGACTGTAGACCCCTAATCACCTAGAGGGTTGAAATCAAATGTGGAAGTTTAAAGGACGAGTTCCTATAAGACTCTTTGGCCTTAGGACTGCCCTGGGTGGCCTGGTCTGGTGAAGGGCTGATTCACATACACTAGCCAAATCCAACCACTTTGGGACCAAGTCTAGCCAAATGATAATCACTTTATGATCCTTCACATATTGACCCTAGCAATCATAATCAAAGACTAGGGCTTTGGTTAAATCATGTGAGTTTCTTTAAGATTAGGAGGGAAAGAATTTAAGGTTTGGGTCAAAATGGCTTAGGGGTGTGTGTGTGCAAGAGAAGCTCAAGTCACCCAAGATTTCCCTAAGTTCAAACTCTCCTATGGGAACTCACTATTGGTTTTCCATATAGTGGTTTTAACCTTCCAAGGTGATTTAGAGGTTTGTAACCATCCAAGTGGGGTCCCAATAGGAGTTAAGAAGTGTTTGGGAATTTCTAAATGGTGGGTTCCAACTCTAGTCTTCTAGGATAGTCTAAGGTCCATTGCTCATGCTCCAAAACCCTAATACCATCTCAAATCACTTAAAATGGTTCCATTCTTCTTTATTTGAAGCCCCTTTCATTTTTCCAAAATTTCAAATTTTGACCCCGGCCCCTCTAAACTTACCCAAAATTACTTAAATTTCCCCTATAATCACCAAATCATACAAAATTCCTCCAAAATTACCCAAAATTCTCAAAATTCCTCAAAATCATTTCAAAACAGTTCCCACCTCTTAAATCCACCAAAATACCCCAATACACTCCAAATAACATCCATATACCCTAAATACCTCTCTTGGCCCAAAATTCAAAAAATTCTAAAAATTCCCAAAAAAAATTCTAAAATCTTGTAAATATTCCCAATTTTATTTTTTTTCAACTATCACATACCCCAATTCTATCAATTTAACCCAATTTAATCAAAAGCCCCAATTTGGCCCATTTAACCCAAAAGTGCCCAAATTAAACCCAATCTTGACCCAATTGACCCCAATCTTGCCCATTTTCAATCCAAATTTTAATTAAATTCTGCCCTAATCCTCATTGATTCAGCTCAATTTCAGAACTCAATTTCAGGCCAGAAAACATGACATCCCAAAGACTCCACCAAAACCAAATTAACTCTTCACACACGTTCACCAGAGGTAGGGAAGAAGTTCCCCAGTGAAAGCCCCCCTCACCAGGCCACCCATCTATTCTATCAGCTAGAGCACCAAATCGGGTCTGGTCACTTTCATATCCAGACAATTCACCATCGCTCGAGGCTTCATCCCTAGCTTCTTTAGACCACCACGAAGGTGAAGAGCATCTCTGATCGAAGCCTCACTTCTCAGAGCAAAGGTATTGAGTCTTTCTTTTTCCCGAGCTTCCAGCGATTATCCATTTTATTTGGCTTGATTTCAAAGCATGTTAGCCATATGGATGTGTTCGTTTAGCTTAGACGAGCATGTAGAAACAAACCGCACTTGATTTGGTTGAGAAATGAGGTTGAAATTAGGTCTAGAAAACGTGCGGTTACGGGTTCACACCAGACGGAGACAATGACCAATAGTCATTGGATCGCGCGTGTAACGAATGGAGGGCAAGGATCGCACCGGATGAGTAGATGAGATGGAACCGCGGAGATGCGTGGCGCTGAGGTGGATGACAGCGCCGAATCAAGAGAAGGCGCATGGAGATTCGGAGCCGCTGACTGGTTTAAGTAGAAAAATCAGGATTTTCTGAATTATTTAAATACCAGGAACTTCAAAAATCCATATCTTTAAATAGAAAATTCCAAAAATTAAAAGAAAAATACCCTCTTTCTCTGTAAACAAAGGAAAATGCTGTGGAATAAAAATCAAAATTATTTGCTTAGTATTTATTTTTAAATTATTTAAATACAGTAAACCTTGAATCAATTCTTTACTCACACACAAAATTCACCATGACTTGGGACTATGGGACATTTGTTCCCTACGTCCTTGAGAACATTCCCTAAACATTTCAAGGCCAGAGGAGATCCCTAGACAGAGGATTTTCTAAGTTTATGTGCCTGTTTTGATAATTTAAATGTAATAATTATTAGAGTGATTAGAAATTTTCAGGAAAATTAGGGTAGGTTTCCTATGACCAGAGGAACTTAGAAAAATTAATTCATGGGCTAAAACATTAGAAATAACTCTGATTGCTCACTTGACCTCAAACTAATTTTGAATTATTTAGAGTAAAATAAAAATGTAAATAACTCAAAATCAATTCTCCACTGTTCTATAGGATAATAGAAACCCCCATAAAAATTTTAACGTCAATTGGAAATGGTTTTAACCCCTTAAATGAATTTTCTAAGTAACACATCCATTTTGGACATTTAAAAATTCATAAAACTCAAAATATAATTCAAAAACTCACCAAATTGATTTTGAAACATCTCTGATATCAGAGGAGTCTAAGAAAATTAAAATTGGAATTTTCCTAAAATTTCTATTTTTAACCTATTTTTAGGTATTTTAATAATTAAAAAAATATAAAAATCATAAAATATTAAAATTCATAAAAATATCATATTTTGTCTCCTAACCACTTGGGAACCAACCAAATATTTTTTCCTAAGTGTTTAATTAAAGATATTGAATTTTAAAGACTTAGGGTAATTTTTAATATTAAAAATGGATTTTCCAACCTTTCCACTAAAATAATTCTAAAAATTCAAAGAAAAATCAGAAAAATATAAAACTTGTTTCTCTAAGTTCCTTGAGATCAGAAAGATTTAAGAAAAATATAAAACTTATTCTTTCTACTTTAATCTTATTTTATAATTAATTAATACTCCAAAACTTAAAATAATTATAATAAATAAAATAAAATTCAAAAAATCACCAAAATTGGTCCAAATAGTCCTCTAGTCAGTAGGAACCTCCCATAATTTTCCTAAGGACAGAAGTTTTATCTTGGTCATGTTGTCATATTTTCATTGAAAATCCCTATTTTCCACCAAAATAATTTTATAAATTAAATTAAAAAATAGAAAAATCACATTTTCTCCTCTAATGTCTTAATTGACATGTGGGTGAGGTGACATAAAAATTTTAAATTCATTTGAGCTTAATTTAATAAATTATGAGATGAATAAGCTTAAAAGGGACATAATGGTAATTAAGGGACTTTAATTTTAATTAACATTTAGGCTAAAACCAAATGGAAGGGTAAACCTTTTATCTTAATTTTCCTCTTGGATGATTGAAACATAGGAGGTAAAGGGGTAGAAACTCATTAATCACCTTAAATATTAAAGAGGAAATTTTAATTAATTAAATCACCTAAGCTTTGGAAGATTATTTAAAGCATGAATCATTAAGATTAAGGGATGTAATATAGGAAGATTCTAATCCTTTGAGATTGAATCCCTAACCAATGATTTGATCAAACAATATTTAAAAATCAATTAATGGAACCCTAAAAATGATGATTGGAACTAATAATTTAATAAGGGAATGATTTTGAAATCTTATAATTAAATTAAAAGATATTTGAATTAATTTGAAATGATTTAAAATCAAATTAAAACGCACTTAAGATGTCAAAACTAATTTGAAATTGTTTAAAACTTAAATTCAAACAAATTTGAAACATTAAGGTTAATTTGGAACGATTCATAATTAAAATATTAAATTAAATCAGTTTAAAATATTGAAATTAATCTAAAATGGTAAGACCATTTAAAATATTAAAACTTAACTGAATTAAACAACTTGAACATTTTTCCAACTTGAAATAATTTAAAACATCTAAAAGATCAACTAAAACTTTATAACTAAATTGAATCATTTTAAACCATTAACTCAAATTTAGGAAGGGTTAAATTCCTTAATGAACTAACTTGCCCCTAAAGGCTTTCAAATATTATAACTCTTAAATGAAGCATCAAATGAAATGTTACCTTACTCATAAGATAATCAAATATCCAAATTCACTGTAAAAAAACCCAGAATTCTAAGTAACATGGGTGATTGATTCATCACCACGATGAAATTCACTTGGACTTAAAATAATCCCAAAAGTGTTTAGGAAGATGTTCAGAATTAAGTTCCGAGCATTTCCCTAACTTGATGGGATGTTTTAAAAGAACAGTCAGACTTCATTGTTCTTTGGTGAAGAAAATCATCCTTAACCAAAACAAGAGAATCTAGACTTCATAGGACTCGATAGACAACCAGGATTCTAGCTTTAGACGTCATAGGACTTGGTAGTAGACTAAGACTTTAACCTAAACATCATATGGCTTGGTAGATAATCAGAGTCTTCTCTTAGCTTTACCTAGGTATTTATTGCAAACATATAAATGCCCTAACATGTATTTTAAGTATAGATGAAAATGATGGGGGTGCCAACTAGGTACGCATTTAAGTTTATTGTAATTTACATTCCGCAATTTATTAAATGTCTTACTTTCCCGCATTTATAAACTCATGAAAATGATCAAACCCAACATGTTTAAACACCATAAAATTTAATCACCAACAAAACAAAATTGCAACTATAATTGAAATTAAAACATCTCGTTGGATGATCGGGAATCCCTCGGATGATGTAACCCACGTGTTGCTAACGAGATTTCTTGGTCTAAATGAAAGTGTGGAACTCATTCAGTTGAGTTTAGCAAATTCATTTAGACTAAGTGAATCCAATGAAAATAGTTGTGCCGGAATGATGGAACCGTGGGATCTTAACCGGTTTTGCTTAATCAACTTTAAGATTTCCCCTAATAAAACTTAAAGACAATGAATTTAAAACTTAATCTCTGAACCACAACACTTCCCTCATCTTTTGATTGTCACTTCTAAAACTAAACTTTCTGCAACAACGAGGAGCTCGGAGCATGCACGGTGGGCAGCATGGTCATCCTCAACAGCAAAACAAATCTTCATCGGCTCAACCTTCCTAGAATTAAGTAATCAAGCCATATGATTTCGAGGTAGTTTGCCTGGTGCAACATAAATCTCCAACTTCTCTTTAAGCATTTGCATAATCATATTGTGCAATCTAAGCCCTAACCGATCTTAGGACTCCGAGGTAGTCGTTTGGTACGACATAAATCCTCACATCTTCGAGGCTATTTGTATGATTATATCATACAAGTATAAGTCATAATTAATTAAATTTGCCAGGATTGCAATATTAAATAAACTCTCAAATTAAAGCCAAACTATAAGATAGTTGGGAAGTCACCGAAGTTCGCTTCAGGTCCGTAACATCCCCTACTTCTCTTCCTTTAGACTCTTAAAATAATTGTTTTGAATTTGATCTTATCCCTATTGAGATTTCTAAAATTCAATTGTTTTGAAAACCTTAAACTTTGAAATTCTTGAAAGCGAAACCATTGATCTTTATCGAGAGTTTTCTTAAATGTCTTTGGACATTTAGGATGTAATTAACTATAGAGGCTTGCCCTTATAGGGAACTTTAAGAACACAGGTAATATAAACCCTGCTTAATTCATTTATATTAAGTAGGGGAACTTGTCAGCTTATAAAATTGATTCGCAGACCAAACAAATGTCACAAATCTTTTAGTTTATTTAATCAAGCCCCATTATCAAACAGTGTGTCTATTCCTTGGGTTAGATATATGGTTTGTGATGCGGTACTCGTTTATATAAACCATTTGGGATGTGAGATCGGTTTGATTTCATATTTTAAAATTTAAAGTTATATTTTCAAATATCATCTTTGAAAAGCTATACAATTTTCTATTAAATTAAACTTAAAATTATTTTCAAAAATCAAACGCTACTTTCCAAATTTATGTATTTAAATTAAATTTAAAATCTAAAATTCACTGACAACTTCTGTAGGCAACCCCCTTTTCAAAACACATAACCCATAAATACACCGACATAGGCGTGTGGCTATGCCGACTAGTGTCGACAAGCCAAATTTCATAGCGTGGAAGACCAAACCCGCGATGACACCAAAAGTTTGCCAATCAAAAGGTATATAGCTAAGCTTGCCGGTATCTTTTGGCCAATCAAATCGTTCAATAATAGGTGATCGATTGAGCTGGATGTACCAGGTGACCGGTCATACCAGCCTCATGTGGGTGACCAAAGCAACAACACCTAACAAAATCTATTCCTGGGGCTAGCTAAAAAAGAAAGGCAAAGGGTTTTCAGAGAATCTCACTGCTACGAAGGTTGATTGATGTCCTAAGCTCTTCTCCTTGATGAAACTCTCCTAACATTAGGAGAGAAGATGAAACTCTGATGAAGCTCTGCTAAGGTTTGGTCCACTCCCTCTACAAAGAACAAAGAACTTCTCCTTTAGAAGGAGAGTCCAGTGAGATTTCGGTGAAATTTCATGCCCTGACGACCCTTACCCAAGCTATGATGAAGTTGTCCCTTGGTGTATGAGAGAGAAAACCTTGCTTCTTCATTGGCCACACTCCTCACAAAGCTCTCCTTACATACTGAAATGAAGTGGGGGAATAAGAGGAAGAAAATGGAAGAAAAAGGAGAAGTCGGGAGATAACAAACTACCTTAGGCTTCTCATTGAAGAAGATGAAGAGTCTTCCTTCTTTTCCTTGCTCCAATCTCTAAGCTCCAAGAAAACCCTAAGCTCCTTTAGGAAGAAGATGGATTTGTCCCTTGCTCTCTCAAGCAATTAAAGCTTCATCCCAAAACTAAAAAAATGAGAGGAGATTGGTGAAATGAGGATGAGAGGAAGCTTTAACCAACCTCCCTTTGCAAAATCCCCAAGGTGCCCCCTTAATCAAGCCAAACATGGCTATCAAGGGCACTTATGAAATGCCAAAAATGAGTTACTCGCCCATATTTTTTCAAGCCTAAGGAGACCTCCCAAAGTCCAAGAAGAACCTGAAATGTCGGCTTCAAGTGGCATGCTTCCCAAGGGGTTGCCAGGCCACGTTTTGAAATCTGGGCGGGCTGGCGTGGTCAATCGGGCTCAGGCGTTATCATGCCGCTCTACTGATAAGGTCAGCATGTTCATGTCGTCTCATGGTGTAAGTACATTCTAAGCTCTATCTTGTGTCACACTAAAGGTGGCTCCGAGCAGTTTGAAGGAAGGTTGGACGTGGTCACGCCGTTCCACGAACCAATAATACTATGGGCTTTGTCTTGCGTCGTGGTCATGCCACCTTCTGGCATGGCCACATCGAGGGTAGCTGTTGCGACTATTTTAAATTGCCAAAATTTATGAACTCATATATATATATATATATATATATATATATATATATATATTGATTAGTTTTCTATTGAGTCACATAATTAAACGCAAGTATACGAATCGCTTAAGAATACAGGGCTTTAATGGAGTCCTAGTTATCGATCCCACGATGAGGCTATTCATTTTATAATGTAGCACAAAAATCACTTCATGAATCACAGCATAATTGCAAGTAATTACTATTAATAGAATATGAAGAAAAATTTGCAGTTACTAATTCTACCAAAGTATGTTCTAACTTTCTAACAAAGTTAACTAACACAAGACTAAATTTTTAACAAAAATTCAATTGTAAGAAAGAATCCTTCTCCTCTCCAATAATAATGTAATGATTTAGTGATATAGATCAGTGATACAAATGTATTGTGCAAATAAGAACATTTCTATCTTTTACCCTCTTCCAAGCGCATAAAGAACATTGACTAATCCTAAGTTCAGTCCCAAAATCTGTGGTTAGGCTGGAAGGATACTGGCTCTCACACTAGAGCTCCCACTTCCCTTCCCCTGCAGGCTAACTCTTGCTTTGGTTTTCAAATCCAAGGAACAAATTGGGGATTTCAGTATGTCCCTCTAAAATCTCCAATTCTAAGCCCATCAAAATATATTTCTATATTTATTTGCACTCAACCCCCATGAACTACGTCACCTATTCATGGACATTGAATGTGACCTTCACTTTTGTTGTGGAACTCATAATCCTTTCAGAACATATGTTTCTGACCCGACCCGCAATTATGCAGTAAATTAACTTCCAAAAGATGGCAAAAAACTTGAACCGATTTATAAATGACTGCTAGTGTGCAAAATCTTAAATGATATAAAAATTAGAAAATATTTTACACGCTAGGGGTACTACGCAAGTATCCGTATCGTTTCAAGTAATATAGAGTTTTCTTTAAAAACCCCAGTATCGATCCCACGAGGAAGTGAAGTAAGATGTATTTAGTCAAATTCTAGTATATTACAAATAGTCCTTAGTTTGGAATGTCGATTAAAATTGTGTTTTAACTAGCAACTACTCCTAAATGCAAGTGTTAAATGTAACAGTAACTATAACTAAATGCAAATAATAATTCTAAAAATAACCTTTTTTGGATGAATTGGTTTGAAGAATTTTGAAATACTAAAAACTACTATTATTATGTAATGAAATGGATAATGTATAGGAATGAGATGCATTAAATATTGTATGTGCCAAATAGGAGCAATCCTATTCTTTACCCTTTAGTCCAGGCATAAAGAACATTGACTAATCCTATGCTTGGTTACTGAATCTGCAGCTATGCTGAGAGGATACCGGCTCTCACTTAGGAGCTCCCACGTTTCCCTCGCCTGAGGGCTAACAATCTACACTTCAGCACCAAAACGATAGGACCGAATTGAGGATTTTAGCCTATCACTCTAAAATCTCCAATTCTACGCCCGATTAATATTATTTCCCTATTTATTTGCATTCAATCCCCATGAACTTCACCATCCATGGAATTTGAATGTGGTTCGTACTTAGTTATAGAAAGCATAACCCTCTTGGATTGTATGTTTTCACAATAAATTTTAACATTACAACATGCCTTAATTGCAATGTAAATTAAGTGCAAGAAAAAACCATCACATTTATAATTAAATTTACTTCTACCATGCATCACAAATTCCTAAATATGATTTCTACTCATTACAAAAGAAAATTAAAAAGAAAATAATGGCATAATCTTCTTAAAGAAAAAGAAGAAGAAAAAGTAAGAGAGATACATCACAAAGTGCGAAGAAAACACAACGGAAACTTCATGTAATCAAAGTAAATCCACTAGGTAAGTGTTTACAAAATCATAAGATAATGAAGAACAATACTTAGCTTTTTCCCTTTGAAAGAAAGATGAAGATCTCTCCCATAAAGTCTCCCGGCGATCCATGCAATGCTAGCAAAATCCCTTACAAATTCTCTCAAAATCTCCTCTCCAATCTCTCCAAAATGGTAGAAATCTACATTTCTACTCCTATTCTAAAATCCCTAAACATTCTCCAAGTTTTTTTCCACTTTTTTCCTCTATTTCTCTACCTTATATTCATCATTTTAAAGAGTATGGATGAATTTCTTAGAGTTCCCTCAAGCATCCCTTCGAAAAAGCATCCAAATACGTCGAATTTAGGCCAAAAATCGCCAAAAGGCGGTCCAGAACCTTTCGGGCGCCGTCGGCAGGTTTGAGCTCGCTGTCGGCAAGCTTTTCAGGCATGTTTTGGTGTTTTCTGGAAAATCTTGCAGTTGGCGAGATAGTGGCCGCCGTCGGCGAGCAGGCTCTGCGCAACTCCACCGTTTTGCTCCGTTTTAGTTCTGATTCGCCCCGTTTCAGTTGTGTTGCGTTCGTAACAGATAGCCTTACAAAATAAGCATAAAAACAACATTTTCTTAAAGTGTAATCTCATTCAAAAATATGTAAGAAGTGTAAAAGAGATTAAGCATCAAAAGACTTATCGAAAGGTGTCAGGGCAGAATTTCATTTCTTAGTTGTTTTTGCTCCAAATTGCACTGTTTTTGTTTCCTTTTGCTCCAATCACCATTTCTTGTACCTAAAACCAAAAAATATACAAAGTAACTTCCTTTAAAGTGTAATATCATAAAAAATGAGTAAAATGATATAGAAAAAAGCGTATATATTTTAGGCGTGTTAAAATCCCCCAAACTTAACTGTTACTTGTCCTCAAGTAACACTTTTACTACATAAAAATATAACTCAAGGCAATATACTTTTCATCTGTAAGACACTAAAATTTTTCATTTAAAAGAATATATTGGTTAGACTTTTAAAAAGAAATTCAGTAACTCGGGTTAACACTACAAGCATAAGAATATTCAGCAATCAAGTCTAAGGGTTCTAGTCTTCTATTTATTTCAAGATAAATCATAATTTGTCACATTAAGAATGCCTTGAAAGATTATGTGAAAAAGAAGTTCATGCAAACTTCATTAGAATGTAGGCCAATACTTTAAATATAAATTCAGAAATGAAATCACGTTCTCCCTTTAGGGTGACTCAAGTGAAGCCAGTTTTTTATTAGGCATCTCCTCAAGCTTCTCCTCATAAATATTTTTATTTCGTTTTTTTTCTTTTCTTTCGGGATCACTTTCAATCCCTTTTTGTCACTCTCTTTTCTTTTTCTCTTTTTTTTTAATAAGGATTACTATATCTGGAGAGCCTGTAATGATTTTGAACTTCACTCTCCTCTTTCTAAAGTTCAAACTTGAAACAAATCCTTACATTATATTAGGTATGAGCCTTATTATTCATCATAAAGTCACAATCTCTTCTTAACACACAATACTTTAAGTCTCTTAACATTTTAAAAATACTGTTTTCTTTACTTTAAATAGTTAACTATAATCAAATTCTTTTATACCAAATATCTTATCCTTATAAAATTAACTTTTATTACTAAAAACTTTCATCCAATTCTTCCATATTATTCAATTAAAATAAAAAGTTTTAGTTATCTCAAGCGAGGTTGAATTGCGAGAAGTTATGCTAATAATTTTTGAAAATATAATAATTGAGAACAAATAAGAGTTAATATTTTTCTTCCCCCCACACTTAAATTTTTAAAATATTTTACAACTAATTCCATAAAATATAGCAGGAAAAAAAAGTAAAGGTTGAATATACTTACTACTACAACATCCTATCAAATTCATATCATGCATAATCAGGATAAAATGGCTGTAGGAGAAAGTAAATCTAACCTAAAATATGCTTGTAATAAAATTACACTAAAAGGAAGTATTTTCACATTAAAATTTTATTTTTTTTCCTACCCCCAAACTTAATTTTTAACATATATAGCATTCAGTACAGAAAATATAAGCAGGAAGAAAAACAATTTAGAAATTCTATCTACCACAAATGTCTATCAAAACCATTTACAAGTATTCATTAGGACAGAACAATATGCAGCAGAAAGTAAATCTAGACTAATCATGCCAGAATGAAATTAACTAAATTAAAGTCTAACTAGCATAGCATGTATCAGCATGGGAATATACAAATGTTCTTCAAGACCTAAATAAAGTTGTAACACAAACATAAACACACATAAGATAAATGAGGTCAGTTCATCCTTTAACTCATCACATCTTACTAACCTACCTCCAATTTCTAACGGAATCACTACACTAGTAAATTAGGTACTTTCAAATGATTTTATAGAAAGATAAGATTATCCCTAATAAATTAGTTTCCGGACACCAATCTCAGGCAGCATCTAATCCTTATAATTAAGCACCTCTAATGGTTATAAAGATAATTTAAGATCATCCACATGGTATTCATCAAATAGGTTCGCGACTCCTATAAAATGAAAATAAAGTTGCAGAAAGGAAGTAACAAATTAAGATGGAACTATCAATGTTTGAAATTCATGATTTCTCTTGTAAAACTCAAGTCTGGGTGAGACCCAAGTCACAGTGGACTCGTTAATCCAACTATTACAAGAGATCAAGTCTAGCCATAATAAGAAGTTAAGGAATCACCTCCCTCATGACACACAAAGATCAAATCAAACTACTAATAATCCAAACATTTACCAATCATCAATCAAACTGATCAATCCACTATAAAGCAAATACAATAGATCACTAACAATCATGACTCTCAAGCACACTAAATCAAAGCACACTGATAACTATGGGTTGCCTCCCATAAAGAGCTTGGTTTAACGTCATTAGTCCGACAAATGATTCCACCTGGATCAAAATTCCAATTAAGTAATCCTTGATCAATCGCCCAATCATTTCCAGATCTAGGGATTCCTAAAAAATCCTCAAATTTTAATTTTTCATTCAGCTCTTCATTTTCAGTTGAATTTATATCATTGTTCCTCATATTTCTTTCTAGATCCAATATTCTTTTATTGATTTTTTTAATCTGCATATTAATATCATCCTTGAAATTTATAAGAAATGCATCTTTATAAGATACTTCAATATCTCTCAAATTTTGGATTAAATTCTCTCTAGATAATTTAGATTCTTGATCAAATTCTTCTATGTCACTCTTATGATTCAAGTTATCTTCCAATTCTTCTCCTTTATAATTATTAAATGATTGAGGATCTATCTTAGTTGAGGAAATATGTTTTTCCAATTCCCTAGGAATTTCTTCCAATAGTCTTCCAATATCCTTATCCACTTTTCTCAACTCAAAGTTCTTTTGAAATTTATCCTCAAATTCTCCTCCAAGTCCTAGTTCAATAATTTTATCTTGTTCATCATTTAATTCAGATTTTTCTTGTGATTGATTCGTATTTAAAGATATAAAGACTGGTTGTGTAGATGAATTCTCTAAATAGATAGGCTTTAAAATTGTATGGGGTACATTCATCTTAAGTTCATGAGATTTTTCAACAAATGGAATTAAAAGTTTACTATTTTTGGTAGTGTCCTGATCGCTGAAAAATTTATTAAGAAATTCATACCTATTTTTGAAGAAATTGCACTTTAAAGAAGGGTATTTTCTTTATTTTATTGCAGGAATGAATAATTTAGGTGATAAAAGCAAAAATCATAAAAAGGAGTGAATTTGGAGCAAAATCATGCAATTTGTGCTGAGTCGCCGACGGCGAGATCGAGGCCGCCGACGGCGAGGTTACAAGAAGAAAATTTTGAAGAATTTATAACTGTCTCGCTGACAGCGAGCCCGAGCCCGCTGACAGCGAGATAGAGCGGTTTGAAGATCTTCTAGAAGCCTCGCTGACAGCGAGGTAGTTCGTCGCCGACGGCGAGGTAGTTCAAATGGCACAGATACATTGAACCTGGACACTTTTTGAAGAGATGCTTACACACCTCTTGGTCCTTTGCTCACCTCTATATATAGAGGCCAAAAATCAGTCTTTTGTGAGTTAGTTTTGTGCAGTCTTTTGTGTTCTAAGTGCAATCTTTTAGTCTTTTGTGAGTTCTAAGTGTAATTTGTGTGCAGTAGTGTGTCTTTAGTGAGTCTTTTAGTAAGTTTAGTGAGTAATTAGTGAGTCGTGCTGTACTGGAAGGAAGAGTCAAAGGAACTACGAGGAGTCTGTTTGGGGATAAATCGAGGTAAGTATTTGTATTTATTGTTTTTAACTTTAAATGAAATCCATGCTTAGTTTAGTTCCCATGCATTCTGAGTAGTTTATTAGTCTTTCTCCCTGGTTTATGAAATTAAGTGACTTGATGAAATTAAAATAGAGATACTTATATATATTAATAAATTGTGATAATTTTTACTTAAAACTTAATTTACTTTCAAACTGGCCATTTGAATTGTTAAAATATGTTGGTTATCAACTATAGTAAAAATTACATCTGATATTCGGGGAATTCAAAAGCCTTGGAAGGAGGGTGCAAATAAATAGGGAAATAATATCACTGGGCGTAGAATTGAGTATTTTAGTGTGACAGACTAAAATATTCAATTCGGTCCTATTGTTTGAGAGTCGAAGTGTAGATGTTAGCCCTCGAGGCTAGGGGAACGTGGGAGCTCGAAGTAGCGAGTCGGTATCCTCCCAGCCTAGCCGCAGATTCAGTAATCAAACATAGGATTAGTCAATATTTTTTATACCTGGACCAAAGGGTAAAGAATAGGAATGCTCCTATTTGTCACAATACCTTCAAATTATCTATTTAAATTCATTAATCACTTAAATTTCTAAACAAGGGGAAAGATAATTTTTCTGAATAGTTAAGACTTATTTAGCAATTAGTTTAATTTCCTGCACTTTCAATACGTATTAATTTTCTACTTAGTTAAGTTACCTCATTAAAATATTTAGTTTACTTTATTGCGCTCAAATTTAGAAGTCCAAATTTTCGTATACTATTTTAAAAATTATTATTATTATTTTAAATTAGTTGTTATTTAATTTTCTCTTTCCCTGTGGGATCGATAACCAGGACTCCACTAGAGCCCTGTATTACTTGATACGATACGTATACTTGCGTAGCATCCACAACATAAACAATTACAATTCTATAACATATAAATAGCGGAGTCAAGTTTTTGGCATCGTTGCAATTAAATTAAAAATATCATAATATAAAATTGTGGGTCACGTCCATCATTTCACACCTCTTCTGAACATACATACAGTCTTCTTTAAGTAATGTTTTCGAATCATCATGAAAATCTATTTCAATCTCATCTTTTAACTTACTCTCAAAAATTTCTTGGAAATGGTCTTTACTTAGATAATCAATTTCATCCATCCAAAAACAATAATCATCTTTTCTCTCAGTTGGATATTTCATAGTCTTTAATACATCAAAAGTGACTTCATGGTCATTAATATTCATAGTCAACTCTCCTTTTTGCAGATCTATCATAGCTTGTCCAGTAACAAGGAAAGGTCTCCCTAAAATAATTGGAAATTCTGTATCTTCCTCCATATCTATAATAATAAAGTCCAAAGGAAAGATAAATTTATCAACTTTAACAAGCACGTCTTCTATAACTACTTTTGGATAAATGATAGATCGATCAGCTAACAGAAGGGTTACAGTAGTGGGAGAAATATCGATTAAACCTAACATTCTAAATATAGATAGAGGCATCACATTAATGCTCACTTTTAAATCAGATAAAGCTTTTCCACATAATTTTTCTCCAATTGCATAAGGAATTATAAAGCTACAAGGACCTTTAAGTTTTCGAGGAAAATTTTTCTGAAGTATGGCACTGCACTCCTCACTTAGTGCAACAGTCTCGTAATCCCCAAATTTCCTTTTCTTGTTTAATCTATCATTTATAAACTTTGCATAACTTGGTATCTGGTCTAAAGCTTCAGTGAAAGGAATATTTATCGTTAACTTCTTAAGTACTTTCATGAACTTTGAAAATTTTGTATCCAACTCATGTTGTAAGTCTTTGAGAAAATGGAGGTGGTGGTTTTTCCAAACTGATTTTAGTTGAAGATATTAATTTTTCCAGATCCTTAGAAACATGTTCTACAGGTCTTTTAGTTTCCCTTATTTCTCTAACAACATCTTTCTCTTTTCTAACCACATCCTCTATCTCTCTTCCACTTTTTAATTGGACAGCTTCTACTTGCTCATTAGTGTTCTCTTTAGGGTTGATCTCAATGTTGCTAGGAAGTGTTCCTTGGGGTCTATTGCTAAGTGAATTAGCAATTTGTCCTAGTTGATTCTCTATGTTTATAATTGCAACATTTTGACTTTGCAATTGGTTTCCCATTTGCAATACCACTTCTTCCATAAACATCTTCTTATCCTCAAATTGTTGATCATTGTTAGAGTCCGGTGGATATGAAGGTCTATAGTTTGTGTTCCCCTAATTATTCCAACTTCCATTATGATTTGCATGATTATTTTCCCATTTTTTGTTTCCACCATCAGTAGTATGATTCCAGTTAAATTTAGGATGGTTCTCCCAACATGGGTTGTAAAAGTTAGAGTACGAGTTGTTTATGGTATTTAAAGTCTCATATGATAGTTTAGAATCAATTATAGACCCTAATGAACTTTCCTCACTTACAGGAGTAAATTGAGGTTGGTTCATTCCAAATTGGTCCAACTTCCTTGATATTGCAGCAATCTGAGATGCAAGATTTGATATCGTATTCGTATCATGAATACTAGCTGCATTTTTATGATTTACCATAGCAGATGGCCATTGAAATTCATTTGTAGCCATATTTTCAATTAACACATACGCTTCATCAAATGATTTTGACATTAATGATCCACCAGCGGCAGCATCAATTATAGACCCAAGGGATCCTACTAACCCATTATAAAAAGTTTGAATGATTAACCAATCGGGCAGAGCATGGTGTAGACACTTTCTTAGGAGTTCCTTAAATCTTTCCCAGGCTTCGTATATTGATTCCCCTTCATATTGACAAAATGAGATAATATCATTTCTATGTTGAGTAGTCCTTGAAGGTGGAAAATACTTTGCTAAGAAATTTTGAGTTAAATCCTCCCAATTTTTAATAGAACCAGGTGCTAATGAGTATAACCACATTTTAGCCTTATCCCTTAGTGAGAAAGGAAAAAGCCTTAGTCTAACAAAGATCGTTCGACATGCCATTATAACGAAAAGTAGCACAAAGTTCTAGAAAATTTGATAAGTGTAAATAGGGATCCTCCAAAGGAGTTCCTCCAAACTGATTGTTCTACACCAGTTGGATAATCTCATGATTTATTTCAAACGAGTTAGCTTCTACGACAGGGTTTTGTATAATTGAGTGAATTTCATCTGTTGTAGGATTTACATAATCCCTCAATGAAGTATGATGATTTTCCAAGCTATTATCTTGAAAGTTTTCCATTTTCATTTCTAGTTTTTCGAGTCATTTCTGTATTTTTATTATTTTTTTATTTTTTTCAAACTCGGGATCATAAGGTACAAGTCCTGCAGATCCTTTGTTTAGCATACGTAACATAACAAACAATACATTAACAATTAAACAAATAAAACAAAAAATATATTCAAAACAACAAAATATTTTCATGAACACCTTGTTTTTCACACAAACAATTTTTTCACAACACTTTTTCATACAACAAAACACTTTTCACACCAAAATAGTTTTTACGACACTACAGTTTTCCAAGTCTAAGCCTAATTATTTCAACTAAAATTCTCCTAAAGTTCTTACCAAAGCTTCTCCGACAACAGCGCCAAAAACTTAACTCGACCCGCAATTACGCAGTAAATTAACTTCCAAAAGATGGCCAAAAACTTGACCCGATTTATAAATGGTGGCTAGTGTGCAAAATCTTAAATGATATAAAAATTAGAAAATATTTTACACGCTAGGGGTACTACGCAAGTATACGTATCGTTTCAAGTAATATAGAGTTTTCTTTAAAAACCCCAATATCGATCCCACGAGAAAGTGAAGTAAGTTGTATTTAGTCAAATTCTAGTCTATTACTAATAGTCCTTAGTTTAGAATGTCGATTAAAATTTTGTTTTAACTAGCAACTACTCCTAAATGCAAATGTTAAATGTAATAGTAACTATAACTAAATGCAAATAACAATTCCAAAGATAACCCTTTTTAGATGAATTGTTTTAGAGAATTTTGAGATACTAAAAACTACTATTCTTATGTAATGAAATGGATAATGTATAGGAATGAGATGCATTAAATATTGTATGTGTCAAATATGAGCAATCATATTCTTTACTCTTTGGTCCAGGCATAAAGAACATTGACTAATCATATGCTTGGTTACTGAATCTGCGGCTAGGCTGGGAGGATACCGGCTCTCACTTCGGAGCTCCCACGTTCCCCTCGCCTGAGGGCTAACAATCTACACTTCAGCATCCAAACGATAGGACCGAATTGAGGATTTTAGCCTGTCACTCTAAAATCTCCAATTCTACGCCCAATTAATATTATTTCCTTATTTATTTGCATTTAATCCCCATGAACTTCACCATCCATGGAATTTGAATGTGGTTCATACTTAGTTGTAGAAAGCATAACCCTCTCGGATCATATGTTTTCACAACAAGTTTTAACATTACAACAGGCCTTAATTGCAATGTAAATTAAGTGTAAGTAAAAACCATCACATTTATAATTAAATTTACTTCTACCATGCATCACAAAATCCTAAACATGATTTCTACTCATTACAAAAGAAAAGTAAAAGGAAAATAATGGCATAATCTTCTCATGCCGCTATTTCCAAAGAAGAAGAAAAAGTAAGAGAGATACGTCACAAAGTGTGAAGAAAACACAACGGAAACTTCATGTAACCAAAGTAAATCCACTAGGTAAGTGTTTACGAAATCATAAGATAATGAAGAACAATACTTAGTTTTTTTCCCTTTGAAAGAAAGACGAAGATCTCTCCCATAAAGTCTCCCGACGATCCATGCAATGCTAGCGAAATCCCTTACAAATTCTCTCAAAATCTCCTCTCCAATCTCTCCAAAAGGGTAGAAATCTACATTTCTACTCCTATTCTAAAATCCCTAAACATTCTCCAAGTTTTTTTCCACTTTTCTCCTCTATTTCTCTACCCTATATTTGTCATTTTAAAGAGTATGGACGAATTTCTAAGAGTTCCCTCAAGCATCCCTTCGAAAAAGCGTCCAAATACGTCAAAATTAGGCCAAAAAAGTCGGTCCAGAACCTTCTGGGCGCCGTCGGCTGGTTCGAGCTCGCTGTCGGCGAGCTTTTAGGGCACTTTTCGGTGTTTTCTGGAAAATCTCATCGTCGGTGAGCAGGCTCTTCGCAGCTCCACCATTTTGCTTCGTTTTACTCCGTTTTAGCTCCAATTCGCCTCGTTTCAGTTGCGTTGTGTTCGTAACAGATAGCCCTACAAAATAAGCATAAAAACAGCATTTCTTTAAAGTGTAATCTCATTCAAAAATATGCAAGAATTGTAAAAGAGATTAAGCATCAAAAGACTTATCGAAAGGTGTCAGAGCAGAATTTCATTTCTTGTTCGTTTTTGCTCCAAATTGCACCGTTTTTGTTTCCTTCTGCTCCAATCAACATTTCTTGTACCTAAAACTAAAAAACATACAAAATACCTTCCTTTAAAGTGTAATATTATAAAAAATGAGTAAAATGATATAGCAAAAAGCGTATATATTTTAGGCGTGTCAATTTTCCAACAAGTTTTAAAAATTCAATTGGCCAGATCAAAAAGTAAATGAAGTAAGAAGTGAATATGTCATCACAAAATTCTCCATAATAAATCGGCACATCATTTCCATATCACAACATCAACACATCACATGAAAAGAAGGAAGATAAAGAAATCTACTCAAGACTCATGAGGAAAAGATGACAAAAGATGGATTTTATATATAAAAGCAACGTCATAAAAACAGAATAAAGAAAAGACAACTTATCTCAAACTCTTCCTGAAGCGATTCTCAAGGAATTCCTTTGACTCATCTTCTTTCTTCACCACAACACAATTCTCTCTTTAGATAAGTAAGGAAGAAGAAATTTCTCATTTTTCCTCTTCTCCTACACACCTTAGAAGAGAACACACACAAACCCTAGATGGACTCTCTACACTAAAACTATGAAAATACACTCACTCTTCACTCCCTCACATAAAAGACTCTCTCCCCCTCTCTAAACTTGACTCCAAAATAGTTTGAATTTGGCCATAACTAATTTCCCAAGAGTTTCCTCAAGCATCCCTCTAAAATCCTGTCGAATACATTGAATCTAGTTTAAAATCGGGATAGGGCGCAGGATAAGGCGCCGTCCGGCACTATTTTCCGCCTTCTGGTCAAAACTCTCTGTAAATTGGCGCGATCCGGCGCTAGAGGTAGAGTTGTTCAGCGCTAGTTCAATAAAATGCATTTTGCTTCACTTTGCTCCAAATTTGCTCTTTTTTCTCCAAAGGCCTAAAATCATTGTGCTTGCATGAAATCATGAAAAATACATTTCTTTAAAGTACAATATCATCAAAAATAGGTATGAAATGGACATTAAAAAACTATCAAATTTTTAGTAAATCAAGATCTCCCAAACTTAACTATTCTTTGTCCTCAAGTAATTTAGTTAATACGTAAAATAATGATCCACTGCAATGAACTTTCTTTCTAGAATACCATAATTTTGACATAGATAAATACATTAGTAAAATTTTCAGAAAGATCTTTGAATAATTCAAGTAAATTCTGCAGGTATAAGACTATCTAGTCATTAAGTGTAAGAGTACTAGCCTTCTATTCATTTCAAAAATGACTGTAGATTGTCCTATTAAGGCGCTTAAAAGGATTACATGACAAGAAGTTTATAAGAACACTACTAGTAAATATGCTAATCCATACATATAAATTCAGGACAGTAATTAAGTTTTTCCCTTTAAGTAGGTCCAAGTGAAGCTAATTCTTGATTAGACATCTCCTCAAGCTTCTCCTCATTTTTTCTTTTCTTTTCTTTTTCTTTTTCTTTTTTTTTTCCTTTTTTTTCTTCTTTTTTACTTTTGTTTTTTGTTTTTTTCAAGTGAGGATTACTATTTTTTGATAGTCTTTAATAATTTTGAACTTCACCCTTCTCACCCTAAATTTGAAACTTACCACAATCTTTTACCTTATAGGCATTTCTTTAGCTTATTATTGATTCATTATAGAGTCTCAATCGTTTCCTTTCACATAAAGTTTTAGGATTCTTAAAATTTCAAACATACAGTTTTTCTTACTTTGAATAGTTGACTATAGTCCTATTCTCTTATACCAAATATCTTAGCCTACAAAATTACGTTTCATTACCAAAAACTTCCATTCAAGTCCACTAAAGTACTTAAATAAAATCAAAATACAGTTATCTGAAGTTGAGCCCTATTACAGGAAATCATGTTAATAATTTTGAAAATACTTTTAAATGATAACAACTAATAGTCAATTCTTTCCCTCTCCCAAACTTAAATTTTTGAATATCAATAAGATTAGCATAGCTAGAAAGAAAAGATCTAAAAATATATGTAATCCATACCTCAATATGTTGGGCTTTTCATACCTTTGAGTTTAAGCAAGTCTTCTTTATAAATTTAAAATATTAGGCCTGAAATAATTAAGAGCATTTCTACACACAAATATAGGATAGAAATTTGCAATAAAAGAAGTTTGAAATCTTAAAACATAAAACATTAACTAAACATATAACACATTAACATCTAACTCTTACAATCACAGATTAAACTAACAGACTAAATATAATCACATCACATCCATCACAATTCAACATAACGTTCACAACAAATGCATCCAAATACAAATTACATCACAAATACAATTTACAGTTTCAGGTACATCACAAATACATCAACAAATACTAAATGCAATGAAAAATAAAAATAATACTAAACTACCAATCATCATCTGCAAGAGGTCCACTATCATCAGGTTCATCAGGCTGGTATGAAATGTACTTTGGGTATGTAGGGAATACAACACTAGTGTCTCCTCTGAAGAATCTCATATGTGCATCGTGATAAGCTATATCATATTCTCGCCACTGCACTTGATAATCATCATTTATCATATTCCTTGCTTATAGTCCCTCTACTATGGTATTCAACTTTTCTAACTGATCCATAACATCATGCAGAGTATGCTCCCTAGATGTAGATGGTCCCTCTTGACTAGAAGAAGGTACATCAGCTTTCTTACTCCATTTCCATCCTATATGGGCTTCATAGGTTTTCATGTTTAGTTTACTTATTGGCTTCAGGGGGTGGACTACCTCATCATTATCTCCAGTTGATACACCTGACTGAATACACAAGGAATGAATCAGGCTGAGGTGTCCTAGTCCACCTGTAGTCTCTCCTTTTGAATTTTTCAAAATATCTTTATGAATGATAGCCTTAATATTAATATTCTTCATGTTCTGAATACAATAATTCAGGACAGCTCTATCTACAATAACCTCGCTGTGATGGCTGGTAGGCATAAGTCTTGCAAAAATGAAATAATGTCAGGCTTTCGATACAGAATTCAATGCAGAAAGGGGGAAGTTAACTTTTTGTTTCTGTTTATCTTCCGTTCTCCTTTTTCATCAGTCAAATAGTTCATAACCATATCCAATGCTTCATAAGTAACATTGAAAATTTTCATATTAAAAAAGAAAGGTTCTCTCAACTAGTAAAATTCATTGATGCATGCAGGGGGAAACTCTACCATTTGTCCTCTAACAAGGATATATTCACTCTCAGAATAGTATAAATTAGCATAAAATTCTCTAACAATCTCCAGCATCTCTTCAGCAGTAAAATAGCAGAAAATTTCCCATTGGCTAGTAGCAATTAATTCTTCGATCACACCTCCAGGATTTTCAAATGCTTTTTCTTGAATACACTTTTATTACTAAGAAATGTACTAAAGCGGAAATAAGCCTTGAATTCATAAATATACTCTCATCATAATCAAATTTTCTCTTCCCTTTCGCCATTTTTGGAGCCATTTTCTAGAAATATCAAATTTATCCAAATCAATTTCAAAATTGCAATGTAATAGACTCCAAAGTAAATTTAAATAGAAAAGAACTCCAACACCATGGAAAATCTTCAAATTTTCTTTAAAAACCTCAAAATTCAAATCTTCCTAATGTAGGAGATTTCCACGGTCAAAATAAAAAAAAATAGTTTAAAGAGAAGCTCTTACCTAGAGAATATTAAATCCTAACTTTTCCGGCCACGAAATCGCTTCAAATCCAAATGCAAGTGAGCCCTAGATGCAAAAATCGGCCTTGGCTGGAGATAGAAGACGATGGTTTGGGCAAAAATGGTGGGTACCAGGTTTAAATCGTGAAATTTGATGGTTTAAGTCGTTTTTTCTGTCGGGCGCGGTCCAGTGCTGGAGACAGCGCTGATGGGCGCAATTTTCGTTTCAATAGGACAAACTCTCTGTCTTTTGGTGTGGTCCGGCGCTAGTGACAGTATTGTTCAGCGCCAGTTCAAAAACTGGGCTTCCAACTTTCTTTTGCGATTTCGATCTTTTCAAGTCCACACCGACGTCTATTTAGTCCATTAAAGCATTGAATAGCGTACTAAAGCCACGGCAAATAATATTTTTAAAACAAAAAACACAAAACATCACTTTGATATATAAAATCTAAATTACAAATACACATAAATAACATTAAACTCTACACATCGTCAAGCTATAAAATACTAAAATTCAGCGTCGTTCACAACCACAACACAATAACGCTGAAAACTGAACAAGAAAGCAAGTCTAAATATAACATTCAAGCAAAGCAAAGTAAGCAATCAGTTCAAATACATAAACACATAAACACAATAAATAAGTCTTCATTCTTCCTCAGAACTATCATCAACTCTTAAATCTTCAATTGATTGATCATGAACAAACAGATTGTAGAATTGACGAAACGGGAATTCTTTAGTTGAATCCTCCTCAATCCAATCTTTTCTTTTCATCAAGCGTATCAGACTTCCTTCAAGGTACCCATAATGATCAAAGTGTTCCTTCATTCTCCAATCCAGGTGATCAAAGAAGTCAGATAAATTGTTGATTGCATTCATCAGGTGTTGCATTTCTTTCTCCAATTTCTTAATTTTCTTCAAAATGATCTGTAAACTTTCAGAAAATTAAGGAGGAATAGGTGTTGAACTCTGAGATGGTTGATTTTCAATGATACTCATGTCATTCATATCACCAACTGCCTGGTTACTATGTTTGTCTGTTGGGTCTATAGGCTTCCAAGGTAGAAGTACTTTTCTCAATTTTCATATGGCACTTATGATTGACTGCAGAGAAGAAATATGGTGGAAGGATGTCCAAGCCCATATGTTGATCCGTGAACGATCAATCCCAAAACAGATTTCACAATTATAGAACCAACATCAATAGGCATCCCCATTTGAATACAATAGTTCAAAATAGCACATTCCTTAGTTACTTTACTGATTTTCATAGTTGGGAGTAATTTTGCACATAATATAATATAAGTGCTTCGACATAGGATTTCGCATTGTGGTCGAAAAACTCACATACCTGTTATCTCTTATCTCTCAATCATCACTTTCATCCATCAAATATCAGTATATATCACTCTTGTTGTCCTTCGTTAGGGCAAAGTTTGAATAGTGGCAGATCGACACATTCTCAATCATATATAAATCATTAATCTTTACAGGAGTAAATGTGACAAACCTACCTCACACATAGATTGATCCTTGGTTGATTCTATGAAGATTTGCATAAAATTCTTTCACAACAAGGACGATTACGGCGGCAGTAGTATAACATAACACTTCCCAATGTCTCTGAACAATGATTTCTTCAATTCGAGTAGTAGGAGAATTCATACCTCGATTCACAAAGCTTCGCTCCTTAATCAGCCTCTTCTTTGAGATATTCTTGTCGAATAGACGTTGCGCTTCGAAACTGACGAACTTTCTACGGTTGAAAACTTGAAATGTTGAAGTTTCGATCGAGTCGGAATCCATTTGAATGAGATTTGAGATCTTCCTTTTTGTTTCTCTGGTAGTTTTTTGCGTCTAGGGGCGGTTGTTTGGATTTTAAATGGATGAATTGCCGCCTAGAACTGCCAAAATATGTTTTTAAGAACGAAAAACTATTTTTTGAAGAGTAGCACGGTCCGGCGCTGATAGCAGCGCTAGTTCAATTTTTGTCAAACTTCATTTTGTCCAAATTCTTTAAAAATTTTGATTCGATTTATTTCTTTAATGTTGTTTATGATATTTAAGGAATTGTAGGACTTAATTAAGTAACAAACAAACACAAACAACATATCAAACAAGCAAACACTCAATAACTGTGGGTTGCCTCCCACAAATCATTTGGTTTAGTCGTCAGCCCGACACAACCTCAAGTTATTCAGGTTGATCCAACATTAAAACCTCTTTAAAATTAGGTTTATTGCCTTCAAAATGTGGTTTTAATCTTTTTCCATTAACCTTGAATATTCCTTCAGATTTAGGGCCTTCGATAATCACAGCTCCAAATTGATAGATTTTTACAACAGTGAAAGGTCCTGTCCATCTAGATTTCAGTTTTCCAAGAAATAATTTCAATCTTGTATTGTATAGTAAAATTTTTTGTCCTGGTTCAAATTCCCTTTTAACAATCTTCCGATCATGCCATATTTTTATTCTCTCCTTGTATATTTTATCATTATCATATGATTCATTTCTGATTTCTTCCAACTCATTCAATTGCAACTGTCTTTTCTCACCAGCATCATTCAAATTAAAGTTCAATTTCTTTATCGCCCAACATGCTTTATATTCAAATTCAACTGGCAAGTGAATAAACTTTTCAAATATAAATCTATAAGGGGACATTCCTATAAGAGTTTTATAAGCAGTTCTGTATGCCCATAAAGTGGTGTCTAATCTAGCAGACCAATCTAATTTCTCAGGATTTATGAATTTTTCCAAAATTCGTTTAATTTCATGAATAGATTCCTAAGCTAAGCCATTAGTTTGGGGATGATAAGCTGTAGAGATTCTATGCATATTCTATTTTTCTACTAATCTCTGAATCAGATTATTCTTAAAATGAGATCCTACATCAGAGATGATTACTCTAGGCATTTCATATCTTGTGAAAATATTTTTCATTAAAAACCTCGAAACACTTCTAATATCACACTTAGATAAAGTTATTACCTCAATCCATTTTGATACATAATCAATAACAATTAATATATATAAATTCCCAAATGAAGGTATAAATGGTCACATAAAATCTAATCTCCAAGCATCAAAAATTTCAACTTCCAAAGTAAAATTAAGAGGCATTTCATTTCTTCTAGATATATTGCATATTCTCTGACATTGATCACAGGTTTTGATAATTCTATAAACATCTTTAAAAATAGTAGGCCAATAAAATACAGATTGTAAAATCTTATGTGCAGTTCTATCAATTCTGAAATACCCTCCAAATTAAAAATCATGACATTTTCGAATAATTTGTTCAATTTCTTCATAAGGCACACATCTCCTAATAATAAGAACTTTACATTGCTTATACAGTTAAGGATCGTCCCAAAAATAGAATTTAGCATCATGTTTGAATTTCTTCTGCGTTGCATTATTAATTCTGGTGGTAAAATATTACTAACGATGTAGTTTACAATATCAGCATACCATGGTATATTTCCTTCTGTAATATTATATAGCTGCTCATCAAAGAAAGTTTCTATTATTTCCTTTTTCAAATTCAGCCAATTTAGGTTGTTCAAGTCTAGATAAATGATTAGCTATGTGATTATCGACCCCTTTTTTATTAACGATCTCAAAATTGAATTCTTGCATTAAAAGTATCCATTGAATCAATCTTGGTTTAGCATCCTTCTTTTGCATTAAATATTTAATAACAGAATAATCAGTATGCACTATATATTTGGCTCCAATTAAGTAAGATCTAAATTTTTCAAAGGCATAAATGATAGCTAATAACTCTCTTTCTGTAGTAGTGTAATTAATTTAAGCATCAGTAAGAGTTTTACTAATGTAGTATATAACTTTAAATATTTTCTCATGTCTTTGCCCTAAAACCACTCCAATAGCATAATCTCTCGCATCGCACATTAATTCAAATGGTTTCTCTCAGTCAGGTGAAACTATTATAGGAGCAGCGATTAATTTTTTCCTTTAATAAATCGAAAGCTTTTAAGCATTCATCATTAAAATCAAACTTCTTGTCATTTTTCAAAAGTTGGCATAGAGGCTTATTTTTTAAAAGTCTTTAATATATCGCCTGTAGAATCCTACATGTCTCAAAAAGCTTCTTACCCCTCCCAGTTGTTGGAGGTGACAATTTTTCTATAATTTGAATCTTCGCAGGATCTACTTTCATGCCATATTCAGATATTTTATGACGAAGTACAATTCTTCATGTAACCATAAATTGACACTTTTCCCAGTTTATGACTAAATTTGTTCTTTCGCATACATCTAAAACTTTTTCTAAGTTGCATAAGCATGCATCAAATGAATCTCCAAATACTGAGAAATCATCCATAAACACTTTTATTCCATCATCTATTAATTTACTAAATATGGACATCATACATCTTTGAAATGTTCAGCTAGTAAATGTAGTCTTCTCTTGATCCTCAGGAGTAATAGGTATTTGGTGATAACCGGTATATCCATCCAAAAAAGTAATAATACCTGTGACCAGCAAGTCTATCTAGCATTTGGTCTAAAAAAGGTAAAGGAAAGTGATCTTTTCTGATGGCGGCATTTACTTTTCTATAATCAATACATATTCGCCAACCAGTGACTTGTCTTGCCGGTATGATTTCATTTCGTTTAATTACATCAACAATCACTCCTCCTTTCTTAGGAACACGATGAATTGGGCTTACCCAAATACTATCAGAAATAGGATATATAATTCCAGCATCTAACAAATTTAAAATCTCTTTTTTAACCACTTCTTTCATCATTGGATTCATTCTCATTTGCGGATCAACTCTAAGTTTATGTTGTTCATCCAACAAAATTTTGTGCATAAGATCTAAGGGCTAATTCTTTAAATATCTGCTAAGGACCAACCAAAAGTCTTTTTGTATCTTTTCAAGGTATCTAATAATTTTTTGTTCTTGATATTCATTTAAATCCGAAGATACAATGACTGGTAAGGTAGATGATTCTCCTAAAAACATATACTTCAAATAATTAGGGAGAATTTTCATCTCAAGTTCAAGGGGTTTTATGATAGATGGAATTAAATTTTTATCTCCACTTTCCATAATATCCAATCTTTCAAATCTTTCCTGAATAAATTCTAACTTTTCATTCTTCATATAATTCAAATCATCTTCACTTTCACTTTCATCCTCACATTCCAAATTCTCTTCAAACACTTCTTTAAAATGATTTTCTCTCAAATAATCGCATATTTCTATTCGAAAGCACTCATCATTTTTTCAGCTGAAGGGTATTCATAGATTTCAGAATATTGAAAGTTACATCTTGATCATTAACTATCATAGTTAATTCTTCTTTTTGAACATAGATCAGAGCTCTCTCAGTAGCAAGGAATGGTCTTCCTAAAAATAATTGAAATTTCTTTATCTTCCTCCATATCTAATGCAATAAAGTCCACATGAAAGATAAATTTATCCACCTTCACTAATACATTTTCCACAACTCCTTTAGGATAAGTGATAAAACGATCAGCCAGTTGAAGAGTCACAGATGCAGGTGAAATTTCTCTTATTCCTAATCTTTTGAAAGATGATAAAGGCATAAGATTAATACTAGCTCCCAGATCACATAAAGCTTTTTTGAAAAATTTCTCACCTATTGCACACGGAATAGTGAAACTACCAAAGTCTTTAAGTTTTACAGGAAGCTTCTTCTGAATAATTGCACTACACTCACTGCTAAGTGCAACAGTCTCGTGGTCTTTAAACTTTCTTTTGCTTTTAAGAATATCCTTCGTAAACTTTGCATAATCAGGCATCTGCTCTAATGCTTCAACAAAGGGAATATTAATCGTTAATTTCTTAAGGATTTCCAAAAACTTTGCAAATCTATTATCCCTGTTCTGTTTTTTAGTCTTTGAGGAAACGCATGAGGTGATTTTTCAACAGTAATCTTCATTGGTTCAATCGGATATTCTAAGTTTGGATACATCTTATTAAAACCTTTTTCAATGTTCACTTCCTCTCTTTCAACTTCATCTTCTTTTTGTACTCTTGTTTTCAATTCTTTTCCACTCCTTAATTGAATAGCCTTAATTTGCTCCTTGTTTTGATCTTTTGAGTTGATCTCAATATTGCTAGGAAGATTTCTAGAAGGTTTATTATTAAGCACAGTAAAAATATGTCCCAATTGATTCTCAATGTTCTTCATCGCAACATTTTGTGCTGGAATTTGATTACCCATATTTAGAATAATTTCTTCAGTAGACAACTTTTTCTTAAATTGTGGGTTACTATCAAAACCTAGAGGACTTTCCTTGGTTGTTCAGATTTCCAACTTGATTCATAGAATTGTTTCCCCATTGTGGGTTAACAATAGCATTGTTATTATTCTAGTTGAAGTTTGGGTGATTCTTCCAACCAGGATTATAATAATTTGAATAAGAATTGTTGACTTTATTATTTATAGCATTCAAGGTTTCATAAGGTGTTTAAGATTTTATCTGTCCTGATGAATTTTCTTCTAACACTGAGGGTGTTTGAGAATACTTAATTCCATGTTGATCTATTTTCTTCGAAAGTGCAGCAATTTGAGAAACTATCATAGTTATCGCATCAAAATCATGAATACTAGCTACTCTCTTAGGATTTACCTACTCAGAGGGCCATTGAAAATTATTAATAGTCATATCTTCAATTAACGAATATGATTCATCAAAAGATTTTGACATTAATGATTCAGCAGCAGCAGCATCTATAATCGATCTCAAAGTTCCCACTGATCCATCATAAAATGTTTGAATTAATAACAAGTCTAGTAAAGCTTGATGTAGACACTTTCTCAGAAGAACTTTAAATCTTTCCCAAGCTTCACATATAGATTCTCCATCAAACTGACTAAAAAATGTGATATCATTCCTCAGCTTAGTAGTTTTTGAAGGAAGGAAATATTTTGACAGAAACTTTTGTGAAAGTTCTCCCCAAGTTCTGATAGATCCGGGTGCTAACGAATTTAATCACGCCTTAGCCTTATCCCTTAATGAAAAAGGAAAAATTCTAAGCCTAACAACATCATTCGACACTCTATTGTATTTGAAGGTAGCACACAGTTCTAGAAAACTAGTGTGATGTAAGTTAGGATCTTCATTAGGTGTTCCTCCAAATTAATTATTCTGTACCATTTGGATAATAGCAGGTATAAGCTCCAATGAATTAGCAGCAACATCAGGGTTTTGGATAGTTCAGTGAATTTCATCTACTGTTGGATTATCATAATCTCTTAAAGGTCATGGTATATTTTCATTTTGATTGTTTTGATTGTTCAAGTTGTTCGCCATTTTGTGAGAATTTTCAGATTGTTTTTGTTATTTTCAAATTTTTCTAATAGTACGCTCTAATCCATAATCGTAAGGCACTAAACCTATAGATTCGATACTAGGCATACAATCATAATAAACACACTAACAATAAACAAACACACACAATTATGACTTATAATTCTAATATAAGTTTTAAAATACTACAAAATTAATTTTTACAGTTACCTCCCCGGCAACGGCACCAAAAACTTGGTGCGACTATTTTAAATTGTCAAAATTTATGAACTTAGATTTATATATATGTATATATGTATATATATATATATACATATATATATATACATATATATATATATACATATATATATATATATACATATATATATATACATATATATATATATATACATATATATATATTGATTAGTTTTCTATCGAGTCACATAATTAAATGCAAGTATACGTACCGCTCAAGTAATACAGGACTCTAATGGAGTCTTGGTTATCGATCCCACGAGGAAGCTATTAATTTTATAATGTAGCACAGAAATCACTTCACGAATCACAGCACAATTGCAAGTAATTACTAATAATAAAATAGAAATAAGCAGTTGCAGTTACTAATTCTACTAAAGTATGTTCTAACTTTCTAGCAAAGTTAACTAACACAACACTAAATTTATAACAAAAGTTCAATTGTAAGAAAGAATCCTCCTCTCCAATAATAATGTGATGATTTAGTGAATATAGATCAGTGATGCAAATGTATTGTGCAAATAACAGTATTTCTATCTTTTACCCTCTTCCAAGCGCATAAAGAACATTGACTAATCTAAGTTCAGTCCTCAAATCCGTGGTTAAGCTGGGAGGATAATGGCTCTCACATTAGAGCTCCCACTTCCCTTCCCCTGAAGGCTAACTCTTGCTTTGGTTTTCAAACCCTAGGACCAAATTGGGGATTTCAGTCTGTCACTCTAAAATCTCCAATTCTAAGCCCATCAAAATATATTTCTGTATTTATTTGCACTCAACCCCCATGAAACTACGTCACTTATTCATGGACATTGAATGTGACCTTCACTTTTGTTGTGGAACTCATAATCTTTTCGGAACATATGTTTCCCAACAAGTTTTAACAATTCAATTGGCCAGATCAAAAAGTAAATGAAGTACGAAGTGAAAAGGTCATCACAAAATTCTCCATAATAAATCGGCACATCATTTTTATATCACAACATCAACACATCACATGAAAAGGAGGAAGACAAAGAAATTTACTCAAGACTTATGAGGAAAAGATTACAAAAGATGGATGTTATATATAAAAGCAACGTCATACAAACAGAGGAAAGAAAAGGCAGCTTATCTCAAACTCTTCCCCAAGCGAATCTCAAGGAATTCCTTTGACTCCTCTTCTTTCTTCACCACAACACACAATTCTCTCTTTATATAAGGAAGAAGAAATCTCTAACTTTTCCTCTGCTCCTACACTCCTTAGAAGATAACACACACAAACCCTAGATGGACTCTCTACACTAAAACTATGAAAAGACACTTACTCTTCAATCCCTCACACAAAAGACTCTCTCCCCCTCTCTAAACATGGCTCTAAAACAGTTTCAATTCAGCCATAATTGATTTCCCAAGAGTTTCCTCAAGCATCCCTCCAAAATCCAGTAAAATACATTGAATCTAGTTTAAAATCGGGATAGGGCGCCGTCCAGCGCAGGATAGGGCGCCGTCCGGCGCAGGATAGGGCTTCGTCCGGCGCTATTTTCCGCCTTATAGTCAAAACTCTCTGTAAATTGACACGGTCAGGCGTTGGTGACAGTGTCATTCAGCACTAGTTCAATAAAATGCATTTTGCTCCATTTTGCTCCAAATATGCTCCTTGCTTCAATTTGCTCCAAATGCCTAAAATCATTGTACCTGCATGAAATCATGAAAAATAGATTTCTTTAAAGTGCAATATCATCAAAAATATGTATGAAATGAATATTAAAAAGCTATCAAATTTTCAGTGGATCGGTAGCTCCCTCAACCCTTGTGGGGAGGGGGTAGGCATGGCTACACCGGATTTCGGCCAGGCCACGCCAAACCCTTATCGTCACAATTTTAATTTTTTTGCTCCATAAGTTAACTAATCACGCCACATAACACGAAAAGGCTCTTAATGACCACCTCATACCACACAGTCCTCAAAATGATCATTTTCCTTGCCCTTTAATTAGGAACCATCACGAATTAGAGGTAATCGCTATCGAGCACGATCAGGACGAGGACCAGAACCAGGATGAGGTGCATCTAGTAACGTCCCAATGGACTTCTTGAGTTGCGACAGGGCACGCATGAGTGACGCACTCTTCCACAATATCACAGGGGCATCTAATATTTGTGACATCAAAAATCGATCCCAACAGCCCCAAGAAGTGTCTTCTAAACTCAAAAAAGGACATAATGATTCCATTCGGAAGGTTGTTGAACCATCGAAGTGCAGACTCCTTCGACATGCCCAGCAAAAATCGACACTTCATCACGTCGTCAATCAGTAGGACTCCAATTGATGATTCGAAGAAAGCCACGTAGTCGGCTGGATTGCTCTTATTGCTCTTCCCTTGTAAGGATCTGAATGTGGGATCCTTAACTTCGCTCGGGGTATAGCCTCCAAGATTCATCGAGAGAAGGAGCTGCTTGCAATTTATCAAGCAGGTGTTTCCTCTCAATTTATCTGATGCCTAACCTTCAGTGTGGATTCCACACTATCGGCATGCTCGGAGTCGCCTTCATTGCCCTTCAACCGGGCGATCGTTAACCAGGTCTTTTGGCGCCAGAAGGATTTCAAGAGGGCCCCCATGGGAGCGAGTTCCCCGAGATTCTCGTTTAATGTGTGGTGGTTGAACACCTCTCTGAGTTATCGTCGCTCGGAGGGTCTCAAATTGGTCAGCATCTGCATTTGCAGCACCTGGAAATCCTCTTAGATATCCCGACGAACCATCACCCGATTGAATTCCATAGATGTTATATCTCTATGCGAGGTTTCTCCTTCGTACTTTTGCTCTGCTTCTCATTTGTGGCATGTCCTTGCTCACCGCACCACCTTGTAGGATGTATGGATCCTAAATATTCCTTTATAGATACACGTGCAAGAGTAAGAGCAGAGAGGAGTGAAAGTGTGAGTAAAACAGACAAAGAATTATAGGGAGAAGAGTCCAGACAAAAGGCCTCTCATTCATCTATTGACCTCCTATTTAAAGGGGGCCATTTGTACAATTATGGAAAGGAAGAAATAGTTATGAAAATCGCCCTTAATATAATCAATGTGTTAATTTAATATTAGATTTGCATTACAATCTGAACATAATGCTACAGCTATCAATCACTCCACGGGTTGTGTTCGGTCGACCGAATCAGTTAGTGAAGTGTCCTTCACCCCTAATGAGGTGATCGATCGATTTGTGTAGGCCAATCGGCCCCGCAAGAGGCTTCATATGACCAAAATTACAAGCAAGATCCTCCAACTGGATCTACCAACGCCGTATGCTGTTCGGTTCGACCGATTGGTTAGTCGTCAGATGGTTGGTTCAGATCGTGCTCCTTTAGTCTAATGCTTCAATTGTCTGGCTATCCTCCTTGCTCGTTCAATCTCTTTGAGATTCGTGTAGACAGTTTTGGTGCATACAGATTTGTTTCTATTGCAATGAGCACGGTGAAACTTCTAATTAAGTTTGCTCAAAATTTTATTTTCAAGAGAAAATTATTTTTTGCATGCATTGACCAACACAACCTCTTTAGAGGCGACTATTTAAATTTGGTTCTCTTGCTGTAGAATCATATAGTAGAATTTTCCAATAATATGATGTGATTGCATTAGAGGACTTTGGCCCGATCGAGTGCGAGTCATTTAAGCCCATGAGAAGTTGCATTATCTTTCTTCTTTGTTCATGTTGATATCATTATGCAAGCAAATCGGTAAATCATTATAGGATGTTGATTCATCTCATAATGCTTTCAGTTTTATAAATTAAGTTGCACTTGAGGTTTTTGTCTCTTGATGTTGTGAAGAAATATCTCTTTCAACCAAAAAAAAAATTGAGCATTAGTTTGTGAATATTTCCATCAGATCACACTAGACCTCATCAGCAAATAATATGTATAAAACTATTGGCAATATTATGTTTTGTGGATTTAAGAATCCATGACAAAACCATATCAATGCAGCTCTTCCAAATGGAGAAATTTTCATTAGAAAGTGATGTTTTCTTGATTGTTCCATCTATTAGAGAATAATGTACGAATCTCTTATTATCTTCATTGTACATAGAGGACTGATATTTATACAAGAGGTTTAAGGTTTAGAATAAGATAGAGGAAAAAGTTATGCCTAAAATTATGCCTATGCAATCAAGGCTATTTACACCATCTCGGGGCAATTAGTGTTATTAATTCATTTCCTATAATCACATTAAAAATTAATAGAAAACTCGTAATTATACACTAATTACTTAATTTCGTCCATATATTACATGTATGATTGATTTTGCATTTAATTATTTACGAATATCATACATGGGATTAATCCTGCAATCCTTAACACTCCCCCTCAAGTTTGGAATGTATGTTAATAATTCCTAACTTGTTGAGTAGTATTGAGAATTGAGAAGAGTTTAATGGTTTTGTGAAAACATCCGCTGGCTGCTCTAAAGTGGACACGTGAGTCAACTTTATCATTCATTCTTGAACTTTCTCCCGTATGAGATGACAATCAATCTCTATGGTACTTTGTTCGCTCATGGTATACCGGGTTTGAGGCGATGTGAAGTGCTGCTTTGTTATCACAAAATAAATTGACGGGACATGAATGCATCATCTCCATATCTCTGGCATAAATATCTAGGCCACTTATTGAATAAAGTTTCCGGCTTTTTCCCTTCCTAATTATAGACAAGAAAATTTGTAATACTTTTTATTGTTCAATTTTCTCATTGGCTAAGCAAACTCGTTCATCTTTTCAAGCAAGTTCCATTCACTCAAAAAAATCTTTTGAATTAATTCACATTAACAATTGGAGAGGATACCAAGTTCCTTCAATCACAGCATCACAGTATTTTCTCACAACTGTTGATGATTATGACTTATTTGATGAACCATAAATCAAATACACATTCATACATCATCAAGTTCATAAACCTTGTTGAAACACAATTCAATTTAAAGGTCAAAATCATTTGATGTGATAATTATCCTGAATTCATATTGAGGAATCTTTATCTCGATAAAGGCATCATTCACCAATCCAATTGTGTCTCCACTCCACAACAAAATGGCGTAGCTGAAAGAAAACATCGTCATCCACTCAACATAGCCCGAGCCTTATTATTTCAAGCCAATTTACCTAAAAAATTTTGGGGAGATGCAATTCTAACTGCCACCTACCTAATTAACCGAACACCGACACCCCTTCTCCAAGGAAAGACTCTTTTCAAAATGCTCTTCCAAACACAACCCACATATGATCATTTGCGAGTGTTTAGGTGTCTTTGTTTTGTTTCAACACACCATCAGCAACCAACCAAGTTTGATCACAGAGCCATTTGATGCCTTTTCTTAAAGTATCCATAAGCTTAAAAGGGCTATAGAGTCTATAACCTTTCAACTGGGAAAGTCATTGTATCACGCGATGTTCTTTTCGATGAAAACAATTTTCCTTCCCCCTCTTTCATTACAGACAGGTTCAATGCCACACTTCACCACCCCAACCGACACGCCTTCATTCGATGAATTACCTCATGAAGATATTCCATCTTCTCAAAATAACAAAATTCCCTCTCAAGAGTCTCCTTCACTTTGCTCACTCTAAAATCATTCTCAGAACAACCCGCTACTCCATACCAACAAACATCATCACCCCGACCAATGAGAATAACAAAAGCACCTAGCTATTTGCGTAAGTATCATGTTGATATTTCTCTAAATTCATTCTCAGGACACCCCCAAACATCGAACTCTGTGTTGGCCAAAGCTAAAGGTACCTTCTATCCATTAACCAACATCTTGTCTATTTACATAGATTCCCTCCTCATCAAAATTTCTAGAAAAGAAATAAAAAATCCAGTATATAAACATTTGTTCATTATAGTAAATTAGAATTTCTAATTTTTACTCACGAGCAAATATAAACAATGCCTAATTCTCTTCAACAATAGTAAGTCTCAGCCTAAAGAAAACACTATAGGTCTATATATGCCCACCCGTCAAACTTCACATCTTCATTCAAAAGATCATAATAAATGGAATATTGAAAATGGTGCTACTAATCACATTACTTCACCATCTAATTTATTGCACATAATAAAATCCTATCAACACTCTTGTGTTGGATTACAAGATGAAGGAAAATAAAAATAACTTCCATTGAATATTTTGAATTTGTTTCCATCTTTTTTTCTCTAAAAGATGTTCTTTGCATGCCTTCATTTCACATCAATATTTTATATGTTAGCAAAATAACAAAATCATTGAATTATTCTATAACATTATTCCCTGATTTTTGTCTTTCACAGGATTTGACAACGAAGAAAATGTTTGGGTTAAGGAGGCAGCAAAGTGGTCTATACTACTTCACCTCAAAATTACTTTCATAAATTATTAATAACATTTCTTTATAGCCTAATCTTTGGCATAAGTGTTTTGGTCACCCGTCCACAAAGCCTCTTAAGCTTCTTGCTCAAATGTTATCTGATATTTCCTTTTTGATTAAGCTCAAGTTCTTCTATAGAACATTTTGCATTAATTCAATGTGATGTCTGGGAAGCATTTTGAGTTCCTTTCCATTCAAAACCCGATTATTTTTTAAGATTGTGAATGATTTTATACGATATACACGAGTATATTTAATATATTTTAAATCAAAAACACCAAGCTTACTGTAACAATATTTTGTCTTTGTTAAACCCAATTCAATTGAAAGATAAAACAAATTCGAAAAGATAAGGGAGGGAGTTCATTGTTATGCAAGAATTTTTCAATGACCATGGAATTCTTTCTCAACATAGCCGTGTCTCTGCACCACAACAACAATGGAGCTACAACACGCAAGCATCAACAACTCCTAAATAAAACTTGGGTCTTGAGATTTCATTCAATACTCTCCTTAGAATTTTGAAGGGATAACATCGTAACTGCATGTTATGTCATTAATCACCTACCCACATCAAATCACTTATAATAACTTATGATTCTTCACCAACTATCAATAATAATGGTATCCAATCAAGTGAGTCACACAATGTGAAAATGGTTCATTCTGACAACAGCACTAAAAATATTTGAGTGAATTTGCTCCCTAATCAAGTTGTTTCAAGATTACCAATGCTCAATAACCACATTATTTTTAAGCTTATCATTCGAATCTATGTTAGATCCTAAAAAATGTACATGATATTCCTTATGTCACTATGTTTCATACCGAAAAAAATTTATCTATTCGACATCTTGTCTTTCTTGATAGCATCTCTTGTTTGAATGTACCTAACAATTTAGTAAGACTAAAATAAATCCTAAGTGGTGAAATGACATGTGCTCTAATATCAAAGCATTAGAAGAAAATAATACATGAACAGTCACTTATTTTGCTGAGAATAAAAAGCCATACATTGTAAATGGATATAAATAACCAAATACAAATCAGATGGAACGACCGAGCGCTATTGAGTTAGACTCATAACAAAATGATACACTCAAGTGGAAAGCATGGATTATAGCGAGACATGTACACTTGTTGCCAAAATTGTTATAGTTTGTTGTTTACTAGCCAAAATTGATGCTCAAAGTTGATTTATTCACCAACTAGATGTTCAAAAGATATTTCACAATGGTGATCTTAATTAAGAAACTTATATGAATCAATTGCACGGTTATCGGCAATAGAGGTAGAATTTGAATTTCGATTGAAGAAATCAATTTATGGCTTGAACCAAACTTCTCATGATTGATTTTCAAAATTCTCTACATTCATTCAACGAACAGATTTTCAACCAACCATGTAAAATTATTCACTTTTTACATGAGCATAAGACAACTTATTAGTGCAATATTAATTTATATGAATAATAAAATCATAACTGGAAATAATGATACTGTTGTAGAATTTTTAAAGGGATTTCAAAATTAAAATCATGGAAAATTGAAGTTCTTCCTCTATAAATATGCCACATTCAAAAGGTGTATAAATTTCATAAGTACACATAAGATATACTAGATGATATGGGCTTACTATGAGCTTCTCGAACTAATATCGCCATGGAGTGAAATCTAATACTCACACCAACAGGGAAAAATTTTGCGTCAGGAGACCGGACGCAGCGCTGCGTCCGGATTTGTGAGTGTACCCCCCATGTACCTGTCATGTAACTCATCATGTGTATGAGTTACACGCAAGTTACAGAGGAGTTACATGAGAAGTACATGGGAGGTATCTCTACTGTCCGGACGCAGCGCTGCGTCCGGTCTCCGGACGCAAATTTTTTCCCACCAACAGGTAGAAAGCTACATAAGTATACATCAAGATAAAGATTTATTGAACTTCTCATCTATCTTACAATTATAAGATTAGATATTTCTTACTCAGTACATCAAATTTTTCAATTCATGAATCAACCATCTAAATACCATCTTAATGCAGCCATCCAAGTTCAAGAAAATTTATTAAGGCACACAGGGGTGAAGTCTATTATTCTAGCAAAGAGCAATATGAAATTAATTGGATATTGTTATGCTAATTGGGCAAGTTGTCTAATTACAAGAAGATCAGTCACGGGATACAATATTTTTCTTCATACTTCCCTAATCTCTTGAAAAAAAATGAAAAAATAAACAAATTCTCATTTGTCTGCAGAAGAATAATATAGATGTATGGCATCAATTACTTACGAATTTACATTGCTAAGAAATGTTTACAAGACTTGAAAGTCAAACAAATAGAACTAGCAATACTATATTGTGAGAATAAAGTTGTTCTACATATTGTAGCAAATCCAATCTTTCACAAGTGTACAAATCATATTGAATTGAAATGTCTAGGTAAAAACTCAATCAAGACGACTTTTAACTCCTTTTACACGATCTCGTCTACAAATTGTGGATATATTTACTAAACCCCTTCAAAAATTATTACTCTGATCTCACTTGCAAGTTGGAAGACTTTTCTTTATGCTCCAATTTGAGGGGAGAATGTTAAATTGGAAAGTCTCCAACATATATCACCAAAATCGCAAGGACTTGATAACACTTCAACAATTTAGCAATTCAATAATTATTCTCCTTGAATTAAATGATTAAATTGATATTTCTCATTTATGTAAATATTTATATTAGCTACTTGATTTAACATGGTTATATCATCTTTTATTTTTCTATTCTTATACAAATAATGTACTTCCAATGATAAAAATATTGTTAGAGAACCTAATATTTTACAAAGTCTTTTATTTTTACCAGCAAAAGTTATAATTCAAAAAAGAGATTTTTTTTTTTTTGAGAGTTAAATAATTTCAAAAACTTTTGAAAACATAATTTTTATTTTTATTATTTTTTTATTATTTTGTATTTTTGTTATTATTATTATTGTTTTTTAGAAGGGCCCATTATAGTGAAAAAAAGATAGAAAATAAGGATAATTTCATAATAGATTTGAAAAAATTAGACCCTCATAATAAGTTCAAACAGCTAGACATTGCCCCCAATTTTGATGATGATCAGCTATGAACATGAGAGGTTTATTTGTTTTGCTTTAAATTTTTTTATTATGATTGGTTATTTAGATATTTACTATTTGATTATAAAACACATAAATGCATTAATTTGTTAGTCTATTATTTCAAACTAAATATATCATCATTATATTGATTTTTGTGAAAATTCATGAAAGAGACAACATAAATTTGCTTGCTTTTGTGAATATTCATATTAAAGCATTTTATTCATGCATTTAGCTTTTCAGAAGAACTTCCCCTTAGATGGCTACTTTTTATTGTAGTTATGTAATTTTATAATAATTTCCTTTTGTAAAAAGGTCTTTATTTTGGCTGAAAAAAAAGGAGTCAAAAGTGATGAGCGCCATCCACTCTGCTGATAAGTATCTAAGAAGTAATTATCAAAATTTTGAATTGGAAGCCCACCAATAACATCTTAAATCACTTTCTATGAACTTTGGGTTGGCAAAATTAGAAAAAGATAAAATAATCCCAAAGTGAAAGGTTCAATGTTTCCATCCCTTTGAGCACACCTGGCAATATGATACATATAAAAATTGACCTAACATAGACATTATTATTAAATGACATGTACATATATATGCAACACAATTATTACGTATTTACATATTAATATAACATCGAAAACACGATCTTTACTAACTTATTAAAAGTGAAACACAATTTCATGCATAGATTTATGATACCAAAATGTTATAAATGTGTATGTCAGAATTCAACTGTTAGGTGTGCAAATACATAAAAATAATGTTCGCATGCAAATTTCTCTATTTTTAATGCCATTTAACAAAAATAAAACGCATGCTTTTGAAGTAAGAAAATATCATCTACTAAAACGTTTATATATAAGTTTTTATTGTATGAATTATAAAATTCTGTACAAGATTATCTTAGAAAAACATACATATAAATTCAATTATATGAGAATAATTTTCTTCAGTTCGTTATAGATTACTAAACTCACGAGTTATCCTGGAAAGTTCACATTTTACCTGTACAGCCATTCCTTTGGCTTTGCCCAAATAAACCCCCAAACTTCTTTTTACTGCAACAATTCTTGCTTTGATTGCCATCATAGTGTTGACAAGGCAATATTCATGCAATATATGAACAATGTAATAAGACTGTGAGCAATTAAAACTGAATGGAACAAAAAGACATGTAAATAAAGAAATAAAACAAATAAAAAAAAAATTGCAAAGCATCCCTTGGACCAACAACAAAAGCTGTGTCATCAATTCCTCAGCAGAACACCAGCGATTCCAATGCCATGAATTCTATTAGACTTACAGATTATACAACTCAATTAAAATGAATACATAAGATAACAGTAAAGAGTTCAAATATTAGAAGAGCACGCCAAATATTGTGGTGCAATTAAAAAAAGACTACATGGACAGGAGAAGGGCCAATATAGAGAAGTCACGCAAAATGAACAAATAAACGGTGCCAAAAAAAAAATGGTACTCATTGTAGAACTCAAATGTATCTAATCTTAGTATCTAATCCATAAATGAAAGAGTTAAATAAATAGAAGTCAAATGAACAGAAGAACCTCATGATATTATAAATTTAGAAAAAAAAATCAAATTAGAGAGAATAAACAAAAGGAATTTAACTCATATCAAAAGATTTCTACCAGGATATTCCTCAGAACCATCCTTTCTCTCTCTTACTCTCCATTTCTCTCTCTAAATAAGCCCTCAATCAATGCATAGTCATGACACTTCCATTTCCAGCATATAGAAGTTTGAGGAGTTCAAAACAAAATATAGTATAAAACACAAATTTTCTAACAGATTTTTAAACCAATTCTTATCCAAGAAGATGATCAAATAAATTTTATTTATACTAGAGCCATCTATTTTAAGACTGTTTGTCTTAACAAAATTATTGAGTAAATCATATAATTATCCATTGACTCAATAATGTGAAAATATATTTTGGTTCTTAATGGCTTCTTTTGCAATCAAAGCTCTTGAAATACTAAAGGTTGAACATTGGTAAACTCAAAAGTCCTAAATGGTACTAGAACTTAGCATCCATAAATAAGAACCTATTGATACCAAAAGTGCACCTACAACTAAGGGCTCATTTGGGTCGGCTGTAACCTTTTGTAAATGAAGAGATGAATAAATAGTTGCAAGCACCCACAATCACAAGAGAGAAAAAGGGAAAGATAAGGCCGAGGGAGTGCCAACCGTTGGAGAAAAAAATGGGTTTGTGACGCTTGTAAGAGAAAAATCATCTACTTCTCAAAAAGAATGAACTTATAGTTTTTGATTCCAACCTAAAAAAAAAAATCTTCTACATTCAAAAAGACCAGCATGTATATTGAATTCTTTCTTTTGGGTTAATGTAGTTTAGCAGTGTGATTACTCCTGTTATTTTTAGAGAACGTATTATGTAGCTTTAATATTATTTTTTGATTTTAGGAATTTGAATAAGATGAACAGAAAATGATCAAATGTGTATAGATGAAGAGAATAAACGGAAAAGAAAAAATTTCAACTTATTAATTTTAATTGTTTTCTTTAGTGGTTCTTTCATGTATTATTCAAATATTAAACTATTAGTAATAGAAATATAATAGCAGAGAATAGATTTTCACCGTCCAACTGTCTGTTTCTGTCTTGGTTAATTCCAAAAATGGTATCAGAGGTTCAGATCAAAGCAGAGTTTATATTAAATAACATGAATCTTATAGAAAGAGCCAATAGAAAAATTGGATTAAGTTATAAATAATAGAAACTAAAAAATTTTAATTAAGTTTAATTGAATTATATGATTGTTATTTTAGAATTATGGATGATCCGGAGGAAGAGATCGGAAATGATAATGTAGAATTTGTTGTACCTCAATTGTCACATCAATACTGGTGTATTCTCTGATAGGATGACTGATGTGACTCGGTTGATTAAGAATTTTCAGTCTCAAGCTAGTACTTCTGGAGGAGCACCAATGGATAAGTACTTGAAGTTCTTTCAAGATATGAGATCACCTTTGTTTTCAAGAGCAGAAGGGCCAGTGCAAGCAAAGAATTGGCTATTGAGAGTGGAGAAAATCATAGATGGTATGTCATGTCTGCCGAAGAGAAGAGTTAGCCTTGCCACTTTTGTTTTTAAAGGAGAAACTGAAAGATGGTGGCAAAATCAGATGCAAGAGAAGTTTGGAAGTAGATACAACCACTCGGTGCAGTGGGTTTGTACCACTGTCGGCTAGAAGACAGATGCAAAATAAATTCATTAGGTTGGTGCAAGGATATCGATTAGGTATGCAGTACGAAGCAAAGTTCACTATACTATCGAGATATGCAACACAGCCCATTCCAAATCCAGAAGAGAAATGTCACTGATTTTTTTCTGGAATGAAAGATTCAATCAGACAGCCACTAGTGCCAATTAGAATTGAATATTATTTAGTACTAGTGGAGAGAGCTAGGTCGGTAGAGATTAATTTCCAATAGACTCAGAAGTGTAGAGACATGCACAAGAGGAAGAGTTTGGAAAAGTGACACCAACTGTTCATTCAAGAGAGAGAGTCCATTGGAAAGAAGATAAAATCCTACACTCCTGCTGGAATTGTTAATCAGGATGGCATTACCACTATACAGTCTTGTGTTAGGTGTAGAAGGCAGCATCATAGTGAATGTTTATTTGGGTCAAAGGTGTGTTATTTATGCAGACAGCATAGACATCAGAAGAAAAATTGCCCTAATGTTGTTCAGAAATCCACATCAGATGCTAACCCAGGAAGAAATCCAGCTCCGAGGAATTTTCAAGAAGGATTTACTTCCATAAGTGGTCAACAGAGGATAATAGGAGGTGGCACCTGGCTGATAGTGAGCAACCAAGACAAAATATGGGTCCAAGAGTTATTCCTTAACCCATCAGAAACTAGAAGAAACTAGAAAATGTTCTCATTGATATTTATGCATAGAGTTTGATGAATGAATTGTCTTTTTGAGTGTTACGTTAGATTTGTCAAATGTATAGTTTATCACATATGTTTTAGTTACCACTTCACAAGAAAAAAAATTTTGCAATCACTTCATGATTCATCTTTATAACATATGTAGTTGCTGTGGAGTTCATAAATTTTGAGAACAATATATTATAAGCAGGTGAGAGTAAAGACCGATTTTTGGGAAATTTGGTAAAAATTATGGCGACTGAAAATATATCTTAAATTTCACATTTCTCAGATTTCAACCGAGGTAATTTTATAAAACTCTACATGTCAAATGAATCAATTCGATATAAAGCATTATATATAAATAATAAATGAAATGAGAGATAAAAAATTTGAAATTATTTTTATTTAACCTGATAAACATAATTAAATCATTAATTTTGCATGGTTACTATCCCTGCTGACTTACCACATGATATTTACCTCTGGTTGGGCGTCGAATGGGAGGATCTTCTCCAAAGCCTTTGATTCCTCTCCCTGGTTCTCAGTTGCATCGCGCGAAACCCCTCCCGCTACCAATATCCTCTCTCGATCTTCCTCTCTCGCGATTTCAGCACCCGATCACGGCACAATGCGATTCCGCACTATAGCCAAATGGCATAGAGGCGAACGGCCGTACAGAGCCGCAAACGACATTATAGGGCTTTAGAGTGAAATCAGTAATTACAAAATCCTTTCACATTTTTTGAGACATTCATTTCCTTTCTCTTGCTTCCATTTTGGTCTATGTGATGGATTGTGCATCTTTCTCATTTTTGGCCGCTGTCGTAAGCTCTGAACTTGCTTCGAAAGTGTCAAAAATTGTTTACGAGAAAATCAACAAAGGGAAAAGAAGATTTGAAGTGTTTGGAAGAAGATGGAAGAATTTTTGACAGTTTTGAAAAGACGAACTTGTGCCGAAAAGCTTAGTTGAGGTAAGAATGTTACTGATGGAGTTAAAGTACTTTATGAGCCGAAAATTTATAAAATCCTAAGAGATTTGCTGATTCCAAGTTGTTTACCTGAGGTGGCAAATTCGAGGTAAGCATGTAGAAGATCGTCGTAAGACGGCTCCGTAAATTCATGTAAATAATCATATGCTAATTTAAGAAAAATAATTCAATTTACGAAAATTACTTGAATCCTAAAGTTTAATGATATATTTTATTGATTATTAAGCTCAAAATAAAAGAAACTGCAACCTCCAACTAGCTACCGAAGAGTAAGATTTTACTTGAATTTGTTATTTAGGGTTTGTTTGGGGCGGCTACAACTTATTGAATAATCTGCTGATAAGCTGATTAAAAATAATCTGCTGATAAGCTAGGTGCAGTGGCTATTTCAAATTTTTATTTTTATGGAAAAGCTATAACGCAGCGTAAAGCTCCCACCACACCTAGGTAGGTGCGGTGTGAAAACTCTATTTTCAGCGTTTTGAAAATGCATAAGCTGCAAAAACACAGTTTACCCAAACGGGACATGTGCATTTTCAAAACGCCATCGCACCAAATAAACTGCCCCAAACGGGCCCTTAGTCATCCAAAAAGATGCTTAGTCATATTAACTACAGTCTCTATTAGAAAAAGGATCAGACTGACCTAGTGGGAGCTTAGGCTTGTCTAGGTGTAGGACTTATGATCTTACCACATAGGAAAGGCAATCCACATGAGAATGCACATATATAATATTTTTTCAACTTTAAAACTTAAAAATGACATTTTGCAGTCTTTTAAAGCACATGCATATTTTTAAGGTGGGAGTATTTTAAAATTTAATTCAATTTTCGCCCACGCAACATCTTCAGACACTTAAGATTTGGAAACTTAAGGCAAGTGATGGAGCGCATGCAAATATTTGATTATGTGCACATTTCAAAATGTTTATATTTTGTTATTTGCATATGTATAATAACATTACAACTAGTGCAAATATTTCACTTTGATTCTAGAGTCTTCGCCTTTTGTTCGTTTATGCAAGTGTGTTGTAGATTTGGTAGTGAGATATGTCTCAATCTTCACTTTGAACCCTCAAATATTGCTTTGTCTTTTTTTAGTAGTCTTGCGGATTTGTTGACGATTAAAACATTCTACATTTTAATTGCATATTTGAATTTATGCATCTCACCCACATGCAAATTTCTCATAAGTGCTCAAGTGAACTCCCATAATCATAGTGCATGATTCTAAGTGTTTTAACTAACCAATAACATGCCTCAATTATATTTATAGATGAGTTAATGTATTCATCACAGGTTTCAGTCGAACTTGTTGACGAGTCGTCGAGTCCCTTGTTAATTTGGTGCAGGGTCTTTTTAATGCCTCATTTGCTTTTATGGGTTAAGTAATGATTTTGCTATATGTTTCATTCGAGTTTGTTGACGAGTCATCGAGTTTCTTGAATATGCAAAATTTCATATTGGAATCTTAAAATTCGCCTTCTATCTGCCATAATAGAAATGTTTTAGATTCGATAGAGATTCATGTGCAATGCTTCACTTAGAACCCCTCAAATATCGCCTTTTGTTTGCTTGTTGTGGATTCGGTGGCGATATATGTGCAAAAGTTCAGTTCATACTCCGTCAAATATTGCCTTCTGTATGTTTCTTAGAGTGTCGCGAATCTAGTGGCAATTAAAACTTTTTAGAATTTTAGTATACATTTGAATTTATGCATCTTTCCCACACTTAACTCTCATCAGCAGAGTAAATATTTATGTTAGTAGATGCATAAAGATATCTCTGAATAATGTATGTTACGAAGATTGAACTAACTTATATATGAATGTTTGTATGTGCATGTTCAGATGAAAATTTCACTCCCTAATGGTACAAGTAGAGGATGTCAGTGTACTCGCGCGCGTAAAGTTTTTTCTACAACCCCAGACAATTGTGATGGTTAGATCACTAACTGCCGTGCCGACGAGAAAATATCAGCTAGGAGTGAGCATACATGAGTCAACAAATTCAAGTATTTCAATAAAATATTCTGATGATGGTCATGTTAATTGTGAAGTTAAATCATAGGGGTTTATTCATGCAATTAAAATTTTAAACCATAAAATTTAAGGAGGGTAACCCAGGAGCTCCACACACACACTCAACCCCCTAAGCCAGCCATTTAAGCCCCTTGCTCTCAACATAAAAAACACTCCCACAGACTAGAGCGGCTCATCCCTACCATCCTCAGGCCATCTCCACCACCACAAAATCCTAACTTCACCATTAAAATCCAAGGTATTTTTTAGACATTGACATCAACTTTATCAAAACCCCAATCTAACTCTTCCATTAGCTTCACAAGGCCCCAAAACCTTACCCCTAATCAAAATCCGAGCTTCCCGCGCTCTCTAACCTACTCCAACACCAACCCGAGCAACTACTTGGTTGGGGCCAATTTCAAAGTTCCCAAAAATGACAATTGGTTTGGTCATTTATGAATAAAATGAATAATGCATGTCCACTTAACTGTAAAGACAGATTCGTCTCACGTGGATGAAGCTATAGAATTAAACCTCATGCAATTTGGATGAGTGTAGAGCGAGATCTTAGGGTTTGATTGCGGCGGTTGTCGGACTTCTATCTTGTGGGGACGATGATCGGATGTCGTCTGTGTATTCACAACAAACGACAGAGATCAACCCGAACAAAGGAACAACAAAGAGGGAGCGCAAATAATCACGGGCCACATCAGCACCGGCGTGTAAAGCGCAACGAATCACGTGGAGTCGCATGGGAGTTCAACGTGTACGAGGCTAACGCAGTGTTAACTAGTTCAGATAGGAAATTCGGGTTTTCTGAATTATTTAAATCCTTCTCAACTTCAAAATTCATAACTTTGCAAAAAAAAATTATAAAATAAACTAAAAATACCACTAAACTCAGTGAATAGAGGAAAAAATAATAAAAATATAAAAAAAAATTCACTCATATTTAATTTTTAATTAATAAAATTTTTCTGGAGGTACTTTAATTATAAACAATTAAATATAAGATATAAAAATAAGAAATTTCCATGGATCATTCCCTCTACCATTAGGAATGTCCCTAGATTTTTTCGAAGTCAGAGGACCTCTCTAACATCAAAATGTCTTCTACCAAAATTATAATTATTTTGAAAAATAATTATAATAAATTAAATAAATAATCAGAAAAATATAAATCAAAAAGGGAATTGAAGGGAAATTTTAAGGCAATAATCCTAAGCATTAAAATGACTAGTTCTCTGATCACTAGAAAATATATTAAGAATTTCATACCAATTTTACATAAAATTGCACTTTAAAGAAATATATTTTTCTTTGTTTTATTGCAAGAATGAAGATTTATAAGTATTGAAGGCAAAAAGCACAAAAGAAGCGGATTTGGAGCAAAAAGGACTCAATTAGATGAAAATTGAACTGTCCCGTCGACGGCAAGATTTTAGCCGCCGACGACGAGTTTTTCCCGAAAGATTTTTAATATATTATAAGGAGCCCGCTGACGGCGAGATCGAGCTCGCCGACAGCCGAGATCAGCGTGGCCATTTACCTTCTGAAGCCCGCCAACGGCGAGACCGATGCTCGCCGACGGCGAGATAGTTGAATTGAGCCAGATACATTGAACACTGACGACTTTTGAAGAGGTGCTTAAGCAACCTTTGGAGATTTGACCCTTCTATAAATAGAGCCGAATTTTAGTCAGTTAGTGTGTCATTCTAAAGTCAGTTTTAGACATTTGTGTGGAAGTTAAGAGTCTTTTGAGTGAGTAGATTAAGTTTTTATCATTTTGGTGTGTTGTACTGGAAAAGTCGAAAGGACTTGAGAATTCGCGGGAGAAGAATTGAGATAAGTATATTTGTTATTTGTTTGTTAACTTTAATAAAATTCATGCTTTTGTGTTATCTTTCCTATGCATTCCGAGTAGTTACGCTAGTCTTTCTCCTTGTTCTCGAGATTAGTGAAATGACAAATTTAATTAGTTATGCTTAAAAAATGAAAATAGAAATTGTGTTAATCTTTTTACTTAAATCGTAATTTACTTTCAATCCGCCAATTGATTTGTTAACATATGTTGAATTATCAACTATAAGTAAAGATTACATCCAAGATTTAGGAAATCAAAGCCTTGGAAGGAGGTGCAAATAAATAGGAAATAATAATTAGCGGACGTAGAATTGAACATTTTAGTGATGATGATTAAAATATTCGATTCGGTCTATTGTTTGGTAGAATGGTGTAGATGTTAGCTCTCAGGCGAGGGAACGTGGGAGCTACGAGTGGCGATCAAGATCCTCCCAAACTTGCAGCGAGATTCGATAATCAAATATAAGATTAGTCAATATTCTTTTCGCACTTGAATGAAAGGTAAAGAATAGGTTTACTCCTATTTAGCACAATATAATTAAAAACTAATTTAAATTTTCATTCACTTAATACTCTTAAAAACAAGGAGAAAGATACTTTTCTGAAATCTTATATTAACTTTTTAAACATTAGTTTATTTTAATCTAAGTATTCTAAATTTTCGTATACTAGATTAATAAGTAAATTTACTTTAAGTTGTTCTTTGAAAATTATTAAATTTTCTCATGGGATCGATATCTAGGACTCAATTAGTACGCTATATTACTTGATAACGATACGTATACTTGCGTAGAATCCACAATACAAACCATATAATTCATAACACAATCATAAGAATATATTAGTGCGGATCAAGTTTTTGATGCCGTTGCTAAATAGTAAGTATAAATATCGAAAAGTGGATCAAGTTTTTGGCGCAGTGTCGTGAAATTATAGTAAGTAATTATTAAGGTAATTAATAGAATTATTAAAATAATTACTAGAGTAACGATTATTTTAAATATTACTTAAAAATTATATGCGTAAATATGGAAACGAAAATTTAATACCTTACGATTCAGAATTAGATCGCATAATTAAAAGAATTAGAAAACAAAATAGAGAAATTAAAAATTTAACAAAAATGGCAAATAAACCAGAAATTGAAAATATAAACCAACAAAGACCATTAAGAGATTATGCAAACCCTACATTAGATGAAATTCACCTAACTATTCAAAATCCTGATGTAGCTTGCTAACTCATTCGAACTTAAACCTGCAATTATCCAAATGGTACGGAATAATCAATTTAGTGGTTCACCTAACGAAGATCCTAATTTACATCTTCTTAGTTTTTGGGCCTATGTGCTACTTTTAAATATGAAGGAGTATCTCAATGATCTTTATTAGACTTGGGTTTTTCCTTTTCTTTACAGGGATAAAGCTAAGATGTGGTTAAATTCATTAACACTCTGGATCTATTAAAACTTGGGAGAATTATCACAATAATTTCTATCCAAATATTTTCCTCCTTCGACAACCGTAAAACTTAGAAATCATATAACATCTTTTAGTCGATTTGATGGAGAATCCATATATGAAGCTTCGGAGAGATTTAAAACATCTTAAGAAATGCTCACATCATGCATTCTAGGATTGGTTAATTATACAAACTTTTACAATGGATTAGTAGGATCTCTTAGATCAATAATTGATCTGTCTTCTTTGGAGGTTCATTAATGTCAAAGCCATTTAATGAAGCTCTATGCTTTAATCGAAGAAATGAGCTACTTAATAATTTTCGATAGCTCATTGAAAGAATAAATCCTAAAAAGATAGCTAGATGTTCATGAAAATGATGCAATATCTATGCTTAACTTCTCAAATCGCTTGCTATTTCAAAGAAATTAGATCATTTTGGAACGAATTACTCTCCTATTATATTAGAAGAAAACTCATCCGGACAAATTATAGATTCTCAATCTCATTATGAAACTATAAATGCTTATTAATAATAGACTCGATAATCCTGAAGCAAATTATTATAATCCTGGTTGGAAGAATCGTCTAAATTTTAATTGCAATAACAATATAGTTAATCAACAATGGATGAACAACTCTATAGGAAATCCACCTAATCAAGGAAATTCAAATTATAAACCTTCTTATCCACCTGGATTTAATAATACTCAATTTAAAGATAAGAAATTATCTATAGAATAATTAATATTAAGTATGGGTCAATGACTTGCAAAATCACGAAATCGATTACAAATTCAAGGAAATCGATTACAAAATCAAGAACAACGAATTAAAAATATTGAAACTCAACTCGGACATATTCTATACGCACTTAACCATAGAATTACGGAACTTTTCCTAGTAATGTGGAAATAAATCAGAAAGACGAGAAAAGAACAAATTAAAGAATACAATTAAGAATCGAAAAGAGTTAGAAACAAAAATTCAGAAAAGAAACAGTAAAAATGAGGAAGTGGAAATTGAGAAAGAAAAGGATCAAAAAGATAAAAATTTAGAATATTCATTAATCCCTATGAAAATATATATAGAAAAACACGCACCACCATTTCATCAACGACTAAAGCAACATAAAAAAGATAAACGATTTACTAAATTCATGAAATTTTAAAAAATTAACGAGTAAATATTCCTTTGTAGAAGCATTAAACAAATGCATAATTACGTAAAATTTATGAAAGATATTTTAAATAAAAAAGAAAATTTACGAGATAATGAAACCATTGCACTTAGTGAAGAGTAGTAGTACAATTATTCGAAAAAAACTTCCTGAAAAATTAAAAGATCACAGTAGTTTCATCTATACTTGCGCTATTGGAGAAAAATTTTATGGAAAAACTTTGTGTGACTTAGGAGCGAAACATAAATCTAATGACTCTATCAATTTTTAAAAGACTAGAATTAGGAGAAATTTCACCTACTTGATAACTCTTGATTAAGTGATCGTTCTGTGACTTATCACTAAGGGAGTTATTGAAGATGTGTTAAGTAAAAGTGGATAAATTTATCTTCAGGTAGATTTTATTATTCTAGATATGGAAGAAGATAAAGAAATTCCCATAATATTAGGAAGACCCTTTTTAGCTAGCTGGAAAAGTCTATGATTGATGTTCGAAAGGAGAATTAACAATGAGAGTAAACGATCAAAAAGTGACTTTTAACATAGCAAAATCAATGAAATATCACTGTTTTAGAAAAAGATGATGAATGTTTTCGAATGGAAATACTTGAACATTTCGAAAATGAATATTTTAAAGAATATTATGAAGAAAAATTAGAAAAAGAAAATATAAAATTAATTGAAGAAACAAATAATGAAAAACTTGGATTATATACGAAAAAATTTGAAATGCTTGGATAATACGGAAAACATTGAAAAAAATATAGTTCGATCAATAATTAGACCTCCTGAACTTGAATTAAAAATTTTACCTAATCATTTAAAATATGCTTATTTAGGTAACCATTCAACCCTACTGGTTATTATATCGAATTTGAATTGAATGAATTACAAGAACAAAAGCTATTAGACACATTAAAAAAATATAAAAAACACTTTTGGTTGAACTTTAAGCGAGATATTAAAGAAATTAGTCCTTCAATCTGTATGCATGTAATTATTACAGATAATGAACATAAGCCAAAGTAGATCCTCAAAGAAGATTAAACCCGATAATGAAAAAAGTAGTCAAGAAAGAAATATTAAAATGGGCTAGATAATGGTATTATATATCACTATTTCGGACAATGCTTGGAGTTAGCAATCCACTGTGTTCTAAGAAAGGAGGAGTGACTCGTTAAGATTAATGAAAATAATGATTTAATACCTATAAGACAAGTTTCTTGGATGGCGTATATGTATTGACTATAGGAAATTAAATGCGACCACTAGGAAAGATCACTTCCCATTACCATTTCTAGACTAAATGTTAGATAGATTAATTAGGACATAAATATTTTTGTTTTTTAGATGGATATACCGGTTATCATCGGATACGTATTGCTTCCCGAGGATCAGAGAAAGCTACATTTACTTAGTCCATATGGAACATTTGTTTTTCGAAGAATGCGCTTTTGGATTATGTAATGCACTTGCAACATTCCGGAGATGTATGATGTACTATATTTAGTAATTTAATTGATAATGGAATAGAAGTATTTATGGATGATTTCTTCGTATTTGGAACGTCATTTGACGCATGCTTGAATCAGCTTGAAAAAGTATTAGAAGTATGCGAGAAAACTAACTTAGTTCTAAATTGGGAGAAATGTCAATTTATGGTTGCAGGAGGAATTGTATTAGGGCGGGCATAAAATTTCGGAAAAAGGTATGGAAGTAGACCCTGCAAAAATTCAAGTTATAGCTAATTTACCACTTCTAACTACAGTAAAAGGGGTAAGAAGTTTTCTTGAACATGTTAGATTCTACAGACGCTATATAAAAGATTTTTCAAAAATTACTAAACATTTATGCCAATTTTTAGAAAAGGATAAAAAATTTGAATTTACAACGGAATGCCTAAACGCTTTTGAATTATTAAAAGATAAATTAATCACTGCAACAATAATAGTTTCACCTGATTGGGAGAAACCATTTGAACTTATGTGTGATGCTTAGTGATTATGTTATAGAGAAACGATCTTAGGCGAAGATATGATAAAATTTTCAAAGTTATATACTATGCTAGTAAAACACTTAATCATGCTGAAATGAATTATACATTTACTGAAAAAGAGCTATTAGCAATAGTTTATGTTTTTGATAAATTTAGGTCTTATCTAATTGGAACTAAATGTATTGTGCATATCGATCACTCTCATTTATTAAATATCTAACGATAAGAAAGATTCCAAACAAGATTAATCGGATGGATATTACTTAATGCGAGAATTTGATTTTGAAATCATTAACAAAAAGAACCGATAATCAAATTGCGGATCATTTATCGAAACTTGAATATAATGAATTATCCGACAACGATAATGAAATTATTGATAGTTCTACGATGAACAACTATATAATATTAATGAGTGGAAAATACCATGGTATGCTGACATAGTAAATTATATTATAAGTGATATTTTACCACTCATGTTAACTTTGCAACAACAAAAAAAATTCATTCATGATGCTAAAACATACTTTTAAGATGAACCATATTTATATAAACAATGTAAGGATCTTATAATTAGAAGATGTGTGTCTTACGAAGAAACAGAATAAATCATTCAGAAATGTCATGATTCTGATTTTGGAGGACATTTTGGAACAGATAAACTCGCTTATAAGATTTTACAATCTGGATTCTATCAGCTCTATCTTTTTAGAGATGTTTATAGATATATCAAAACTTGCGATAGATGCTCAACGAGTAGAGAATATTTCAGTAAGAAATGAAATGCCTCTAAATTTTATATTGAAGTTGAGATTTTTGATGTTTGGGGATTAGATTTTATGAGACCATTTGTTCCTTCATTTGAAACTCATATATATTAGTTACTGTTGATTATGCTTCTACATGGATTAAGCATAAGCCTTTACTCTCGGTGTGATGCTAAGAAGTGTTTCGAAGTTTCTAATAAAAAATATTTTTACTAGATTTGGAATGTCGAGAGTGATTATCACCGATGGATGACTATCATTTTAGAAACCAATATATTCACAACTAAGTAGAAAAATTTAACATTATTCATAAAATATCAATCGCTTATCATCCACAAACCAAATGGATTAACTGAAATTTTTAATCGAGAAATTAAACGTATTTTAAAAAAGATCGTAAACCCTAATAGATTGATTGGTCTACATGCTAGATTCTCGTATATGCATACAAGGATCGCTTATAAAACCCCGATCGGAATGACTCCTTACGTGACTTATTTATGAAAAACTCGTCACTTATCGATTGAATTAGTAACATAAAAGCTTATTGGGCGATTAAAGAATTTAATTACAATCCGAAAGAAGTTTAGTGAGAAAAGATTATTGCAATTAAATGAATTAGATGAATTAAGAAATAAATCTTATAATAATGATAGAATTTATAAAGAAAAAATGAAATTATGGCATGATCGGAAGATTAACTCTAAAGAATTTTGAGCTGGGACAAGAAGTTTCTTTATATAATACAAGATTAAAATTGTTTCCAGGAAATTGAAATCTCGATGGTTAGGGCCCTTTCACTATAACTCAAATTTTTTCATATTGAACTATAGAAATTGAAGATCCAAAACTAGTCATAGATTTAAAGTAAATGGACACGTATTAAAACCTTATTTTGAAGGAATCGGACCAAATTTTAAAGAGGTTTTAATGCTCGATCAACTCGATTCATCGAATTATATTAGTGTCGAGTCGACGACGTTAAACCAATGGCTTTATGAGAAGCAACCTATAGTAATTATTAAGTAAGATTTGTTTACTAATATTATAAAAAAAATTATTAAAATTAAAATATAAAATGAAATCTACTCATTTTACTTTTTAGAATCATCACAAATTTGAATCTATACGAAGAAATCAGAAAATATTCGGACCGGAGTGAAAAATTGGGTAATTTACCTAATCTCGCCGACAGCGAGATCGATCCCGCTGACAGCGAGATCGGCGCGCCCAATTTCAGTTTTAATTTATTAACTATCCCGCCGACGGCAAGATCGTTACCGCTGACGGCGAGATAGTTCAAAAGCGGTTTTTAATGAGTTATTTTGCGGTTTTTGACGGTTCTAAGGGCATTAATCATAAAAAACGTTTAAAACTTCATTCTTACATCATCTTCATCCTTGAAACGACTCAGAGCCCTTCAAAACAATCTATTATGGCCTCCAAACTACTTGAAACCACAAAATCCAGAGTTTTTAACCGAAGAAAATTCGTCAGTTCTGAGGCTCAGCGAATATTTAACAAGGTTTTGATGAAAAAGCGACTAATTAAGGAAAGAGGATTCGTAAACAGAGGAGCGGAGAATTCAACAACAAAAATTGAAGAAATGATTGTTCAGCGACATTGGGAGGTATTCTGCTATACCACATCTCATTGTAGTCATTCCAGTAATCAAAGAATTCTACTCTAATCTGCATGCGAACCATAACGGAAGTGTTTACTAAGAGGCAAATGGGTAACTTTCACTCCTTCTAGGATAAATGAATTATACTCGATAGAGAATACCCCTGTTTGCCACTATTCAAATTTTGTTCCTACAATATACAACATGAATGAGATATACAGATATCTGACCGACGAACCTGATGATTGGGAATTACGAGAAGACGAGTACGTTAGTTTTTCTGCGTCACTTCTTAACCCCGTCTCAAAGCATTGGCATTTCTTTATTTCATCAAAATTATTGCCCACTATGAGGGTAAACAAGGTTTCGAAGGAATGCTCAATTTTAAATTATTGTATTCAATCTGGATTGCCTATTGATGTTGGATCTATTATCGTGAAGTTTGCGCTAGGATTAATTGTGCATGGGTCAATTCATGGACTTGGACACCCATCAACTATCTTTGTTTTATGTAGTCAGTACGAAGTTTCCTACGAAGCTTGGGAAAAAGTGATATTACCTTGGAAACCATTAGATCCGACAGATATGTTTCCTACATTGGATAATAATGATGATACAGTAATTATTTCTGATCAAGCATCCCAAAACAATCCTTTAGTTAAACCCCTGACTGATAGAACAAACCTTATTTTAAGGAAAATTAAAGGGTTGGAGAAGGAACTACAGAATGTGATGCATTCTATTGATAATATCTCTGATTTATTCGATCACATCGAGTGGAGAATGAAGGAGCACTTTGACCATACGAGACACACTGGAGGCAAGTTTTATACGACTATTGAGACGAAAGGGTGGATTGAAGAAGATTCTACTGCGAATTCCGCTTGAGCCTTTCATAATTTATTTGTGCACCTGCATTCTATTGGAAACATCAGAGAAGAGAACAGTTCAGATTCAGATGAGTAGTAGAGATTTATATTCATATTATATATATGTGTGTTGATTTGAATTTAGTTTTTTATTTAGTTTGAACTTTATATAGATAATCTCAGTTTAGATGAGATTGTATGTTGTTTTGTTTAGTCTCAGCATTTAGAGTATTGTGGTGTGGATTGCAATGCTGAGTTAGATGTGTTCGGGTTAATTTGATAAGTCAATTGCTAGTTATGTAGTGTTTGAAGTTTGTAAGTTCATGGATTTCATTTATAAAGCTATAATGTTTGTGTTGTGTGAATTTATGTGTTAGTATAATATCTAATCTTAATAAAATATATATTAATAAATATATCAAATTTAGTGATCGGAACAATGACGAGCATTAATCTAGATTAAAAATATTTTAAGAATTAAAAATATTAAAATTTTTTGGAACCCCGTGACAATGAGGAAAAGTTCGATTGACGGCGAAGAAAAGTCCAGCTGACAATGAGAAAATCCCGCTGACGGCGAGATTTTCCCGAAACTTTGGTCTTGGTAAATTAATTATCTCGCCGACAGCGAGATTGTGAAATGTCCTTTATTTGACCGGTCAACCGACACTATTCATCATCTCCTTCCTCAAAAACATAAAAAAACCGACCTAGGGCTTGTGGAATCTTGGATTTGAAGCGATTTCAACACATTTTGACGCCGGATTTTATCTTCCCTTGGTAAGAGCTTCACTCCTATGTAAAAATTTTTTATTTTCACCATGAATTTCTTCTACATTGAAGATTTTGGAAAAATTTTGAAATGTGAAGAAAGAATTAGAAGTTCATGAAACTTGATTTAGATTGATTTTAGTAATTATTGGAAGCCATCTTAGTAATATTTGGGAGTTTAGTAAAATTTTTTGCAAATTTCACAGATCGAAAATGGCTCCACGATAAAAGAGAATAGTGGATTACGAAGAAACTCGTTTTGTGAATGCAAGAGCACAATCGAGATATTTTCACAATATTCGAGCCGAACATGCATTCGAGATCGAGTTTTGAAAGTCACTGGAGGTGAAGTAGAGCGAATAATTAAAGAAAGAGGATGGGAAAATTTTTGTTTCGGGACCAATGAGCCATTGTGAAGTAGTAAAAGAATTCTACGCAAATTCGACTCGAGTGAAGATGCACTCGTTAAGGTTAGAGGATTTTTGTGGAATTCGACCAGCTGCGAGAATAAATGCTTATTACGAGGTAAGAGACACCTACACCAGGTGAGTATGATACATTCGGAACTATGGAAGGACCACCTGGAAGAGGTGATGAACTTTCTCACTCGATGGGAAAGGAGTTTGGAAAATGAAGCGAGCGAACGGGTAAACTTTCCTCTTCTATGCTTGAATGCATCATCAAAGCTTAGCACTATTCTATTTGTTCTACATTGTTACCTACTTACCACCATAGTGAGGTAACGAGAGATGAAACGGTTCGAATTTACGTATTCGAACCAAAAAGTATTAATGTGGGAAATATAATTTATAAGAATATATAGCCACCTCGAAGTAAAAATGGAGGAGGACTAGGACATCACTGTGCCTTATCTATGTACTCGCAATTATCACGAGGTAGAGCGAGAGATGATGAGGAATGGGTGGAGCCTATGAAACCCATTACTACGGCTAATATTAAGAAATATGAATCACACGAGGGATAGAGATGCGGAACGAGGAGTTACGTGCCTTCTTCGAGTAGAGATATTCCTTCTACTTAGTTATGACCCTCCTCCCTATAGTACTCCTACCCTTTATGATTTGATGAATGAGATGACCCTTCAGCGGAAGAGCTTTGAGAAAATAGAGGAAAAACTGGAACATATTAATCAGAGAATCGGAGGCTTAGAAAGAAGACATGATTATGACAGTATCTTCAGAGACATTCAGAGTATGAGATAGCATATTATGAGGCAGAGAGTCGTTACAGGAGAGGAGAGCTTGATGTTGTATTCCCTGAGTGCCCCCGATATACTCATTATCAGCCTAACCCTCCAACTGATCAAGGAAATGATGATATAGCTTGAGACTTTGATGCAGAAGATTAGATGTTATGTTTTGTGTTTATTTGTTTAGTTATAGACTTTGATATTGTTATTGTTTGTTTGTGTTTGATTATTGATCTTTTAGTTCAAAAAATTTTGATTGTTATGTTGTGTGAGACATTTTAATATTTTTTGTATAAGTTAAATTTGTGTTGTTTTTAAATTTTAAGAATTTCAATTATAACTCTGAAACTTAATTAGTGAAATGTATGTAAATGTTGTGTTATGTTGTAGTATAAGTTGTGTTAGTAGTTGTACTTATTTTAAAACTTCTTTACCCAGCATTTTCTTTAATATTTTGTGTGTAGAAAAATACTTAACGATACAGATTAATTAAGTAATGGAAAAACCTCGAGAACTTCAAAAGAAGAAATACCTAAAGTCTCAAATGTATGATTTAAATATTACAGTTTATTTCTTTTTCACCCTATATAGATAGATAGAAAAATTTAAGTTTGGAGGAGGGAAAAATACAAATTTAATTATTAAATTGTTCTCAACTTACATTTTCAAAAATTATTATAAAAATGAATTTTTGCAGTAATTTTAATTCAGTAAGCTAGAATTAATTTATTTAATTATTATAGAAAGTTAAGAAAAATACTTTTAATGATTAACTAATTTTATAGATTAAGAAATTTAGTTTAAAAAGGATAATAATATAGTTAACTATTTAAAGTAAGGAAAAATATATTTTCAAATATAAGATTCTTAAGTATTTAGTTGAGAAAGAAGAGATTGAAACTCAATGAAGTAAAAGCTTTGAAATATATATTAAGTAAGGAATGTTTACAGTTTCAAATTTAGGAGAGAAAAATGAAGTTCAAAATTATTAATAGGTCAACCAAAAATAGTGATCCTCACTTAAAAAAAATATAAAGAAAAAGAGATTAAAAATCAATCCAGAAAAAAAAGAGAGAAAAAGACAAAAATATATATATATATATATAAGTGAGGAGAAGCTTGAGGAGATCACGCTTATCAAAATTGAGCTTCATTTGAATCAACCTAAAGGGTAAACTTAATTACGTTTCGAACTTATATATATAGATTAGTATTTTCTTAAGTTGTGCTTCTATGAAATTCATATCATCGAATATCTTAAGTAATTTAATATTTGAAAAGTATAGTCATTCTTAAAATAAATAGAAGACGTAGAAATCTTAAACTCGATTAGTTAAATAGTTTTATATACATAAAATTAATTTAATTATTTTAAAAATATTTCTATTAAACTTTCTTATAATACTTATTTAAATCTAATTCAAAGTATTTCGAATTAAAACCTTACTTGAAAATAATCATTTACTTTTACGTAGTATTAAAATTAACGAGGACGAGTAATAGTTAAGTTTTAGAATTTAATCAGCTAGAAAATATATTAAAATTTCATACCAATTTTATATGAAATTGCGACTTTAAAGAAAGGTATTTTTCTTTGTTTTATTGCGGGAATGAAGATTTATAAGTATCGAAGGCAAAAGACAAGAAGCGGATTTGAGAGCAAAAAGGACTCGATTTGATGAAAATTGAACTATCCCGTCGACAACGAGATTTAGCCGTCGACGGTGAGATTTTCTCGAAAAATTTTTAATATATTATAAGGAGCCGCTGACGACGAGATCGAGCATCGCCAGACAATGAGATCAGCGTGATTAACTATCTTCAGAAGCTCGCCGACGACGAGATCGATGCCGCCGACGGCGAGATAGTTGAATCGAGTCGAATACATTGAACCTGAATGACTTTTTGAAGAGGTGCTTAAGCAACCTTTGGAGATTTGACCCTTCTATAAATAAAGCCGAATTTTAGTCAGTTAGTGTGTCATTCTAGAGTCAGTTTTAGACATTTGTGTGGAAGTTAAGAGTCTTTTGAGTGAGTAAATTAAGTTTTTATCATTTTGGTGTCTTAGTCTTGGAAGGAAAAGTCGAAGAACTTCAAGAGTACGCTTGGGAGAAGAATTGAGATAAGTATATTTGTTATTTGTTTATTAACTTTAATAAAATTCAATGCTTTGTGTTATCTTTCCATGCATTACGAGTAGTTACGCTAATGCTTTCTCCTCGTTCTTGAGATTAGTGAAATGACAAATTTAATTAGTTGTGGCTAAAAAATGAAAATAGAAATTGTCTTAATCTTTTACTTAAATCGTAATTTACTTTCAATCCGGCTAATTGATTTGTTAACGTATGTTGAATTATCAACTATAGTAAAGATTACATCCAAGATTCGGGGAAATCAAAGTGCTTGGAAGGAGGTGCGAATAAATAGGGAAATAATAGCTAGCGGGCGTAGAATTGAACATTTTAGTGTGACGACTAAAATATTCGATTCGGTCTTATTGTTTGAGAGCTGAAGTGTAAATGTTAGCCTCGAGCGAGGAAGGTGGGAGCTACGAAGTGGCGATCGGTATCCTCTCAGCTTGCTACTGGATTCGATGATCAAGCATAAGATTAGTCGATATTCTTTGCACCTGGACCAAAGGGTAATGAATAGGTTTACTCCTATTTGGCACAATATAATTAAAAAACAAATTTAAATTTTCATTCACTTAATACTCTAAAAACAATGAAAAAGATACTTTTCTGAAATCTTATATTAACATTTTAAGCATTAGTTTATTTTAGTCTAAGTATTCTAAATTTTCGTATACTAGATTAATAAGTAAATTTACTTTAAGTTGTTCTTTGAAAATTACTAAATTTTTTTGTGGGATCGATATTTAGGACTCCATTAGAGCTCTATATTATTTGATAACGATACGTATACTTGCATATAATCCACAAGATAAACCATATAATTCATAACAGAATCATAAGAATATATTAGTGCGGATCAAGTTTTTGGTGCCGTTGCTAAATAGTAAGTATAAATATCGAAAAGTTAATCATTCTCCTCTGAAAATTTAAAAATAAAATTAGAATGCTAGGGGTAAATGTGTAAAATTAAAAATTTTATATTTTAGCCCAAATTGTGTCCTAAACTTAAGTTAAACATCAAAATTAACATAGAAGACCTTAGGATCACTTCCTAATGAAGACATTAAGAGGTTAACCTCATCATTATGGAATCTCCTTAATGAACCAACTTTAAATTCGACTTATGTCTAACCTAGATTAGTCCTAACCTAACTCAATCTAAACTTAAATTCAATCTAGGTCTGACCCCATTTAAACCTAGCTCAACCTAACTTCAAGCGCAACTTAGTCTAGCCCTAATCTAAACCTAACTCAAACTAAATTCAAAACTGAACTTAACTCTAACCCAACTTAGACTTAGCCAAATTCAAACTTTAACTTGAGTTAAGTCTAACCCAACCTAGATCTGACTTAATTTTACTCAAATTTAAACATGTCTTAGGTTTAACCTAACTTAGACCTAACTAAATTTAAGGCTTGATTTAGGACTAGCCTAATCTAGACCTAACTTAACCAAACCTTAGATTCGACCTAGGTCTAATCCAATTTAGGCCTAATTCACCTTAATTTAAAGCCTAAACGCCAAAAACCTCACTCAAATCTAACGCAATTTAGGCTTGAGTTAACCAAACCCTAAAACTACAACCTACCCCCAATCTAACCCAAATTAGACTTGACAAAGTCTAATCCAACCTAGACTTGACTCAACCAAATTCAATCTTAAGCCGATTTAACTCCGGTTAACCTGAATCAACTTTAAACCAAACCTGGGTCAACTCGACCCAACTCAGATTAACCCAAATCAACCTTAAATCAAACCTGAGTCAACACAACCTAACTCGGGATTTTAACTAAACTTGGGTCAATCCGGCCTAAGTCGAGTTAACTTGAATCAACCTTAAATCAAAACCGGGTCGATCCAAACTTATTTAACCAAAACTGGGTCAACTCGACCTAAATCAGGTTAACCCAAATCAACTTAAATCAAACTCTGTTCAACCCGACCTAACTCGAGTTAACCTAAATCGGCTTAAAACAACCTCGGATCAACCAGACTAACGGGTTAACCTAAACCGAATTTGGCTCAACCCGACTTAACTCAGGTTGACCTAATTCAACATAAAAAAACCTTGAATAAACCCAACCTAACTTGGGTTAACCTAAACCGAACCTAGATCAACCGGATCCTACTCGAGTTAACCCAAATCAGCATAAATCAAACTCGGGTCAACCCGACCTAACTCGAGATAACCCAAATCATCTTAAAACAACATCGGGTTAACCTAAACCGAACCTAGATCAACCTGATCCAACTCGGGTCAACCCAAATCAACTTAAATCAAACTCGGATCAACCTGAACTAACTCAGGTAAACCCAGATCAACTTAAAACAACCTTGGATCAACTAACCTAACTCGGATTAAATTAAACGAACTTAAAACAACCTCGGGTCAACCCGACTTACTCGGGTTAACCTAAACCAAATCCATGTCAACCCGATCTAACTCTGGTTAACCTAAACCAACTTAAATTAGCCTCTGATAAACCCGACCTAACTCGGGTTAACCTAAATCAACTTAAATAACCTCGGGTCAACCCGACCTAACTCTAGTTAACCTAAACCGAACTTGAGTAAACCCGACCTAACTTGGGTTAACCTAAACCAACATAAAACAACCTCGGGTCAACCCGACCAAATCCGTGTTAATATAAAACCAATTTAAGCGAATTTGGGTCAACCAAACCTAACTCGGGATAACCCATAATTAACTCAAATCAATTTTGGGTCAACCCAACTTTAAACTCCAATGACCTAAGTTGAGTGTTTGACTTTCTCATAGAAGAATAAAAGCACACTTAACGCATCTTGGAGTGATGTGAATTGAAATGCAAAATAAGCATAAAATACAAAAATATTCACCCTAAAAATCACTAAAACTTAAACTTCAACCATAAAATATAACCTGGTTTAAGAAGGAATTTCGGAGGAGGCAACCCATGGCAGCTAATGAAATACTTTCTAGTTACTCGTGACTATTCAAGCCCAAACTCAATGACTTCGGGATGACGGAACCACGGGATCTTGACTGACTCATTTCAAAATCAAAATCAAAATCAAAATCACAAAAAATCTTAATTGGCTAAGAAGTCTTATGCAACATAAAATTTTCAACCCCCTAAAATTTGAAAAATATATTAAAACATGAATGAAACCTTAAATAACAAAGGTCACCGAACGCAACTTTAACACTTTACCCGAGTTAACCAAGATCTCTTGGACAACGCAATTCATGATGCTGACAAGAATCTTCCAGTCAGAGCAGATTTGATCGCCTCTCCGGACGAAGTAGATCAAGGAAACCGACAACCCCGGGACGACGGAAAGTCATGGACCAATTGACTGGATTGTCCTAAATAAAATAAATAATTAACTAAAAGTATTTATGCTAACTCTATTTTGTAGGGATGACATGTGAAGTGTTGCTTGAAATTTACTTTGCATATTTTTAGGATGTGCTAACTCTGTGTGCAAGGCTGGCATAAATGCTATAGCAAACTAGTTTCTTTTTCTTCAAGTCTTTTTTATTTGTAGAGTTAGAAAGTGTTATGGTCAATTGATTGTAAACATTTGAACTATCCAAAAGAAGACGAAAACACGAAGCGGATAATGAACCTCAACTAAACCATCAATGGTGGTTCTGATGATGTCGATTGATGACATAAGTTAAGGTTGAAACCCATACCGTCAGTTTATTCAATAAGTCTGTCTAAACCATAAGCCGATATCTACATTTTTGTCATTCACCCAAATCATTGCTAGGCTCCTACATGATTTTATGTCGGGCAGCATAAGTCCTAATAAAACATCAGGGTAAAATATATAAGAAAGACAAGCTCAACCTCCTGAGGTCGAAATTGCAACTTTAATCGAGAGTTTTCTTAAGTGATTTCGGTTACTTAAGATGAATTAATTATAGAAGTTTGCTTTTATAGGAAGAAGAAGACCACAAAACAGACATAAAACTCTGAATCTCTGGTAGTGGGTTGCTTTCGTATGATCTTCTTCACGGACACGCTTCCAAGGTGTTTCGATCTGATCTCATTTCGGACGTACGCTTCAAAGTTATCCATACGAAGTTCACTTCATGAGAGTCCTTCACACACTTTTTCTTGTTTGACTTCATCATCATATATCATTGCCTTTTGATTATTCTCCTTTATATCATACAATCCAGAAGAGAGTTTACTCAGAAGGAATTACACGACGATAGACAAGCTAGCGACTCCCCTTCGAAACAAGAATGAAAATGCAGGAGAGGAGTCGGAAATGCGCTGATTGATTTTTCTTAGCGAACTCCGCTAGGGAAATCTCTCTCCATCCTTGGATGATAAACTTGCCTCATATATCGGTAATGTGACTATGCCCTGCACAGGCTAGATTACCTCTCTCCGGTTGGTGTATTTTGCCGATTTGATTCTTGGACAAAGCATGACCAACTTTTCTTCAACTCATGAATCCTTCATTCAAGAAATGAACAAGTCTTAGAATTGTTGATCTTAAAATTAATCAACAGTGCCCTTGATAAAGGAATTCAACATTTAACAAAATGATAGCTATTCGACACCAAAATTTTTGACAAATAAATAAACTCAATCTTCTCCTACCCTTGGGACTAGGTCTGGATTATCCTGCCGGACCTTCGCAAACAAAAAAATCACAATAAAACAAAATGTCCAGTTTACACAACAGGTCATAAAATACAGAACGGAGTTTTGAGGACAAATCAAACTAAACAATTTGAATTTCTCCAATTTGCATTAATGGATTCCCAAAGGTTAGTCTTTCCATTCACCGGAGGACCTAACTTACCAACAGACAAGAGCGCTCATTACCAGGGATCGTCAATTAAGTTCAACTTCAAGTTAGGGTTTGATGAGATCGAGGTTGTGCTCGGCGACGTGCCTCACACTGTGATAAAGATAATTGCTATGGAGATTGTAAAGCCATTGTAAAGCCACCGGCCGAATTCAATCTGGAATCCGACCAAGAGTTCTCTTCACTAAAAAGGACTCTAGTTAACAAGGCTACCACTGATAAGAGGACCTCAGGTCCGTTATTGTTCGCCCTACTATTGAATACAAGAAAATTGATCTCAAAGGGAAGGTTGTCATTGAAGAGAAAGAAAAAGTTTGTGCTCCACTGTCGTCTGTATTTGAGATTTGGTCCAGCTCCAAGCCTACGTCACTGTCCCGCACTCAATGGAGAAACAAGAGTCGCTCTGCTTTGAAGAAAAAGAAAAATAAAACTGATGAGCCCGAGAAAATGGGACTTCTTGAGACCTCCCCTCTCTCGGGAGAGCGAGCAGGTTCTACCCATTGTCGCTCGTTCACAGTGAGTAATATGTTCATCGGATTGCCGCTAGTCCGCCCCGACCGCCAACAAAAGAAGAAAAACCTGTTTTTCTCAAGGAGTTGTACCGTATTTGAAAAGCTCACTCGGAAAGAGAGATGTTTGATCACTCAAGTATTGCATAGAATGGGATGTGCAGATTCCACGTGAATAAAAAAAGAAATTCTCTGAAATGAAAACAGGACTGATACACCCGAGTGCCAAACTCCGTCTGGGGACCGACGAACTACTGTTATTCCATCAAGGGTATCCACTAAACTCTGTTTGACACCCAGGATACCGAACACTACCACCATTCCAGAAAAGCATGTTTGTTCCCCCACAAAGACTAAACCAAACACCATCCAGCATTTCTACCGACATATGAAGCATTATCGTTGAAAGCATAAATTTGCTCGTAAAACCTTTGCGAGCCGGGGATCATAAACACCCTCGATGCGTTGACATGCCACCAAAGACATCTCACCCCATACTTAAGAAAAATGTGTGGAGGCGTAAGCCATTGGTGGAAATCGCCGACGTAGGGTTTGTGACTCCTGAGTTTAGCCTATAAGATGAGACTCAATGGAGGGATCAGCCCAATTCAATTGAAGAAAAGTTAGAAAAGTTAAGAGTCAATGTCATCGGGCAGTTATCAGAAGACCAAGGAAGGGACTTCCTTAAGCCATTGGTGGAAATCGCCGACGTTGTAGGGTTTGTGACTCCTGGGTTTAGTCTACAAGATGAGACTCGACGGAGGGATCAGCCCAATTCAATTGAAGAAAAGTTAGAAAAGTTAAGAGTCAATGTCGTCGGGCCGTTATCAGAAGACCAAGGAAGGGACTTCCTTAATGACATGGAACAGAAGTTTGTTGAGATCAATATGATGGAAACATGAGCTACGTCATCTTTACGAGACATGTTGCCACCAAACAACGAAGATCCTACGAAGCATTGCAGAGTACAATACAGCAAAGAGATGAACAAATCAGTCGTCTCGAGAAGAAGGTCGAAGAAATGACTGCTGCTTTGACAATCTTGCATGGTTTTCCGCAATTACCAGAGGTGGTCCATATTGTTGATGACAAAAGAGAATCAACCGAGACCGACGAAGACAACCAAAAGAAGAAGGATTCCGCCCAGACCGTGCTCCGAAGAAAAATATCAGTCAGTTGGCTGAAGAAAAGATTAAAGAAACAATGGCCCATGAGAGTGATGGATCAATAGTTCCGAGGGGTAGACCTTACCCGAAGGAATTTGACTATGTCTACTACCCTAAAGACTTCGTACCGCCTCTCTTCAAGGTTTTTGATGGGAAGGGAAACCCTTGTTAGTATGTTGCGCACTTTCGAGCAAGTTTCTATAACGCCGGAGATATAACGCTCTCATGTTCCGCCAATTTCTTAGCAGTCTAACAGGTGTCGCTTTCGACTGGTACGCTGAACATCCTAATGGGTCTGTCAAAACTTTTGCTAAGTTGGAAAATCTCTTCATTTAGCATTTCTTAGGGGCTCAGAAACATGCCACAATCGGCGATCTCATGGTAGAAAAGCAGAAGCCAGGAGAAAACCTTGAAGATTACATCCTTCGGTGGAGGAACTTAAACATGATGTATGAACCACAGCTTCAAGAGCAACATACGGTCGAAAACCTTCTCAAAAACATCCATAAATAGGTAGCCTTTATACTCAAATGGGTCACAATAAAAATATTTGGGAAGCTGCTCCGCAAAGCTGCAAACCTCCAGGAAGAAGCGAAAGAGCTAAGTCTGACAGAGAAGATAGAAAAGCTAAAGTTGACAAAGACACTTGAGTAGAAATCAGGGATGTCTTGAAAGTTCAAAAGGGCAAGCAACAAATGTTGATACAGCCCCAACAGAAAAAAACAATGACAGAATGCCAACTCACCACAATCATAGCAGTCCTCACAACTGAAGTTCCAACAATCATTACAGCTACAGAAAAAGAAGTAAATAATGGTTGGGCAGATGAACAAAGAATATTCATTCAAAAAAGAGGTCGTGTCGAATATATATTCAGAAGTTTGTTGAAGATGCGTGAGTTCAAGCTACCTTAAGCCAAAAAACCAACTATTGCGCCTATCAAAAAACCAACTATTGCGCCTATCATAGGATGTTGGGACATAAAATTGAAGATTATTTCGTCTTCTAAGATTGGCTAGAGAACAACTTCAAGACAGAAGACAGTCATCCAGAAAAAATACTTGAAAGAGCCTAAAAATAGTTTGATCAATGTGATCTCGATAGATGAATTTATCCCTATAAACCCTTACAAAGACAACGATGGGTGGAATGTGTCATGGGTCAAATCTTCCACGAATGTCCTCAACAAAATGCAAGCCGCTTCGATCCAAAGTACAAAGCCTCCACCCTCAAAGGAAGAAAAGAGCAAGAAAGAAGAAAACAAAGTTAAAAGGATTAAAGACCTCATAGTCTGTTGTTCATTTTGTTTCGTCTATTTCGTCTATCCCTACTTATCCTTCTAGATTGGTTGTCTCGGATTTTGAGGATAAAAACCCTCAATCCATTGGCTCTGTATGACTTCTTCTTATCCCTCTAAGGTCAATTAATGCTAGAGTTTTGATTTCGGTTACGTTTTGTCTTATTTCTACAGACGGAGGCTCCAAAAATAACCAATCTGATTTCAATCCTATAGAAAATTCACAAATTGTGTGCAATCTCGATGGGTCCAGCGACAATAAAAATCATGACAATAATGAAAACGGCAACAACTCCAATAACAGTGAAATCGAAGACAGCATTGTCGTGCTTGATTTGTGAGGAGCGCCAATTTCCACAGAGTTGGAATCGCCAGACTGTGAAACAACCTTAGAAGAGTCGGCCAAAGTGCTCCCGGAAGAAGCTCCAAATTTGGCACAGAAGTGAGAAGAGAACTAAAATTAATTTACGTAACGGAAAAGATCTACCTTCGAGAACAACTCCTAAAGAAAAGGGGAAACAAGTACTCGTGCCTAGGGAAGCAATTCCACCGGTACAAGAAAGAACGACTCAAGAAAATACCGACAAATCATATAACCAAGTGGACTACAACGTTTTACCCATATTTATGAAGCTACAAGTAAAATTGAGCATTTACGATACTTTAATCCTCTCCAACGAAATGAGGGAGCCATTAGTAAAAGCTTTCTTCGATCACAAGGTCTGCTTAGCTCAATCTCATACGAGGCTTATCCGTTGGAAGGACAGGCCAAGTTCACGTTCTCCGATGATGATCTATTGTTGAGAACAAATGAACATAACTGTCTATTGTACATCTCAATGAGAGTTGACAACACCACGCTCTCAAGCATGCTTATTCACCCAGCATTTATATTAATATTATGAACCTGAAAACACTAGCTTACCTGGACATTGATGCCTGTAAGGTAAAAGACAAGATGATGTTACGTGGCTTTAACCAACAAGAAAAAAGAGTTGCGGGTTCAATCACGTTACTTCTGAAAATCGGTAATTTGGTGACAACGGCAAAATTTCATGTCATAAACTCCAAAACATTATTTAATGACTTGCTTAATCGACCATGGTTTCATGAACACAAGATGATTCCCTCATCGCTACATCAATACATTAAGTACCCCTACTAGGGATAAGAATGTTGCATCAAATGAGATCTGCAGCTCTTTCAATACATGAGATCGGCATACATGAAGATGTTGCATATTATACCCCATTAAAGATAACAGTTTTATCCGGGGAAAGGGCAATAAATGCAGTAGAAAAGAATAATTATCAGAAAATAAAAGAAGACAAAGAAGAAGAAGAAAAAAATCAAATAGTACAATGTTGCAATGCACTGAAAGGGTAGAGACTCCCATAAAACTCGCATCCGAGGTTGGGGACGGGGAAGAGAATGAGGGAGGAAAAATTCAGTCATTGAAGTGAAGAAAGCTTGAAGATCAAAATCAACTTGGACTCTAATTCCGATGAAGAAAAAGAGAACAATAGTGGTAACTCAAAAGGAACCACGGTTCAAAATATCACTCGAATACGAGTAAGAAAAGAGCGAGTCCATGTATAAAAGAATTAATCACTATGTGCAAGATATGAACCTGATTCTGATTTCTTCAAATTTGAGTTTGGTGGTCAAAGAAGTACATGGTGAGGGTATGAAACTCATTAAGTTTAGTATTAGGTCTTCTTCTTCTAGTTCCGAAATAGATGTAAAACTAGAAGAAAATAATTTCTTAAAGTTAATGGAACTTCCTGTTGAACGTTATTACCCTTATGTTCAAAAGCTTGTTCAACGTGGTTTGATATGAAATAATGGTCGGCAAGCCAATACCACCTTTTCGAACAATTATGGAACAACAAATAACGAACCTCAACTTAAAAGATATTGAATTTGGTACAGTGGGACCTCTAGATGACACGAAATTTTGCGTAGTTATTACCGAAAAATTTGATATAAGAGTGCAAAAGCACCAGATAATTCTGAAGAGCCTTCAATTAAAGGAGTGTCTTCATAATTTGAAAAAGAAATCAAAACAACAAAAGACGACCTAAGAGAAGTCAATTTGGGGACTGAAGATAACCCAAGACCAACATTCATCAGCTCACTACTCAAAAATACTGAAGCAAAACAAAATAACCCAATTGATAAAAGAATATAAAGATTGCTTCGCTTGGTGCTACGATAAAATGCTAGGACCGACTCCAAAAGTGGCAATACAAAACTTGGACTGGATCAAACTGCAATTCCAATAAAGCAAGAGTTTAGCACCTAGGGGAAACTTCGAACCCTGGATCTTAAAATCCTCACAAAATGAGAGTGAAATCTCTAAGTAGTGACTTGTCTAATATCTCATCCGCCTTCTAAAAATTTGACCTAGAACCTCAAGGTATACTTTTTCATCTATTTCTATGATCTTTATGGTTTGCCTCACGAGTCATGATGAAATGTTGGGTATTCAATAATATTATACACAAGATAAAAAATACATTGTTAAATATCAACTAATGTTTAAAATTGTGCAATTGAGTATTTAGATGATTTTTGTCTATGTAGCAAAGCATAAGACTTGATGCATTTTGAGGTGTAAGCCACCAAATAATGAGGTTAAGCCACATATGGCTAAAGCGTTGGTCGAAATGAACATCACAATCCTATACTATAAGAAGATGTGGATTGGGACTTCAATGTTTGGATATAGTCTGAAATTAAAATTTAAAACAATACACCATCCTACTCCATTTGCCATATTTTTTGACCTAAATACTCTGATTATTTCAAGGCTCATAAAATCCTCAATTTCAGTCGCAAGACATCTACATATTAAGCTTTTTGTGGAAAATTACCTTTCTTCTATTCAAATATGTTCTCAAAACTTGATGTCTATTTCAGTTTCTCTTCAGAAGAGTATATCCAATTAACGCTTTGGTGTAGATCAGTTCATCTACTACAGAAATTATCACCGAAAATTCTCTTCAAATTCCGAAAATACCACAAACTCTACCTATTAGTGAAAAAAATAATGATTATTTGTCAGAACACATCCGATTCTAAATAGAAGATTCAAAGTATGGGAGTTGATAGAAGATATCATGTTCTTCATACCATAAGGGGTAGAAATCAGAAAATAATTTATTGTCATTCTCATATTTTCGTTAGGCTTCAAGCTAGACGTTCTAAGTGAGTTCTTCGTAGCTTTCTGCCCAATTTACTTTGTTTTCTCTGGTATTCTTTAATAAATTTTATTGACGTACTCATATTATTATCTAGTTAATATATATTAACTTAAAAAAACAATCATTACACAAATAAATATTGGTTGGCAAACTGCTAAAACAGCAGAGTGACAGACTGCCAAGGTGGATGATCCCAGGGCTGGCAAGTGTTGCATACAGTGCATGATTAGCAAAACCAGATGGAAGGCCATATATGCTGCAGATTGACAAGGTGGCATAGGATTAGATTTTCACAACCCACAACTTGAGCTTCTCCAATAGTCAAGCCAACTTCATTTTGGAATGAATTGAGCTACGCCATAAATTCAATGAACTGTTAAATTAACTTTGTAAGCACATTGTGACTTGAATTGACGATTCCAGCAAACGTCTTAGAGATGATATAAATTCCTACCACACAAGCTAGTAAGCAATGAGGTGACAACTATTATAGAGAAAAAATTGGGGCAGGAGACAAACGTATGTGAGCTCAGTTATGAGCAACAAATTATAGCAACATAGCAAGGCATAGAGCAGAGATATTTACGCATTCTTCGAGCAAATTAAAGACATCATATTATAGTCTTTCTTCCTATGCTTCCATAAAGAAGTATTTAAGCATCGGAATACCCTAGGGTAAAATTAGAGATGTTGGTGGCCAAAAAAGGTGTGGAAATGGAAACCATGTCAGTGTTGTCGGCATCATGGTCAAGGAGCATTCCATGGATTGACAACGTATGTTGTGAGAAGAAATTTTCTGCCTATCATAGAAAAGGATAATGATGGCCATCCCATTTCTTTGTTTTATAAGATTGATCAAATAGTTTTAGTAATCAAATAAAATAAAATAAAATATTCAAATATTTTAAGAAATAGGGCAATAATTTGGGACGTCAATAATAATAGTTCAAAAAGCAAAACAAAAGCGTAACTTCAGCACAATTATATCAAACAAAGCATAGAAATTGGAGCCGCCCAAAAAAATATACATACCATAAAGATCAGAATAACATGAAGCTCAGCAACTAGTAAAGAGACTACACTCGACAATTCATTCCAGCCTACAAAAAGAACAAAAGACAAGGCTGGATAAATAAACTTATGAATCAAATACCATCATTCAAATGCAACAACAGAAAAACTTGAACCATAAATAATCCTGAAAGTAGGCCCATATATGAATCAAACATTTGACAAGTTACTCTTAGTTGCGCTTGCTTAGAGCCCATTCATTATCATTTGATTATCCAATCAAGCAATCAAGCAAGCAAGTTATACCCAATAGGCTCAGTTTGATAATTCTTCTTTTTTTCTTCAGCAAGTTGCTCGTTAAAAGCCCGATTAGAACTTGAGTAAGACTCAATCAATACACATTTATCTTGTTTAATGACCTGCTCTATATCCTTGTATGAATCAAGATCGAGTCAAACTCGAACAGACTTCATCTTAAATGAGCCGAGCTTGATCATAATCCTTAAAGCTCAGATAGGACTTTCTTAAAAGAGCCTGAGCTTGAACAACTTCAGCTCTGCTTGGCTCAATTCATTTGTAGCCCCACCAGAAAATGTATCATTAGCAGTACAAAACAGTAATACACCAAAATTGAAAAAAAGAAAAACTAAAAAAAAAACCTAATAGAAGATTCTTACAGGGATTTTTTAGCATGTCAAAAATGTTGTAAAGGAAAATTATTATGCCATAATTAAACTTTCTTGGCACTTTCATTAAGTACAAGAGACTAACTTCATAGTATGATTATAAAAATTATTATACTTCCCACACTGCACCTGATAAAATTACCAATGTAGCACATCATATGGATTAAGAAAAAAAAAACAAATGACTATTCACAAGAGCTCAAATGCTCAGGGAAGTGCCCAAGCAAAAAGGTCATTCAAGAGCCATCACAAGAGCCTAATAAAAAAAATATTTAAATTTGTATTTTATAATTTAAATTTCAATTTTAGTTTCTAGAAGCTTTAAATTTTCAAAATTAGAGATTTGTATGGGCTGGTCATTAAGAAATAGAGAAAAATAATTTATGAAGGTTGTTAGTATCTTACTCCATTAATGGTCACCTATATTTCACTTCAAATTTCTTTTTATTTTTTTTCATTTTAATCATTATAATCCCTATAAAAATAGAGCTGATATTTAATGATTTATTTCATCTGTTTAATGAAATATTTGAATTAAATTTTTCTCCCTTGTTTGATGCTTGGTGGCTTCAAGTGTCTCTTTTCTTAGATGAGTTTATGTAGTTATCCTTATTTTATTTTCTAACTTCGTTTATTATTATGTAAAGTCATAATCTCAATCATATTAACACCTCTCAAAATACTATCTACTACTCATCCCAATACTCATACCACTCTAAAATTCCACTTAGAAGCTCTTGTTCAAGCTAAGCAAGACTAGAACTTAGTCTTTTTATACACCCACATCCACAAACTCATTTAAACAAACATCTACTTCATATCATAATTACAAATCTTAAGAAAACCACCCATAAAATTCATCGCTATTTACACAACCTAGAACAACTTCTCTAAAGTGATATTCCAAATCAGCCCAAACTGGCCTAATCTATACTAGTCTAGACCTTCCAATCACTATACCATACTATACCCTTAAAATTTTTACCATAAACTCCAAATCTCATCTTTAACTATTAAACTGAAAAATTCAAGGCCTTTGTCATCCTTTAATCTCACCAAAATATCACCCACCACCATCATATTTGATATTAGATTAATCTAAGAAAGAGCATAACCGATAAAACTTCCGAACAAGTAGGAAGGATTTCTTTGAGTGGACTTACTTCCAAATACTTGAGAGTAACTTTAAAAAAATTAGAGATTAGTAAATTCTTTTTTATGAAAGATTTATTTTATATTAATAGATGGATTATCATGTATATTATTTGCAAGTCTATAGCGCTAGCAAGAAATCTAATTATTAAGCTCTACTGCAAAGCCGCTAATATTCTTTTTTTGAAATTATCCTTAAAACTTTATCTTGAGTGAAAATCTTGATAAAGAAGTGCTCCTCTTAAATAAAATAAGACTATAAATTGATGCAATTAAAATTTCATGTCAATTGTTGTATATTTCATCTTTACTATTTATGATAATGCCAATTATTTCTTTGTCAAAACTTTGATAATGTTACAATCTTAAGGACTTCAGGCTTGTGGATCTGAGTATATCTTTTTTTTTTCTTTTCATTTAAAATTTCATGAATAAAAATATATATGTATAACACTGTGTGTTTAAAACTAAACAGCCTAAAGTGCCTAAAAAAAAGCTTTGGACGTAAGATATCTTTACACCTCCTCACCAATCAGTTCCTAATGCTTAAAATTCACTTCATATTACATCTATATTTTTAAAGTCACTCTCACCCATCTTAAACATTTTTCTCTCATATTTTTATCACTAAAAAAAATCATGTCCTGTCACGAAAGTTCATTTCACAGGACCAGATTGAGAACCGAACTCAAAGGATTAATTCATTAGATCTTAGGATTCATGAAAATGATATTAAGACTAAGGAACTATATAAGGAGAATAAAGCATAGATGAAAAAATTGAAATAAAAAATATAAATTATCTTAAATCATCTTCACAATAGTAGACATCCTACTATACATCTAACCCAATATCATGTTACAGAATTAAAAAATGATGATTCCTACTTAGTCAGGACAACAACAATCTCATAAAAGAACCTAATCCTACAAGAGAAGGTAGAAGATACCAATCATACAAAAATAGTACCTCTCTATAACAGTTAAAGTAGAAGCTCACTTATGATGGCACTCATGACCCAAATAGATTTATGGATTGGTTAGTCCAAAGGATGACTTTTTTATTGGCATAAAATGGATGATTACCAGCGAATTGTTTTTATTAAAATAAAATTAACTAGACATGCTAAATTTATTGGAATGATAAATTAATAAAAGAAAAAATGTTAGAGTGGCCAATCTTACTTGGGTTGAAGTGAAAGAGAAGTTAGAACCAAATATTATCCTAGAAGAGACTGAGCTCATTAATAGACAAATATTGACCCAGATGTTAAGAACCAAATATTGGTCATATATAAAATCAAGTGAAGCATAAATCCTTTTTCTAGAAGAGATTGAGAAATTTGTAGATGACGACACGAATGAATTTTATGACAACACGCCTCTTTCGGATGATGATCTTGAGCTCATTAATGACATCCATTAAATATAATGAGATGTTTAGCTATTATTGAAAATGAAACAAAGGAATGGAGAAGAGAACAATTTTAATATGTATATTGTTTGTAATGAGAGAAGATTTTGTTAGTTAAAGATGGAGAAAGTATAATGAATATCATCTCAATCCATAAAATTATCAGAGCCAATCTCAAGCCTAAACCACGCCCTGAGCCTCTTCATATTAGATAGATCAACCATACATCTTTACCCATTATAAATAGGTGTATTGTTATTGATAGTTTTGAAGACCAAATCTGATGTGATGCCCTCCCCTTGAATATTGCTCGCATCTTACGGAGTAGACTTTGATTGTATGACTTAAATGCGATCCACTATAGTAGAAAAAATATTTATATTTTCAAACATCATAATAAGACCATTAAACTCATCCCCATCAAACCTATGGAGATGATACCAATCATAGCACCTCATAAAACCAACTCTGATTTACAACCCAAACCCACTCTAAGGTGTTAAGCTTCAACTAATGGTCATATGAAACTCTATTGATAAAGATAATTTTGTTATTTTTATCTCAGGTCTAATATATCTTGTTTGTCTACTCTCAAAAAATAGAAATTGTTGGATTTGAAGCTGAAAAGAGAGAATTTAATGATATATCCTCTCTGCACTTGCGACATGTGAGAGAGATAACACCTGATTCTAATGAGACACATACATGTCATGGTCTCACCAAACCTTTCTAAGTTCAGTGATTTCCCAACAAATGAACGGCCAAATAAGTTACCCCCTCTTAGGTTCATTCAATATGCTATTAATTTAGCTTGAGGCTCACAACCTTCGAACTTTTCTCATTATAGGATGAATCCCACTAAGCATATTGAGCTAAAAAGACAAATTGAGAATTTACTCAATAAAAAATTTAATCAAGAAAGTGTTAGCCCTTGTATAGTTCCTGCATTGTTAACCCCTAAGAAAGATGCATATAGAGGATGCGTGTTGATAATCTAGTAATTAATAAAATCACTATTATAAATTTTTTATTCCTCGACTAGATATGTGGGACCTAATCTCAAGGGCAGTTATTTTCTCTAAAATTGATTTAAGTGGTTACCGCTAAATTAGGACTCAATCAGGCGATGAGTGAAAAATTGCATTTAAGCCCCGAACGGAGTCTATGAATTGTTGGTGATATTTTTTGGGCTTTCAAATGCTCAAGTGGTTTTATAAGGTTAATGAAAATTGTCCTAAAACACTCTAGAAAAATTATTGGTTGTACATTTTAACGATATCTTATTTTATTTGCCCATGTGAGATGGACCATCTAAGTCATATGAGACAAGTCTTACAAACCTTTGGGCAACAACTATATATTAACTTATGAAGGGTTTTTTTTCCGCAAACTAAGCTGATTTTTCTAGGATTTATTGTTTCCACTTCTAAAATCAAACTAGATCCTTCCAATGTTCGAAAACTCTCCCCCACCTAAGAGTTTAAATGAAGTAAGAAGCTTTCTTGGTCTAGCTATCTTTTCTAGAAGATTTATTAAAGTCTTTAGTAGTGTTATTGCCCCAATCACCGATATTATAAATATTAAAAAAAAATTAATTGGACTTATGCAACACAAAAGGCTTTAGATGAAGTTAAAATTTTAATTAAATATGTCCATTTCTTAAGGTTACCTAACTATATCAAGACCTTCCATTTAACTTGTAATGCTTTCGGAATTAGAATTGTTGGAATTTTAAATCAAAAAAATCAATTAGTAGCTTCTTTAGTGAGAAATTAAATGAGGCAAAACAATGATACTCTACTTATAATAAAGAATTTTATACAGCCATCCAATTTCTAAGGAATTGGCGTCATTATCTTTTACATAAAACGTTTATTCAAAGCTCAAATCATCGTGGCATAAAATTCATAAATATCCAACGAAAGCTAAGCCATAGACATACTAAATGGGTTGAATTTCTTTAATATTATTATTTAGTCCTCAAGCATAAATCTAAGATTAAAAATAAATTTGTTGATGACTTATTTAGGATAACTTTAACTATAAGTTCTTTAGATTTAAAAATTAAAGAATTTCAACTGATCAAAGATGAGTACTCTGTGTGTCCCGACTTTAACTTGATTTATATAAATAACTTGATAAACTCATAACTCTACAAGGAAAATTCTCTATTATCATTGGATATTTATAAGAGAAAATAACTTTGAATTCCTAAATCTTCACTCAAAGAATTTTTAATTTCTAAGTTACATTCTAAAGGAATAGTTGGACAATTTATAAATAATAAAACCATATGTTAAATATAAAGTCAATTTATTGGCCTCAACTTAAGCAAGTTGTTCAACATTTAGTGACACGATGAATGGCCTGTAAACAAGTCAAATCCACCAAATAAAATTATGGTCAATATGTCACGTTTCTCATTCCCTACTGGTATTGAGAAAATATCTCCAAGAATTTTGCTATAGAATTGTCCCGTACAGCTTGAAGACATGATAGCATATTTGTTGCATTTAATCGCTTCTAAAAGATGACTCATTTCTTACCATGTTCAATAAATAATGATACCTCTCACATTGAAAGATTTTTTTAAGAAAATTATATGTTTATATGGCCTTCCTTCAACCATTTTGTCTGGCCGTGATGTTCGACTTGTTTCACATTTTTAAAAGACTCTTTGGAAGTTATTGGACTCAAGATTAAAACTTTCAATTATATCATCCTCAAACTGATGGTCAACCTAAAGTAGTTAATCAAACATTAAAAAATCTAATGAGTGATCTTGTAAGAAAAAGTTCAGGAAATTGGGACTGTATCTACCAACCACTAACCTTACATATAATAGTATTATTTCCAGAAGAACGATGATTTCGCCTTTGGAAATAGCATATGATCAAAACCCAACATTGCCTATTGATACAGCCAACCGTCCACCTCATGCCATCTCTGATTCAACTTTTCATTTACCAAAAAATTTCAAAACCTCAATGATACTATAAGAAAGTAAATAATTTTAAATAATTACAAATATATTTCTAAGGCAAATCATAATAGTCAATAAGAGAATTTAAAGAAGGTGATTATGTTTTGATTCGCATTCAACCTAAGCGATATCACACAACAAAATTTAAGAAATTACATGCAAGTGTTTGTGGCTTATTCAAAATTCTTAAGAAAATTGGATCTAATAATATCATCTAGATGTGTCTTTTGACATGTTAATCCACCCTGTTATTAATATTAAAGATATTCTATTATATAAAGTTAAAAAACCTCTACTTGTTCAATATGAATCTTTGGCAGAAAACATAATTTCTGCATCATTTCTCACTTGGAGAATACGTCATTTCTTAAGGTTGATTGTATCATCACAAAGGAAGGACCCATGGACCCAATTATAGAGCATCATTTTTTAGTTCTTACAGGAATAATAAACCACCTTTTGATGATATATGGCTAACCCTTGCTAACATGGAGACTCTAGCCCCTCAATTAGTATAAGATTTCTTTGATTTCAATTCTATGGAGCAAAGTTCAATTGAGGCTAGGGAGTTGTGTAGCACATTATGCGGATCAAGAAAAGAAAGTCAAATGATCAATTACAAGAGCCCTTCAATGCCCATTACAAGAGCTCAATCAAAAAGAAATACTTTTGTTTATATTTAATAATTATAATTTAAATTTAAATTTCTAAAAGTTTTTAATTTTTAAATTTTAAGGCTTGTATGGGTAGTCATAAAAAAGAGAAATAATTTAATATGGTGATTGACACTTTCCTCCATTAATAGTCACTTTCAAAATGTCTCTTTTTTTTACTTTTTTTATCATTGTTGTCGTGACCCGACCGAGAGCTTAGAATTAATTAAGTCGGTAACAAACAGTAGGATAGTGAAATTAACTTTTTGATAATTCAATCTTTATCCTTAACAGTTTAATAATATATTACTTAAAAGAAACACTATAAGTAAACATTTTAATTAATAAAATAAAAATTTACATTTTCATTTGCTAACCTCTTCTTTTGTACATATTAGCTCATATGGTATTCATCTTTTTAAAAGTTTAAAGATGAAAATTTATTAAAAAGACATAGTGAGTTATCTTGCAATAACCCAAGAAAAAAAAGTAATATTCATGTTGGTTTATTCATATTTCACAATAAAAAATCTTATAATAATCTAATATATGGGTCAATGATATTTCTTCAATAGAAATAGTTTAAACTTTGATATGCAATAATTTTAATTTTATTGTTCAATATTTAATCTTTAACATTAATTTTACTTTATACTTTTAGCATTGACATATGTCTTAGGAGCAACATCAAAACATAATCTAACGCACTGCTGATCGATATGATCTCATTAGCACAGCGGTTCGCGGTTCGTGATTTAAATTACATGATTGTTTGAGGTGGAAAAGCGTATACTCACCACTGGCCAATATTCCTCGTCGACACGATGATTAACGATCTAAACATCACAATTGTCTAAGGTGATAGCAAAAAAATTATGCATGTGGGTATATTGGCATCCCTCGACTATATCATAAGGCGGTTAACTCCTACTCTTAGAGCACATTCAACCATTCAAATATACACTACTTTATTGTTCATATCATATATTATTTTCTTATGAAACACTTTAAATCTATCTACTGATGATTAGAATGCAAGCTTATTAAATCTATAGGTCATATAATAAATTGATTTATGTATTTATGCTAGAACCTACATATCTTTTAGTCGTATAATCTTTTCTTAGGAAAATTATAAAGCAATTGCTTATACATGATTGTTAATATGCACGCCTAATCAGAATAATCTAAAGAGTCAATTCTAATATATACCTCAATAATATAAAACATAAAGTAAGAAAAACTGAAACAAAAACACATCTAGAAATAAAAAATATTGTTGTAGTTTAAAAATATAAATACTCACACAAACCTTGCTTGAAATCAAATATTATAATTTCTGCATCTTGAAACCAATTAATCTGAAATTTTGATTCCTACTAATATTTAGTATGATCTAACATTAATATTACAATAAACATCAAATTTAAATTAATAATTTAAAATCTTAATTTCATTTACCATAAACATTTTCCTCCACTGTCGTCTACACTACTCGTTTCAAACCAAATATCAATTCTTCTCTACCATCTAATTTCTACCATTAATATATAAAACGATAATCATTACGATTTCATAAATATATTGAATTCTAAAATAAGAATTTAAACTAACATTTGCAGCTTCAAAACTCCTCAATCAACAAGCTGAAATTTGCTCCACCTTGATTTTCTAAAATTAATTAAAATCTAATTTAATACTTAACTATTACATTAATTTAAATAAAACCTAAAATAATAAATTAATTAATTAATTAAAATTAAACCTTTCTCACCTTAAAGGTCACAGCTGTCTGCCTAACCCCTTCTTACGCACCCAATTGAATCCCTTTTTTATTCAAATCCTTGCATATCACACGCAATCCTCCCTTACTCTTCCCCTTCTTCCTTCGCAATGGAAGGGATCAAGGCTTCTATACGTGTTGTCGAAGCCTATGCTTTAGTTCGGTCTTCACAAACAAGGATTTGTCCTTCCTTTATCATCTTCTTACCTACCACATCATCCTTCCTCCCACGCATAAAAAATTGAGCACCTCCACTGCAGTAGCGACGTCGTCTCCTTGCCCTAGATGCGCGCAAGTGCCAAAACGATCATAGGTAATGTTGACCAACTTCTCTCACTCTAATGTGGTGCGATAGCAAGGCCTGACATGTAAGAACCTTCTCTTTTTTCTTCCTCCTTCTCGCTCCCTGTTTCTCACATTTCCTAACCTTCTCATCTGGTTTGAAACGAAATGAGAGGATAAATCTTCATTTGATTTCCCTCAAATGGCACTTCTCCTCTATATGATGCTCGTATTGGTAAATTATTATTATTTTGCATTTTTTAACCGGCTATTACAATCTCCCCTCCTTAAAAATTTCTTCCTCAAAATTTATGAACTTTCCATAAGGCATTTGACATTTGTCTAATGGGTGTTATGTTAGCTATCATGTACTGAGTTTCTTCATGTATTGCGATTTTTGAAGTTGAGCATTGTTGTGGCTATGTTGCACAGCTTTAGATATAATGTTAGTTATAATGTTATCATACTTGAGGATTGTTGGTTGAATTATCTAATCTCAAATTTATGAACTTTCACATTATGTAATTAAAATATAACTATCCAAATTATCATGAAAGCCTAAATCTCGTTAACTACAATCAAAGATAAATACATTAATTCAAACATGTGGGATTAGATAATTCAACCAACAATCATCAAGTACTATAACATGATAGCTAACATTATATCTAAAGTTGTGCAACATAACCACAATAACATTCAACTTCAAGGATCAAATACATAAAGATATTCAACGCATGAAAACTTACATAATACCCATTAGACGAGTCCATCAAGCTCTATGCCTCAGCATCGGTGACAGCACGTTTTTCAGGTTCTTGATGAGTTGAAGAAAAGATTATTAGTCGAATATTCTGCCTTTGTTGCTCCTTATGAGTCACTATATTGTCTTTGATCGTCCTCTGCTCACCACTTCTAAAATAAGATCTCACCTAAAAATTTATCTGAGCTAAATCCATTCTTGAGATAGCATTTGGAGCAGATCTCTAAGCGTAATTAAGGCAATTTCTCATCTAATTTCCAGATTGTCTGCATAAATAACATGCATTCAAACTAAATAGACATTCACCACAATATTATTTCACACTTAACACATGGTTCTAGTGTGTTCAACCGAACTAAAAGCTTCATCACTATAGGACTATTATCTTATTCTCATTAGACTCTCAAGAATGAAATGTCAGTTCTTCCAAGTTATTCCTCTTCTGTGAATCTCTGCACTTCTGAGTCTCAAAAAATCAATTTTCACTCATCTAGCCCTTTTCACTAGCACCGAATAGTCTTCAATCCCAAGTAGCACCATTGGTTGTCTAATTGAATCATTCAGGCCAGACAAAAACCTATGACACTTCTCATCAGCTTTTAAAATTAACTCTGGTGCATACCTTAAAATCATAGTGAACTTTACCTCATACAGCATTATTGAGCAATCACCCTGTACCAGTCGGATAAACTTGTTATGCATGTCTCCTACTTGATAGTAATACGAACCAGTCTCTAAACATTGCCACAAACTCCTTCCACTACACCAGATGATTGGTTCTATCTCCAAACTTTCCAACATTTGTTCTTGTACCATCTCTCAACTTCTCCCTCAAAGGCAAAAGTGGCAATGTAAACCTTCTCTCTGGTGGACATGACAACTCATCCATAATCTTCTCCACTCTCATTAGCGAGTTTTCAGCCTCCGATGAACTTCCTTCTCTAGAAAAAAGAAGTGGCATCATATCCTGTAATGGTTTCAAATATTTGTCCATTTGGTCTCCCCGACTAGAATTGGCCTGCGATTCAGAGTTCTGAACATATAAGTCATTGCAGGCATCATCTCAGTAAAAACAACAGCATTGATTGTAATATTTTGAGATATATCAAATTCTACATTAACATCTCAGACCTCTTCCTAATTATTTATAATTATGAAATAACAAAATAATTTAATTAGACTTTGCTAAAATTTTAATATATATTCTTTATAACTTAATCATAATCGCACTTTTATTAATGTTCATATTGTTTAATCTAAATCATGATTTGATGTCACTTTCTCACGACATGACCCCGGGCTGAAAAATTAACTGAGACGAAAACAGACGACCTGATAGTAGAATTAAATTTTGTATAATTCAATTCGATCACTAACAGTTTAATATACAAACATTAATTGAGGAAGGCACTAAAGAAAGTATTTTAATTAACAAAATAAAAATTTACCTTTAAGTTTTTTGACCCCCTCTTCTGTAAATGTTAGCTCCCCTTGTACCCATCTTATTTAAAAACTCAAATTTTATTAAAACAACATAATGAGTTATCTAAGATAACTCAGTAGAGTAATCACACTTATAAACTATAGTAACCCAAAGCAAAGAAAGCAATACGCATGTTAATTTTCAAATTTCATTATGAAAATCTTATAATAATCTAATATATGTGTCCATGACATCTACTAAATGGAAATAACTTATACTTCGAAATGCAATAATTTTAATTTTATTTTTCAATATTTATTCTTTTACTTTACTTTTATTTTATACTCTTAAAATTCATATTTGTCTTAGGAGCAGCATTAAAACATAACTTAATACACCTCTAACTGATATTATCCCTTCGGGACAGCGGTTCGTGATATAAATTACATAATTATTTGAAATGAAAAGATGTCTACTCATTCATAGTCAATATTCTCCTGTGGGCACAATGGTTAGTGATCTTATTACCACGATTATCTGAGGTTGTAGTATAGCATCTATGCGTACGGGTACACTGGGGTCTTTTGTCTATATCATAAGGGAGAACTCTTAGCATTTACACACAAGCATTCATATATAGACTACATTCTTCATATCATATATTCTTTTCTAGTGAAACACTCTACATCTATATGCTGATGAATAAAATATAATCCTACTAAATTTATTCATGCAAAAAACCGATACATGTACCAATATCATAATTAAGATATCATGTGGTCATATAACCTCTTCTTAGAAAAATGCAACTGACTATACATAACTGCTGATATGCATGTTTTATGCAGAATAATATAAAGAGTCAATTATAATCTAAGTTTCAATGATATAAAAGTAAAGTATGAAAAACTAAAATAAAAATATATCTAAAAATAAGAAATACTACTGTAATTCAAATTTATATTTACCCACCTTAGCCTTACATGAAATCAAATATTCAAATTTTTGTACCTTGAAATGAATTAATCTTAAATCTTGATTCATGTTAATGATTAATATGATCTAATATTAATATTATAATAAACATCAAATTTAAATTAATAAATTTGAAATGTTAATTTCATTTACCTTAAAGATTATTCCTTCACTTTCATTTACTCTCCTCGTTTCAAACCAAATATCAATTCTTCTCTACCTTCTGATATTTAACATTAATATATAAAATAATAATCATTAAGACTTAATAAATACGTTGAATTCTAAAATAGGATTTTAAACTCTAACCTTCACTACTTCAAAACTCCTCGATCAACAACTTGAAATTTGCTCCACCATGATTTTTGAACATTAATTAACATGAATCTAATTTAATATTAAACTATTACATTAATCTAACTAAATTTTAAAAAATAAATTAATTAATCACTAAACATTAAACCTCACTCACCTTAATGGTCATGGTTACCCCCTTCTTACGCACACAACTGAGTCCCTTTTCTGCTCGAACAGATTGCCTACAATCCTCCCTTACTCTTCCCCTTCTTCTTTCGCACAGGAAACAATCAAGACTTTCGTAAGTGGCATCGTATCCTATGGTTTAGTTCGGTATTCACATACCAGGCTTTCAGCTTCCTTTCTCATCTTCTTCTTACCTACGATATCATCCTTCCTCCCTCATACGAGAAATTAAGAACCTCCACAGCTGCAGTGATTCCGTCTCCTTTCCCTAGAAGCACGCGAGTGCTGAAACAATGATAAATAATGTCAACTGCCTTCCCTCACTCCAATGCGGCGTCGACAGCAAGGTTTCAAATGTAGAAAACTTTCTTCTACTTCTTCCTTCTTTTGCACTTTGTTTCGTCTTGTTTTATGTCTTTGTCGTTCGGTTTGGTACAAAACAAGAGGATGAATCCTCATTGATTTCCCATAAATGGCACTTCTCTAAAAGACGCTTGTATTGGTAAACTATTATTATTTTATTTTTTAACTGGTTATTACAATTTTAATCCCTATAAATATGACTGATATGTAATGATATATTTCAGCAGTTGTTGAATGATCTCTCTTTATTTGGTGCTTAGTGGTTTCAAGTACATCTTTCTTTGATGAGAATTGATAGTTATCCTTATTTTATTTTCTAATTTCGTTTGTTATTATCTAAAGTCATGATCTCAACCTTATTAACATTCTCTTAATATCATGATCATAAAATACCATCACTACTTAGCCAACTCTAAAATCCCTCCAAAATTTCATTTAGAAGAGCTTGGTCATGCTAAACAAAACTAGAAACCTAATTTTGTTATCTACCCCTTGACATACACAAACTCCTCCAAATTTAATCATTTATTTCAAATCTAACTACATATCTTAAAATAACCACCCATAAGAACTTTCAATCATTAACACAATCTAAAACCACTTCCCTAATAAAGTAATATTCCAAATCAATCAAAACTAGCCTAATCTAGACTAGTCTAAACATTCCAATCACTATACTATACTAAGTCCCTTAAGAATTTCACCAAAAACTCCAAATCTCATCTTTAGATCCTAAACTAAAAATTCAAGGCATTTAGTATTCTTTAATCTCACCAAAAGGCCATCCATCATCGTCAACTGCACTCTTTTAAATCCTGGTAATCGAAGTTTTCACTTAAGAAAAATAAGGATTTCACATAAATAAAACAATCGCACAGGCACAGGGAAGCTGTGGTTGTAACAGCTACAACAGTCCTATGCTGCTTGTTCTTAATAAAATACTAAGGCTAACAAACACTGAAGACTCTCCTCCACACCTCATTTTTGCTAGACCAAGTTACCCCTATTTCCTACTCCCCATCTTCATCCCTTCACAACCTCATCTACTATCACGTCCAATTTCATCCCAACATCCTCCAGCTTTATGTCACCAGCTTTCCTGCAAAATACTTTTTGTATTTCTAAGAATATAAATCAGAAAAAAAAACCATAATGTGATAGCATAAATGATCTAAAGTCATTGCTCGTCTTGCAAACATTGATTGATTTTGCATCTAAACTTGTTCATAAAAAGTTGTGCCCTAGGCACTTCCCCTCAATGTTCCTTCCAGCTTGTCCCTTGTAGGGACCTTGAACCGATGAGAAACTGATAAGTAGGCAGCTAAGGTTCGAGAGAGGACTTAACCAAACTTAAAGTAAAATGTTAGCCCTTCCCACAAAGGGTATGTATCCATACAGAGAAGTTCCAACAATCCCCACTCATGTCTCAATGTTGAATAAGTGCACCATAGTGCAAACGTCGAGTGAACTCATAATGCATAGTACAGCATGCACTCTTTTAAAACTAAATATAACAGCTAAGGATAAGTTACTAATAATTCAACAAAGTAAGAGCAAAAAATACCTAAAGCCAAAAGATATTACCAATGTCATATAAACGATAGTTTTGCAAACTAAGCAAGCTAAAACTAATTTAAACAAAATTAAATTAAACAAAATAAAATGTAAAACAAAAAAAAAATCAAGTTAAACAATAAGGAAAGAAAAAACACACAAAATATGAACTCACAGCTACACAAGGTTCTAGCAACTATGTGTCAAGCCAGCCAATAGGAGCTCTTGTGTTGGGCGAGAACTATGTTCAAACTTCAAAGAGAAAGAATGTTTTTAGACTCAAAGAAAAAGCTCTATATTTGACCGAAAATTAAAATTTAAAAAAAAAAAAGCTATTTTTTAAAGAATAACCCGAGTTTCTTATGTGAAGAAAAAAAATCTTGTCAAACCACATAATTCCAACTTCACTTCCTGCTCTCTATCCCCACACAATCATTCTATGACGAGCAAGAAGAGCATGTTACGTCATTGGTCGATCGTGCTCGCAAATCCCCTTCACCCTTCACTTGCTAGTCTGCTACCCGAGAGTTCCATGCACGAATCAGAGACTTCAAGGTGGGGGAGAGTTACAATGTGGGTGAGGGGAAAACACTAGCAAACATAGAAAATAATATTAAAAGAGAATAAAAAAATTTAATAAAAGTAAACGTAAAATGAAAATAAATATAATAGATTAAGCTGAACCCTAAATTTAAACATTTGACTAGACCCTTATTTAAAAAAATTGAATGAAAAGTTAGTAGTTGGATGTACAAGCTATTGAGGGGAAGTCTTGAAAACGCTGTCAATTTTATGAGGGGTTGATTACTACCAAGTTACCTTAGGGCAAATTTCAAGGAGCATTTGAGGGCTAAAAAAGATGGCTAGGCAACTGCAACAATAATGGGAGAGTGTCCCCTAGGATCTGTGAATTGATGGCATGGCAACGGACAGCCAAAGAAATGCTGACTTGGAGCTAGCCTATGCTAATTTATTAGTATTTCAATACAACAACAAGCCTTTATCCCACTAAGTGGGTCGGCTACATGAATCCTTTTTCTCCGTTGCATCCTATTGAGTATCATATTTTCATTTAATTATAATAGATTAAGATCATTTTTATACAATATGCCCAAGTCTTTTTAGGACTACCTCTGTCTTTCTTAACATAAGTCGAATCTAAAACAACTACTCTTCTAACCAAATCATCAGATGGTCGATATTTAATATGACCAACTCATCTAAGACGACTTTCTCTAATCTTGTTCGCCATTGGAGCTACACCAACCTTATCACGGATATATTTATTTCAAATTTGGTCTCTAAGGGCCAAGCCACTCATCCACGTAAGAATTCTCATCTCAGCAACACCTTACTTTGTTTTATGCTTCTTTTCTTTTTAAGGCCGACAATTTGCCTCATAGGAAATTGTAGGTCTCACCACCATCTTAGAAAATTTTCCTTTCACTCTAAGCAGTACTTTTCTATCACAGAATAGGCCCAAAGCATTCCTCCACTTCAAACAAACATTTTGAATTCTACAAATAACATCCCCATCTATATCGCCATCACTTTAAACAATAGATCCGAGATATCTAAAAGTTCACACCTTTTAATGATTGATCACCCATAGTTACAACTCTGCCACTAGAGCAACTACTACTAAAATTACTTTCATGTATTTAGTTTTATTTCTATTCAAATGAAGGCCTTAGGACTCCAATGTAGACCTCCATAATTCAATTTTTTTTTCCTGGACTCTTTATCTAGTATTATCCACAAGAAAGATATTATCAGCGAAAAGCATACAGCAAAGTACATCCTCTGTAAATTTCTAGTAAGAGCATCCAAAACTAAAGCAAAAAGATACGGGCTTAAAACTGATCCCTGATGTAATCCAACTGAAATAGGAAATTGGTCAATCCACATTCTATTAGAACACAAGTAACACCTCTAGTATACATATCTTTAATGATTAGAATATAAGTCATATCCACACATTTCTTCTTTAGAACTCTCCAAAGGACTTCTCTTAGAACTTCTCTAGGAACCATATTATAAGGATTTTCTAAATCAATAAAAATCACATGTAGATCCTCCTTATTCTCTCTGTACTACTCCATCAAAGCTCTTAATAAATCTATAGCTTCCATAGTAGAACTGCCGGCATAAATACAAACTGATTATGAGAAATCTTTGTATCACGTCTTAACCTATGTTCAATTACCCTCTCCTATAATTTTAAATTATGACACATCAACTTAAATCCTTTATAATTTACACACGTTCATGCATCCCCTTTATTTTTAAAAATGGAGATCAAAATACTCTTCCTCCACTCACGCATCTTGTTACTATTTTAAAAAAATATTAAAAAGTTAAATATGCCAAAAAACTCTCAAATCTCTTAAATATTTTCACACTTTAATTGGGATATCATCAAGTCCTACAAATTTTTCATGCTCAGTTTCTTTAAAGTTGCCACAACTTTTTTTTACTAATGTGAATGTAAAAAAAATATTTTATTATTATTAACAATATTAAGTTCACTAAAGTCAATCATATTTTCATAAACTTCATTGAAAAATTTATCAGAATAACTCACCCACATATGTTGAATATCTTCCTCTAAGAAAAGCATTTTTTTTATTTTCATCTTTAATATACTTACTTAAATTAAATCTTTACTTTTATTTTCTCTTTGTTTGGCTAGTTTATACATATATTTTCCACCATGTTTAGTATCAGATAATTTAGTAGTATTTCAATACAAACTTTGTTATTTTTTTCCTTTCATACCAAAATGTAGTTTTTATCTTCCTGTTTTTAACCAATTGTGAAGCTTTTAAAATTGGGCTATGTTTGGGCCAAATAAACAAATTGTGCATTTTGGTTTCTTGCTCCTATCACCACTCATCAAGCTTACCCTTCGTGTCCATGACTTTGTTAACCTTAAAAATGGGAGAATTACAGGGTGAGTGCTAAACTCATTAGATAGTTCCAAATGTAATCATAAGGAAGCGAAAATCAACATGCATAAGGAAACAAATCCAGAGTCATTTAATATTCCACATAATTAATAAAAAGATGCCATCTTTAATCACTAATGATATAATCAAATACAAAAGCATGCATCTGATATGATGTCTGAGGTATGCATCCACAAAAATATAATGAATATAACGAATCTAAATAATAATCTATCAATAGAAATCTCATGAAAAATAATTATATAAAATTTCATATTATTTCACAATCTACATGCATACGTCAATGTAAAAAAGCAATGGGCAGGTACACCCAACCAAAGCAAGCCTATATGAAGTCCTTTATACGAGAAATCATTGGGTATGAAGTTCACTAATGCAAATGAGACATAGAAACACATAAAAGATAAAATTTATAATTTTTTAACTCTAAAAACTTGTGAAGCAGTAAATCGTATTCTTCTAACTAACCATACATATGAGCACTAAAGTATGCAAATAAATAACATAAGAGGCCTTAAGAATCAAAGCATAACCCCACATTCCGTGTTACTTTTATTGACCACCTACACACTCCTAATTAAGCAATTACAAAGCCTTTAAACGAATCAACATGCATAAGTTTGACCAGTACTTCATTTAACAGAAAATGTTTTATGATTTGCAAGTGTAAGCTTTCCTACCTTAAGCATACCCTCAATGAAAACAAAACTTAATTATAAACCACCTTTACTAAACTACTCGTTTTGTAACAATTTTCTATTAAATTAACTCAACCAACCAATTATATTAGACACCCTGATAACTTTATACCAAAGCAAGGATTTCTCTAATCTTCCTCCAAATAGTGTGATATCTCCCAAAAACAAGGTATAAGGTTAAGTAAATGACATTATGAACTAATCAAATCAATCAGTCTATATAACTTATAAAAACCAACTTATTGGCCAAGTAATTAACCACTAAAATTAAGGTTTATATGGCCAGAATTTAGTTGGCCATTAGCATGCATAGTTTATGTCTAACAATTAATAAGACTAAACTGGCAATTTTTTCATTTCATTTGGCTAGGTTTACGAAAGTAAGAAATTTGAAAAAGAGCATGCGAGGCGAAATTAAGTCTAATAAGTTTCCCGATAGCACATTGCAGCCAATAGTTTCCTGCTATAGCTCAAGAGGAAGAGAGGAGAGAGGAAGGAAAGGCACCGTATCATTCTTGGCTACTCAAAACGATCCATGGAGGCCATGGGCTTTCCTCCAATGACATCAAGCGCTCGCACTATTACTATCCTTCGCATTCTCCTTCAACCCCTGATCGATCTATCACTCCATTTCCTAAAATAATACATGCATAGAACTTCAAACATGGCTATTTATATACACTCAAAATCCATCACCCTCCGCTGCTCAGCGAAAACTCCCTTTAACCGTGCGATGGCTTCGTCACACCCCCTCCGCAACAAATGTGCTCGGCCACTTTCTCCAACAAGGTGCACCATTCAGAGATCCGCCTAAGAAATTGCTCGCAGAACCCTGCGCTCCTTGCGCCGATTCACAAAAGAGTACTCTTCCCCTTTATCAGTAAATTCACAGTCGCCAACATGGATTCCAGCCTCAAAGAAAAGCAAGGGGGAGTTTTTTTAAAAAGGAATTCCAAGCCTAATCTCTCAGAATCAAGAACTATTGCCCGCCTTGCAAAGGTAGAGCCTTCGCACCGAACCATCCCAGGTGGCAGCGCACTCCCAAACCAATTGCGGAAATCACCGAAGACCAATTCCCAGATGTAAAACCTATTAAAACCTGATATTTTAGATAACGATATTGAGTGAGATTTGACTGAGAGAAAAGCTAAAGGATCACGAACTGTGAAGGAACTGCCGAGCAAGGAGATGAGGAGCTGCCAGAACAACGCAGCACAAACGAAGGCTTAGGCGGTGTTTGGAAGCCCAAATTCGCGGTGCGGTGCTTTCCCGCACCGCGAATTTGCGATAATTTGGGGCGGAATCCCTCAGCTTCGCTTTCCGGGGCCGCGAAGCGGTAATGAAAGCGGACCGCGGGTTATACCCCGCGCCCCGACTTTCAACCAGCACTTCAGCCTCCGAAATTTCCTCGCGTGCCTCGCCCCGCTGCTCTCCCCGAACCCTTCTCTCGCCTAGCCCTTCTCGCGACTCGATCGCTCTTGCGGGAAGATTTCCCTGGAAGAAAAAACTTGTCTGTCCTAACGACTTCGCGACTCGACTCGCTCTTTCATCTTCCTCGACTATCTTCTTCCACGACTCATCTTTACCCCCGTGCCTCGGGTAAGAAGTGCTTGTATCCGCTTCCATTATTTGGGCTCGGTTTTGGTGTTTGTTTCATTCCATTGCTTTTCTTGGTGTGGCTTGGGTTTGCTTCACTTTACCCGACCACTGTTTCTTCCTCGCTTGTTTGGCTATCGAGTCGAGCACTCATGTGCTCGTGAGATGGATTATTAGCTTAAATTTACGGGTGTTTATTACTTAAGCATGTGAAAAATAGAGATGTTAGCATGTTCTAGTAGTTGGCTTGATCGATTGCTTAGAATGGTATGCTTATGGCTACCATTTGATTCCGCACCGCATCGCACTACACACTTGCTTTTATATGGCTATCATTTCAATTGGCATGGTTAATGATGATTATAGGCTTCTTTTGTTCAGAAGATCAAGGTATGAATTATAAAGTTCATTGTTTAAAAAATAAGAATGTTTGGATGAAGCATGGTAAATCTATGAAGCATAATAAGATAAACCCATTATTTTTTAAATGTTTCGAAGTATAAACCGTCAGATGGTGGGGGTCTAAGGAAGAACTTGAGTATTTCGATGCCAAACTAATTTAATATTTTATCATATATAGTTTGAACACGACTCGAGCCTTAATTTTGATTATGGTTTATTTTTTCTTATTGAGTTCGATTTGAGGTTGATTCGGGATTCAGTTTTTCTAGTAGTGGGTTTGACAAGAATGTTTGTGACATACAACCATATAACCTTATTAGCTCATTAAGATTTAAGCATACTTGTTCATAAAGCTCAACACCGTTATGTCGGTTCGTTTTGATTTTTTTATGGCATTGTGTGTGATGTGTAGTGTAGTGATGTGTGTTTCGTGTAAGTGCGGTGTGTGTGTGTTTTTGCGGTGCGGTCTTGTGTGTGATGTGCGGTCTTGTGTGAAGTGTAGTGCGGTGCAATGTGTTACGGGTGCGGTGCGGTGTATTGTGTAGTGAAGTGCGGTGCGGCTTGTGGTGCGATGAAGTTTGTGAGCTCGTATAGTGTATTGAGTTGTGTGGTGCGGTGCAGTCGAAGTGTAGTCGAGTGCGGTGCATTGAAGTGTAGTGAAGTGCATTGTGTGGTGTCGTGTAGTGTGCATTGTGTGTGATGTGTAGTGTAGTGCTGTGTGTTTCTGTGGAAGTGCAGGTGTGTGTGTGTTTTGCAGTGCAATGTGTGTGATGTGCAGTGCTGTGTGAAGTGTAGTGCAGTGCAATGTGTTCTGGGTGTAGTGCAGTGTATTGTGTAGTGAAGTGCGGTGCGGCTTGTGGTGCGGTGAAGTTTGTGAAGCTTGTTTAGTGTATTGAGTTGTGTGGTGCGGTGCATCGAAGTGTAGTCGAGTGCGATGCATTGAAGTGTAGTGAAGTGCATTGTGTGGTGCTTGTGTAGTGTGCATTGTGTGTGATGTGTAGTGTAGTCTCTGTGTGTTTCGTGGAAGTGCGGTGTGTGTGTGTTTTTGCGAGTGCGGTCTTGTGTGAAGTGCGGTCGTTGTGTGAAGTGTAGTGCGGTGTGAAGTGTAGTGCGGTCATTGTGTTGAGTTGTGTGGTCTTGTGAGTGCGGTTGTACGGTTGTGCGATTGTGTGAAGTGCATTCTATGTGTGAAGTGCGATCTTGTGTGAAGTGTAGTGCGGTGCAATGTGTGTGCAGTGAAGTGCAGTGTGAAGTGTAGTGCAGTGCTGTGTTGAGTTGTGTGGTGCTGTGAGTGCAGTTGTGCAGTTGTGCAGTTGTGTGAAGTGCAGTGCTGTGTGAAGTGAAGTGCAGTGTGAAGTGTAGTGCAGTGCTGTGTTGAGTTGTGTGGTGCTGTGAGTGCAGTTGTGCAGTTGTGCAGTTGTGTGAAGTGCGATGCTGTGTGAAGTGCGGTCTTGTGTGAAGTGTAGTGCGGTGCGATGTGTTACAGGTGCGGTGCGATGTATTGTGCGGTGAAGTGCGGTGCGGCTTGTGGTGCGATGAAGTTTGTGAAGCTGTTTCGTGTATTGAGTTGTGTGGTGCGGTGCAGCCGAAGTGTAGTTAAGTGCGGTGCATTGAAGTGTAGTGAAGTGCATTGTGTGAGTGAGTGAAGTTGTGTAGTGAAGTGCGGTACAATGTGTGTGATGTGTAGTGCAGTGAAGTTGTGTGTGAAGTGTGTGGGTGTGTGATTCCAGTGGGCCGTGCAGTGAAGTGTGTGTGTATTTGAAGTGCAGTGAATTTGAAGTGCAGTGAAGTGTGTGGGTGTGTGATTCCAGTGGGCCGTGCAATGTGAACCTGTGTAGTGTAGTGAAGTGTGTGTAGTGAAGTGCAATGTGTGAAGTCAAGTGTGTGTAGTGCAGTGTGAACCTATGTAACTGTTCAAAAGTTTCATTAATGAAAATAAAGTACTCACTTCCCGTGGACGTAGGTCAATTTGACCGAACCACGTAAATTTCGTGTTCCTTTACCTTAGTAGCATTTTAAATTTCGTGTTCCTTTACCTTAGTAGCATTTTAAATTTTTGTGTTCCTTTACCTTAGTAGCATTTTAAATTTCTGTGTTCCTAGACTTTCATATGTTCGTTTATTTATTTCATATTTAAAGATATTGCTGACTTGTCTCCTATTATTAGTATGGCAAGTAAGAACAAAGAAGTTGCCACTCTCGCGATGTGGGAGAAGGACATAAAATTAATTTTTTGCGATATATGCATTGCGGAAATCGAAAGAGGCAATAGACCGAACTCTTTTTTCAGCAAGGAAGGTCGGCAAAACATAGTAACAACTTTTAGGGAGGTGACGAGCGAGGGATTACGACAGTCGCGGCTTAAAAATAAATGGGACCAGCTAAAGAAAGAATTGAAGCTATGGAAGGACCTAAAACATGGATTTACTTGGTTTGAGTTGGGATCCGTCGAAGCGAACTATTGTCTGCTGACGAAGAATGGTGGATCGAAAGGCTAGCGGTAAGACATAATTGAATTAGTTTTGCTTGTGTTTGCACCACTTGCTAATAAAAATTATTTATTCTTACGGATTTATCCTACGGCGAGGAAGTTCAAAACAATTGGATAGAACCGAATTCGAGGAGAAACTCGATCGAATGTTTGGTGGGACAATAGCCACGAGGAAATACGCAGTTGCACCTAGCCAAACAATGGTTGATACAACCCCCGAGGAGGTCGCCGTAGAACTTTCAAACGATTCGGCAGAACTCCGCATATACGATCAAGCCGAAATGCAATCTACAAACCGAACGAAGCGGCCCCGGATCGATAAGAAGAGGAAAAGTACTCGTTGGAAGTATGAAAGAGCAGCTATCATTACTTGTGGAATCAACAAATGATGCTCCACATAAAGTTCAAAAAATGTCGTCCACGAGGTTGTTAGGCTTCTAAAGGAAGACCCGGAGATTATAGGGAATCGACCACTTTTCTTCTTTCGCTATCGACCTCCTCCGGGACTCTCTCCACCGAGACTTTTTCACTTGCGAGTTGATAGAGAGCTACGCTTAGAATACATTCGATATTATTATGATCGACGCACCTTGTGATATGATATGGAAATGTTGCTTTTATTCCATCTATTGTTATTGTTGTTATCGATGTTGTCTGGACAATTTTTATTTTGAATGGTTGAATGTTTGAGTTATTTCCTTTCTTAATGTAGTTCATTCATATGTTTCGCTAAGGTACTTGTTGATTTCTATAGAGAGTAACATGTTTTCTTTGAAAGGTGCGGTTTATACCGTCATGAATCCGGAGGAGATCCGACGCCGTAGGAGAAACGCAGCGATAAATATAATCGTCGCAATACTACAATACATACGTTGATCGTGAACCTTGTTACACTTCATCTCGGGTTGGAGAACATTGGATGGGTGAAATGATTTCGGGACACCCAACGAGATTTCGTAACATCTTCGAATGTCACATGAGGTTTTCGAGAGATCTTCTAGTTGACCTAAAAACATCTCATGGACTCCATGGGTCTTATAGGACAACGGACCAGTGAAGTGTTGGGCATCACACTTTTTATACTTGTCACAGAACGAGTCCATGAGGGGAGCCATGGAACGTTTCCAGCATTCGTCGGAAACAATTAGCCGATATTTCTCAATTGGTTTGGCTTCTCTTGTCAGTTTAGCAAATGATGTACTAAAACCAACTGATCCAACATTTGCAAGGACCCCGACAGAGATTCTTAACGACGAACGATACATGCCATATTTCAAGGTACAAATGCTAAATAAAACAAATTTTTATGGAATGGATTGCATATTTATATGATTATTTTTTCCTTAAGGATTGCATCGGCGCAATAGATGGAACGCACGTTCATGCTATAGTGCCTGGGATAACGAGAAAGTAGCTTATATCGGCCGTTCGGGAGGACAACTCGAATATTATGGCCGTTTGTGATTTCAACATGTGCTTTACATTTGTATTGGTCGGATGGGAGGGCGGCGCACATGACGATGAGACTCTTTAAAGTTGCAACAAGAAAGCCGGAGTACAATTTCCCTCACCCACCTCCCGGTAAGGTCATTTATAATATTAAAAGATGATGTTTTTGGTCATACACCTAACTATACTTTCTATCATTACAGGGAAGTATTATTTGGTAGATGCTGGCTACCCCATGCAGAGGGGGTATCTTAAACCATATCCAGATACAAGATATCATATTCCAGATTTTCAAAGAGCTAGTAATCGCACAAGAACTAGAAAGGAGCTGTTTAATAAGAGACATTCATCCTTGCGAGGCGTTATTGAGAGAACATTCGGAGTTTGGAAGAAGAAGTGGGCCATTCTTCGGGATATGCCTCCTTATCCGTTCCCAAACAAGTGCGGATAGTGTTGGCAACTATGGGCCTTCATAACTATATCGAGCGGCATCCAACTCGGGCCGATGTTGATTTTGACGAGGTTGCTTACGATCGACGGTTTACGGGACCGCATTGAACCGTCTCAACCACGGGAGGATGACAATAGTGCACCAATCCGTACAAAAGAAGGGGAGGGTGCGAAATGAAATGGCGACACTTCGAGCGGACATTACTCGATTGTTAGTTGGAGAGTGAGTGTTTTTTGCGGTCTGATGTATGTCTTTTACATTCTTTTTAGCACTTTACTTCACATTATTTACAATTCAACACTCTAGATTGATTCTTTTCATTTTGTTTGACCATTTTATACTCAAATTAATTAAGCTGCATGTGTGCTTGTATTACGAGTAAATATGAGCTCCAGCACGTCGGCTACCTCTCGCCGATTGCTATGTCGCTGTGGGTTGCAGGCATCTCTTTTGACATCACGTCAGCCGCATAGCTTTCGACGAAAGTTTTATGCCTGTCCTCGGGACATTCCAGATCAGTGTCGTTTCTTCCGATGGGCAGATAGTTTACCAGATTCTCACGAGTTCGACGCCGGGAGTGTACGACCACAACGGAAGACGCGGTGAAACGGGAGTTACAGATTATGAAAACTAAAGTGAACATTATTTTATTGTTGGTTGTTGTTGGAATAGTCCTTCGGTTTTTTTTCACTCTACTTCGTTGCCACGTGTTTGAGAGTAGTATATGTTTCTATTGTATGACTTCTATGACTATTTTGAGATTTGCAATCGCGTAGAACTCTATGACTATTTTGAGATTTGGAAGCGCTCTCTTCTTTGTGTTATTAAATTTTTAATATAATTTGAAGAATCTATTTAAAATATTTTATAAAGCTCGTAAATTTTTTATTAATATGAACAATCTTTTTAAATTATAAAAATTTTAATATATATATATATATATAATTCATTAAAATTAAAAGATAACTAAATATTTTATTTTACAATTAAATTAAAATATAACGAAGCTCGTAAATATTTTGTTAATACACTTAAAGAATTTAACCTATATAGTGAATTATTGAATTGAATCAATAGTTCACTATATATATAGAAAATATATATTAAAGATATAAAAATAAAAAAAATCTAATTTCAATTTATAAATTTGTATATTTAAATATAAAATTTTAAAAAAAAAATTTATTTTACTTTCAAATATTTCATACTACATAAATATATCCAAATATTAAAACAGCTTCTAATAAACAGGGGCAATCTCAGTCATTTTTCACTTGCAATTGTTTTTCCATAACTGCAACCAAACATACTAAGAACTTTCTCTGCAATTTCTTCACAATGTCTTACATAAGCAATATAATGTCTGGTAAATTGAAGCAAGACAATTGCTTCAAACGACACTTAACCGAGCAGCGGTAGAAGGGAAGATGCTAGCTAAACGTTAATAATTAAATAATACTATTTATTTAAATATTTTTATATTAAATTTTTACTTGCATTAGAAAAAAAAAAATATTTATTTTAGAAAACTATTACTTGATAAAATTATAAAAACATATAAGTTTATGTGCTAGAAATGCCAGTATGTAGGAATTGGTTGGTATGTATAAAAATGTTCTCAAAATAGAACGCTAGAAATAACGAATCTCGTTTCTCTAATTCAAGAATTATAAATACATTAGCGTTGGTGGTATGCATGCAAAAATCATAAGATTTTTCCCAAAAAAATCTCGCAGACCCAACCCGTGTAAGAACTGATATTTCTTCTTACCTATTACGCCTATTTTCTTCGTTGTTCATCGCTCTACTGACTTCCTATATTGTGACCCTTTCTTTTTACTTCTCTCGCTCGCACTTGTTGCCTTCCTTTTCTTTGCCCATTTACCTCCTCCTGCGGCTGTTTAGAGAGGACCGATCGTGGGCTAGGGCACGGAACACCGTTGCCTCTCTCTTACCTACATCTAACTATCTCCCTCCTCCTCTCTTCTTTCTCTCCCAGTTTCACTCGAAACCATCACCTTCGTGACTGAACCAGTGCAATATTTTCTCTTTTGGAGCTAGCAATAAAGGCAATGGCGGTATCGTTAATTACAGAGACCACCAAGCTCTGAAACTCTCATCTTCCTCCTCCTACCATTCGTTCCTACTGGAAATTATCGAGGAAGGTAACACCCCGCACGCTCCCTGTAGCGCACTTCAGCCCTTCTGAATTCCGTAAGTTCATTCCCCTAACGGGATTTACTAATCCGGGATTTAAGATAAATAGAGGATAAACGGGATTTAAGAAACAAATGAATTAAACTATATTTTGATTGGTTGTTATGTTATTTTGTTCACATAAATTTTCCCTAATAAACTTTAAGCTGAATTGCTCCATGTTTTGTGTCAACTTTGCATTTAATAATTCAATACAAATACTAAACTCGAAAGAGTTGAACTATGTTCGATGCAAAAAAGATGAAAGGTTTTTCGTGAAAAACAAGTCTTATGTGGTAACTTAATTTCATCAAATATGTCTCATGCAAATTTGACAGAAATTCTACGAAAATGCCATAAAATTCATATCCCGTTCATTTAAGCTTATTTCTCTTCTTTGTCTCTCCTCTTTCAGCCTGAAACCCTAGTATCCTCCCTCTTTGTTAAATCCCTCACCCCTTGCTTTTCTCCCTTCTCCTCTTATTTTCTCTCAAAACCATCTCCTCGTGAATGAACCCTACTGATATGGTCGCCATTACAGCTAGTTAGGAAGGCAACATTCATAATGCGACTTACGAAGACCACCGAGTCCCATATTTCTCATTCTTCTGCTTTGCACCTATCAGAAAACATTGAAGAAGGTAAGTCTACTTGCATCATTCTTCCTCATTTTATATTTTAGAAAGTGAAATGGGCCTTCTCATGCATACGTAAAGTGGTATATACGAAAATAATAGAAGTTTAGTTGTTAGATATGTATATACATGAGAATTGAGTTGATGCATAAAAATATTGGTTTTAGGTATGTATATACATAAGAATTATGTGTGAGAGGGGGAATTAGCACATGAGGGGAGTTTTGTGGTTTAGTTGTTCATGTCGATATAATTAGTTTGGCTAGTGGTTGATCTCATTTTTCATTATTTACTATGATTGTTTTGGCTTAATTGGTGTGGGTACTTTTTTATTATCTTTTTTTTTGTATTCAATTAATGGATGGGTATTACAAATATTGATTTGGTGTTTTAGTGGTTTATTATGGATGATTTGTTGTTGTCCTATAGAACTTTTATCGTATGCTAATTTGAGAATTTCATGATTTCTTATTTTGATGATATTGATGATGTAGGGAGCCCTTAGTTATTGATGCTGGATTTTACGATCTTTCTGGTTTTAGTCTATTATCATATGGTGATCCTTGCCTTGTTGTGCTATTGTGGTCTCCAAAATGTTGGTGTTGTTGCTTCAGATGTTAGTGATGTTGAAGCCCATAGCTATTGGTGCTATATTTGAATATCTTTATGGTTTCAACCCAATAATGTTGCTTTTGTAAAATTATGTATTACAACTGTAAACAAAGTTTAGGTGGAGATATTTATATACTTCTAAACTAACTCGAGCTAAATAGTATAACTAATTGGTCGACATTTAATCACTAAACATTTTTAAATATCATACTCAGCTTCATAACATTACTCGCCTCTCAATAGCTATCTTATATTGAAGATAGAATTTTTAAGTCATTCCAATAATGGCGACGGTCATCCATTTAGCAAAATTTTTTTGAGCTAATATTGTTTATGCACTAGATCATAAAACAATTATAAATAAAAATATTGGCTCAAAAGAAAATGAGTAACTCTATCTTTGAGTTGACGTGCTACTTCACCAGATGAAGCATGATATTTCAAGGAGGTTCCCGGAGTCATTTTTTCAATGAGAAATTGCTCCTACATGCCACTAAGCATAATCATCCATGACCTATCTTTGAGTTGACGTGCACTTGTTTACTATAAATGACAAAAAAAAATTATGCAACAATAATGTCAAATATATATGTAAATTAATGAGAATGCAACATTTATTTTTCCTAATACTTTTATCGATCTATATAGCTATATCTATGCTGTAGATGAATAATTAAAATTTGAGATCTTGGTTGTATAAAAGATTATATCCAGGATATAAAAGAGTTCTTCAATGGTATTGATGAATTTGTGCAGGTGGCATCACAGCTGCTAATTCATCGTTCATAGTGTAGGTTACTATGTCCTTATGCAAAGCACAAAAATCAAGTATATATACGACTCATAGAAGTCAAGTTGGATCTTTACCGCAATGGATTTAAACTAACTTATTAACTGCACATGGTGAGAAAGAACCAAAAGTTTAATACAATCAAGTTTGTGCCTCAATTAGTTAAGCCCCTCCAACAGAGGAATACAGTCCTAACACATATGAAGAAATGATTCATGATGCTCACAAAGCTCATTTTATTGAGAGTATTTCACACAAAAATAAACCACCGAACAAAAAAGTGTAATAATTCTATGACTTACTAAATGTTGCAAAATAACATTTATGAGATTCTTGCACTACACATACAGAGCTATCAATGGTGTTGAGAAGGCTGAGCATCAAAGCTAATTTTAACATATCTAGAGAATGCTTAAATCAGATAGCAAAATTATTGAAGGAGATGAACCCTCAAGAAAATTTAGTTCCGGAGGGAGTATCAAATAGGATTTTAACATGTTTATAGAATACTTCAATCATGTAGCAACATTATTGAAGAAGATGAATCCAACATGAAATTTAGTTCTGGAGGACCTGTAAGATAGACTACTGTGTTAACGGCTGCATGTTATATTATAAAGCTTATGCAGTTGAGACGAATGTCAATTTTGTGGTATTGATAAATTCAAATGAAAGGGTAAAATTCAGAAAAAAATTTCATACAAATATCTCGTTTACTTTCCACTCATACCCCGACATCAAAGACTATTCACTTCTATGTGTACATCTCCTCACATATCATGTCATAGCGCTAGATCTGTTGATGTTAATTTAATGAGTTATCTGCCTCATGGTGAAGCTGCAGAAATTTCGATCTTAGTTATCCATACATTACAGCTGAAGTACACAATATTAGTCTTAGGTTATGTGCAAATGAGTTCAACCCGTACAGTCACGCTATAACACTATATTCATATTAGCTAGTAATGATTATGCCGTATAATTTGCCCCCCGATATGTGCATGACCGTTTCGTTCTTATTTCTAACATTGATCATAACGAGTCCATAAAGCTCAAAGAGAAAAATTGACGTCTACTGTATCATAGAGATCATCTAGAGCAGATAAGATCATCTGTACTTCTCATGAAAGTAGATCCCCAGCGCTACTCGGAACATGTGGTTCAAGGAGTTTGAGGTATGATCATTTAATTTGAATTAGAATTGTAATTATAATTTATTTTATTATACTAATCAACATTTCTTATTTTTTAAGTTGTAGAAGTCCTTAAGCTGGTTGTCAGAGCATTATGACCTTAATCTTTGTGATTCATGACAGGCATCAACGGGGTGACATGTTCACCATAGCCCGCAGAAAGGGGAAGCAGCCCGCCTAGGTAGGGGAGGAGCTCTGGGCTCAATTGACCGCAAACTGGGCCTCTCCCAAGTATCAGGGGAAGAGGCAGGCTAACCGGGTGAACTGGGCGACCAAGGGGGCCAGTGGCGTTACACTCCATATTGGAGGCTCGGTCCCCAACACAGAATAATGCATGAGGCTAGTAAGATTTTTTAAATATTCAAAAGATCAATGTTTTAGGTAATCATGTGGTGATAAACATTCTCTTATGCTGCACAAATTAAGGAGTTGGGTTGTGAGCCCTCCGCTGCATAGTTGCATGTCTGAACCAATCGACACCTAGGGACACAACAGTTGGTCTCGGACCACTCCCAAGGACACAACAAGTTACATTTATTTTCTCTTAATGTTAAAAATAACAATTAAACTATAGTTTTAATAATGTAGGAGGAGTTCGAGCAGCTTCCAATGAGGTACTTGACCTCCTAGCCCTAGACATCTGCTAACAGCAGTGGTAGCCAACCTATCACTGCACAGTTCAATTTTGAGCAATGGCACAAGCGGCTGGATAAAAGAAGGGGAGGGTCTACGACCTCAATGCGAAGGGCATAACATTCGAGGCTGAGATCTCTCGTGCTCCTGTGGGTTCCTCAAGCTCATCAAAGTCGGATCATGAAACACTCGCCAGGCAGGTCGTTGTAATGAATGAACAACACTGTCAGTTGCATGATCAGATGCTCCAAGGCTAGCATAGAGTTGAGGATTCCATAAAACACATGACAAAGAGTGTAGCAGATAGCTGGGGCAAGCGACCGATGACTTCTATAGATGAGGAAGAAGAGGGAGATAATGATTAGGAGATTTTAATGTTTTGTTAATTTTTTTCTAATTTTTTTGCAGCATTTTTTGAACTTTTTTTATGAATTTTTATGTAAACTTTACTTTTGAGAATTGGGATCAATTGTTACATTATGTTCATTTTCGCTGTTGGTATTTGTTTGTGCTATAAATTCTGAGTTGCTATAATGAATTAGTAAAATGTTGTGATATTCATTATTTGTTGTGTGCAGATTGTACGAATCTAATGTTCTTTTATATTTTTTTCTGTTTAATGCATATACCGACACACATACGACAAATATTTTTTGCCGGTCTTCAATATGTCCTGACACAAAATCGACACAAATTTAACGGTATTTCAGGTTCGATATGAACCGACACAAATAAGAAAGAAATCTGACATAAAATATTTACATCCACCCTTGTCGATGTAAATTCAATGTAAATTACATTGTTGACCCCAATTTTACCAGCAGAAAAAATCGACGAAAAATCTGACGCAAATCCAACAAAAACACCACATTACCGCCGGATTTGCTGTTGTTTTGCATCTGATTCGTCTGACGCAAAATTACTTAATTTCTGTAATAGAAAGAGAATAATACATTAAAATTAATATTGCATTCAATTTCCTTGTGGCTAAATATAAAAAATTTCATTAAGTGATAAGTTTTATTTGCACTATCCTAAAAATAATTGCAACCAAACCGTTCTTTTATGGCCAATATAGTAACACAACTAGAAATATTATTTCATAGCCTGAGGATGAGCCTACATAGACCCCTTCTTGGGCTAAAGCACAGCCATAAACTCTTCTTTAGGTTTAACGAAGATCCCAAAGAAGAAGTATCTATAGAAGTACTACAACGATGTAGAAAGCAATCCAGTATGTTTATACAAGTTTTAACTTGAAATTAATATATAATAGATAGCACAATTATACAATAATTTTTATTTAAATTTATTCATAGGGTGAAAATCTATTCATTAACGTTGGTATATTTATAATTATCTGATCAAAATTGGCTAGAAATTTTTGTTTTGTTACCAATAGGTTGTGATGTCTTGAGTTGTGATTATATGCCTCGTAGCGTACATCACAAATTTACTTTTTTGGCCTGAGCACATATCCACATAGCCTTGTGAGTTTAGAGGGCCCATATACACTGAAACTGTCTCGCCTTAGTTGTCGAGCTGACTCGACGAACTAATCTGCTCGTTCCACATGACAAACTGATAAATCAGGCTCACTATCCTAGCTCGCTTCATTTGCAATCCTCATAATTATAAAAGCACAAAAGTCATGACTGACGTTAAGGATTGACATACATAAAAGCTTCATTTATGAGTCGTCTAACACACACATCACAATCTTTTCAAAGAGACATCATGACTTGTATTTTAATATTTTCTTGAATAGATATAAAAGAGAAGAGAGAATGAAGAATGTAACCGCCCCTTAGGTCTTCGGGGGGATCTCACATAGTAATTCTCACGGGTAGGGCTGTCAAAAAAGCTCGTTGTTCGCGAACAGTTCGTGTTCAGTTCGCCAAAAAGTTCGTGTTCGATTCGTTCGATAAGAAAACGAGACGAACACGAACAATTTTTTTCGTTCGGTTTGTTAAACGAACCAAACACGAACAGTGATGTGTTCGTTCGTGTTCGGTTCGTTATTATTCGAAATATAAAATAATTTAAAATAATTATATATAAAAAATTTATGATATTTTAAAAATAATTATATATTATTAAAATTTATCATATTTTAAATAATTAAACTTCTATAAATTATAATATATGATAAATTATTAATAACATTAATAATATTATAGTATTAATTATATTAATATAAATATTATAATATTATAATTAATATAGTATACTATATATTAAAATAAAACCCTAATCAAAACTCTAAATGTCTTATTCGGTTTGCTTCATTTTGAGAAAGTATGGGTTACCTGATGTGTACGGAATACCTGATCAATTTGCTTCATTTTAAGGAAGTATCCTATCAAAGCTAGGGCATCGAAAAAGCTCGTTGTTCGCGAACGAGTTCGTGTTACGTTCGCCGGGAAGTTCGTGTTCGTTCGATAAGCAAACGAACCAAACATGAACAGTGATGTGTTTGAACATTTCGAACACGAACACTAGCTCTGTTCGTTCGTGTTCGGTTCGTTTACACCCCTACTCACGGGTCCACTTTTACCACTCCTCTGATTAAGTCACTTTCTCCGCTACGTCGGAGGAAGAACATAAGACAAAGCATAGGTTGAAGGAAGATGGGAAGACGGAACACATAATTCAGCCATAGAGAACTCATCAATCCTCTTCCATTATATTACAAGTCATGTAATAGAAAAATCTGATCCCACTCCCTTTTTCCAGCCCACTGTTCTATTGGCCCAATAAAATGCTCCATTATGGGTCGTGTAATAGAAAAATCTGATCCCACTCCCTGTTCCCAGGCCACTGCTCTCTTCGCCTATCATTATATATATATATATATATATATATATATATATATATATATATATATATATATATATATATATATATTACTGAAATCTTTGCAGTCATATCAGAATATCATTACTAATAATTTTTTTACTCATTAGATGATACAGATGTTGACTTTGCTGGTATACATTAAAACTTTAATAGGCCCTGTTGCAAGTTTCAAAGTAAATAAAGTTACAAAAATGAGCCATGCATAATTATATATACAGAAAAGTAAATGTGAGCACAGTGTAAAAATAATGAAAATACAAGAGGGCATTTTAAATTAATTTTAAACTTGAATTGGTAACAATGAAAGATTGCATAAAAGTAGAGGAAAATATTATGAATTTTTATAAACATTTTGGTAGACTACTGATTAATTCTTGGAAAAGTAAAAGAGATATAAACATTTTTCTCATATATTTTATTTGTTAATAATATTTATCATTTTTCATCTCTTCAAAGTTTATAAATTTAAGAACATTCTAAGAAAATTTCTATAAAAAGCCCATAAGGCCAATAAAATGTTCTTGTCCTTTGTTTGAGGTGTTCCACACTTGATCCTAGCTAAGCTAAAGATATTGCATCATAAAATGTGTCATACACCAAAGTGGTTTGGTTCAATCAAAATAGTATGCAAAAAAACTCAACCATCTCTTAAAATATTCTTTGAAATGAAAAATCAATATGGCTAACCAAAATGTCAATAATTAGTAATCAAACCTCTCATTCATGCCGATACATTATTATTTATTTGATATATTGGAAGATATGTTGATATGTATTGTATCATCAAATGAAATTTTAGCCCGTGAACAATCAAAATTATGTCGTATATACTTGACAAGCCATTAGTTACATTTATTTTTACAAGCATGTTCTCAACCAACTTTCACCATTGACCAATCCATATGTTAAACACATAGTTACTAGTCAATATTTAGAATATTATGGATCAAAGCCCTCTAAAATGGGCAAATTGGGTCCATCGATAGACCCAACATAACACAATTATAAACTCTCAATGTAACTTATCTCCATGCCCATAACTACAACTAAAAATTTATTAAATTCAACCTTAATTAATGCTTAAATAATCTCCTAAATTTAGAGTTCTCTCTTATGATTAGAAGAAGGGAAACTAATTCTTAGAGCTTGAACTCGTAAGATGTTTCAACCACATATCAACAAAACTCAGTAAATGAGAAAAAAAACAGTTAAGTAATCTGCCTTTCGGCTAACCATACACACACATTCAAATATTTCATGCTCTCAACACAATTCAAATCAAATAAAAAATTTAAGTTCTACTCAAACTCATTGAGTTCGATATGAACTCTTCCCATATTCAATAACCTCTATTTCTAAGTTTATTGGGTATTAATTCCAATAATCCAATAACTCCAATATCCCTCCAATAACTTTCACGGGTTCTATTTCGGTGTTATTCATAGTTTATTATGGGGGTATTGTGAGGTTATTGAGAGCACGCACACAGAGCTGTGTGCGTCCTCTATATGAAAATTTTTCTCGTAGAAAGAAGAGGTGGAGGGGCATAATGACCCTCACACTTTTATTTATTTCTCCTCAGTCCTCATCTTAGCTAAAAAATAAGAAAAATGTTCAGCATAAACTGAAAGGAAGGCTCAACATTTTACCCACTACTACTAACAGCCATTTCAAATAGGCCAATAAACAAACTTCTAAACCACTAGATCCAAATCTCAAAAGCAATCAAAAGAAGCTTATTAATATTTCTGTAATGGAAGCCTAAAAGCTTAAGAGCTTTCTTCGCTTGACCTGAAAGTATGTGAAGCAATAAATGATAATTCCTACGGCGAAAGCAGAAGAGAGGCCAATGGAAGTTCAGATCTTTCTACTTTCTTGCGCTTTTATTATTGTTATTTTTACTTGCTTTCTCTGCAAGCTGCTGAAGGAAAAGCAGCACGGGAGCAGAAACCGCTTTTATCTTCCTTGAGGTAAAAGAACATGAACATGCTTTGTGAGGATAAAGAACCAGAGGAATGATAGTGGGAGGCAAGTGCGGGTTTGGAGTGAGGGAAGCTATGGCCCATATTCACAAGTGGGCATCATAAGCTTGGTTTTCTCTTTTTTTGTTTCTCAATTCTTATGCAGTAGAATTGACGTATTCATTTTTACAGTTAAAGCACTTAGTCTTTCCTATCGTATCAAAAACAGCACTAATACACTATTTAATGCTGAAATCCACCTTGTCAAACATAAGTAAGGGTGCTTTGTTTTTGGGGTTTAGGGTTTGAGATACGTAAATGCATAAGAATTGGGTGTTATGTATGTAAATTTCTATTTTTTAATGGGCATTTACATATATACCACCTAATTCTTATGTGTGTATATATCTAACGCCTAAATTTACTTTTTACATTTATAACACTTAAAATTTTCATATCACATCAAAATAGGGATTTATTCAACTTTAGGTGTTATATATATAAATACATAAGAATTGAGTGATATATAAGTAAATCTTTCTTTTATTTAAAAAAAAATAGTAGTGTTTATGTTATTATGTGGAGCTCGATTGGGTCAATTAACTAGTCACTCAAAGACATCTAAGTTCAGCCGATCAAGCTTGACGAAGGTTTTGTCGTCGGTGGTGGGGGTAGGGGATGTCCCCCTTGTATTGAGTTTAGCGACACTGCTCCCAAAAAAAAAAATTTACTGTACCGAATGTCCAGAAGGTAGCGCCGCCGAGTTTAGTATAGGTTCAGAACCCGAGAGCATGACACTCCAGTGCACGAAGGGGAGCACCGCAAAGCCCCAACACTAAGACTAGCAGCGCCGCAATGCCCAGTCTAGGTTTTAGAACATGAGAAGTCGATGCTATAGCGCTCTATGGTCAACGCCCATAACCAAATGGAGCGTAGCAGCACCACTAGCGTGGCGCCACGACATTAGTAGCCGAATTCAAATAATTTTCACGAAAAATTTTGGCTTCGCTATGGGATTATATGTGCATCGTATGTTAGATTTCGAGTTTTTTCTTGTGCAAAAGAGATGAGTGTCTTAAAGTGTTTAAAAGTGTAGAGGCATGAGTGTAGTATAATTAGTACAATTCTCTTCATTTTCTTCATAGTGAATTTTTAAGTGTGGTGTGACTACATGATTTTTTGATCATTATTGACTATTTTTCACATTAAAACTTATGTTATTTAATTTTATGTGATTTTCTAATTGTGTGACTTATGTTCAAAGTTTTGCTTCGGATGTCTCGAATTAAGTTCCAGTAATTTTCCCAATATCCCAATAAGTGGCATCAGAGTGGGGTTTTTGAAATTCTTTAGTTCGAGTAGAAGCGATTATCGATGCAGCGAGGCACAATTATTTAATGATTCAAACCTGACTTTCTAAAAAATATAAACGTAAGAATTGTTATATAAAAACAGCAGTAGTTCCCACTAGATGTATTCACTAAGAAACCATAATTGATGACTCTATAAGAATGGGAAGTTCTTGATTGAACAATCTTAGATTTGAACTGACTTTCACTTTTCTCATATATTACTTTAAACAGTGTGCTTGAGAAGACTATTGTTGATATCATGACTATACTAAAAAGAATATATGAGAAGCTCTCGACTTCTAACAAAGTTTTTCTAATGAAGAGATTATTCAATATGAAGATGATGAATCATAACTCATTAGATGAACACTTGAATAACTTCAACAATGTGACTAACTATTTGTACTCAATTGACATCAAATTTGATAAAAAGATTGGGGCATTATTACTCTTATTTTTTTTACCAGATAGTTGGGACAGACTTGTTACTGCAGCGAGTTACTCAATAGAAAATATGAGGTCAAAGTTTAATGATATTGCAATGTTAGTGTTGAATGAAGAAGTTCACAATAAGGTGAATGATAAAACTTTAAATTATGCTCTAAATGTTGATACTATTGGAAGAAATCTAGATAGAAGCACTAGCACAAAAATATTCAAGTATAAAAGAGGAAAGTCTATATTAGGATGATAAACAAGACATAAGAAAACGCTAGAACTACAAGAAGAAATATCACCTAAAGAAAGGCTGCCAAGCTTCAAAGAAGGTTGGTGGTGGTGGTTTAGATGGAAAGCTTTCTATAAATGTATCCATAGATAAAATCCAAGGTTACTCCTTTATTTTATCCTTAGATAGTACTGAATCATGGATAATACATTTAGGTGTCTCTTGTCACACTTTCTCCAACATAAAGATGTTGTAAAAATACACTCAAGGTGTTCTAGGGAAGGTGTTTTTGAGAGATAATTTGGTCTAAAATAATAAGGAAAGGGTGATGTTGATATCGGGTTGCTAAATGGATCAGTTCGGAAATGGAATAAATTTAGATTTGTTCCATGTTTTAAAAAAAAAATTTTTTTTGTGATTAGCTTGCAAGGTTAGGGCATGTGATAACTTTCACAGGAGATTCATGAAAGATGACTAATAATATAATAGTGATGATTCGAGGCAACATTGAAAGCACCATTTATTTTATCAATGAGATGTATGAATCTATTAACATAGTTGAATAAAGGTTGAAGCAGTTCTCTCATACCACAGGCTTGACCATATGAGTGAGAAATTTATAAAGTTTCTACTTTCTAAAATTATACTTCAAGATTTAAAGTCTATAGATTTAGTTTTTTGTGATGATTGTTTTTATGATATGCAAAAGAGTATTAATTTATCTAAAGGTGGGTTAAAGTTGAAGTTTAAAAAGTTGGAGTTAATGTATATTGATATATGGGGTCCTACTCTAATTTAGTCTATTGAAAGTTCACAACACTTTATCATTTTATTAATGATCACACTTGGAAGGTATGAGTATACTTCTTGAAACATAAATCTAATGTATTTGATGTGTTTAAGAAGTGGAAAATAGTGGTTGAGAATAAGATGTTTAAGGTTGAAGTATCCTAAATCACATAATGATAGTGATTATGGAGATAAGAGGTTCATGAGTTATTGTACTTCAGAGTGAATCGGACATGAGTTCCTGTTTTAAAGATACCATAAAATAGTGTTGCTAAGTGCATGAATAGAGTTATTAATTAGCATGCCAAGAGTATGATGTTGTAAGCAGGCTTGCTAAAGCAGCTCTCGGAAGAAGTAGCGAGCCCTGTAATTTATCTGATAAATCACGGTCCATTTGTACCTTTGAATGAAGGCTTATCGGAGAAACTTTGAAAGAAAAAGGTAAATATTTCTTACTTAAGAGTATTTGTTTGTTCATCTTATGTTCATATTGATGCAGGATTTAGATGTAAGCTTGATTCAAAATCTATCAAGTTCACTTCATTGGATATGACTCAGATGAATATGATTACAAATTCTAGGTCTATTAGAATCAATAATTCATTAGGAGCAAGGATGCAACTTTTGATGAAATAGAGATTTATAAGAACATAAATACAACATAAGATCTTCCATTAGTTACTTCTAAAAATCCATTCAAATATGTTGAGAAAGAGATACCAGTGATCAGAAAATTAGAGAAAAAAATGCACTCAACCTAAAGAAGCACATGAAGTTCCTTATACACCTGCTACTAAAGCAAAATGACAAACAGAGTCTCACGACCGACAGAAAGGTATTATCCTTCATTGTATCATCTATTACCGATTGATAATGATGAACTAGAGTGTTAAGATAAGCTCATTAAAGTAGATGGCTCAAAGGAGTGAGAGTTTACTATGAATGATGAGATGCAATCATTGATGTAAAATTGGACATGTGAATTAACATAACTACCAAATGGTAAAATGGTATTGCACAACAAGTGAGATTACAAACTATAGAAGATTCATATGGTAGTAAGCATTGAAAGATGAGGTTTGTTGTGTAAGAATTTAACAAAAGGAAGGAGTAAACTACATTGAGATATTTTCTTTTATAGAAAAAATGAAAACTATCAAAGTTTTGTTAAGCTCTGTAGTAGAGAAAGATTTATGTACGGATCACATGACTATAAAGACAAATTTCTTACATAATGACTTGGAAGATGAATTGTACTTAGTACAACCACAGGGATATGAAGTTTAGGAAAAGAATATATAATCTATAAACTCAAGAAGTGTCTTTATGGTTTGAAGCAGGTACAAAGAGAGTGGTACAAAAGATTTGACGTGTTTATGTAGACATTGGGTGTATGAAGTGTCAAGAAAATAATTATTGCTTCTTTAAATATTTTGTTAATTACTATATTACATTTTTTGCATGTGGATGACGTGTTGATTATGGAAGCAAGTACATAAATGATTAGGGACCTGAAGGAGCAATGATCAAAGGAGTTTGAAATGAAAAATTTAAGTCCAATCAAGGAAATCCTCGATATGAGAATTAGTAGGGATATGGGTGCATGTACATTAAAGTTATTTCAAATAGAATATATTGAGAAGGTCCTACATAGATTCAATATAAGTGAGACAAAATTAGTTTGCTTCCTCATATGTAGTCACTTTGAACTATCTAAAAAACAACCAGCTAAGCCTGAAGCAGAGCAAGTGTTAATAAAAAAAATCTCATATGATTCAACTGTTGAAAATTTGATGTATGTGATGATATGTACAAAACTAGATATTGCACATGCATTAGGATTGGTCAGTAGATACATGAGTAACTATAGAAACATCATTGGGAGGTTGTGAAATGGATTCTTTAATCTACAAGGATATGTAGATTACAATCTTGCAGAAGATTTTGATTGTAAAAGAAGTACAACATGTTATATCATCACTTTAGGCAACAAAATAGTGAGTTAGGTCTCCAAATTGCAGATTCTTGCTGCTATATCAACAACAAAAGTTGAGTATATTGTTATCACTGAGACTAGCAAAGAATTGATTTGACCACAAAGTTTTATGATAAAATTTGACAAGAAGCAAGGGAATGATAAGTTTTACAATGATAGTAGGAGTGTCATTCTTCTAGCAAGGAATATCATATTTTATGTCAGGATAAAGTACATTCAACTTATATTTCATTTCATTTGTTCATTAAAATGATCAATTATTTTCAGAGAGGATATATACAACTCAGAATCTTACAACTAAAGTTGTGACAATTGAGAAATTGAAGATATGTTTAGCTTCTGTTTGAGTCCAAGAAGATTGAGATAGTGGTGAGCCACACTATAGTGCATAGATATGAAGACGGCACAGTTTTGGAGGAGCATGATTGATTGCAATTTTTCTCTAAGTGAGAGACTGTTATTATGTAGAGCTTGATTTTCCCAATCAATTTATCACTCAAAGTCTTCAATATTGTTGATTAAACTTAACGTTTCTTGAGGGCAAGGGGCAGGAGTAAGGTTGGGGGATGTCTATATTTTGTTTAGAGGACACTAATCACAAATTTTTTTTTTACTGTAAACAGTGCCCCATCACCTAGAAGGCAACTCCACCACACCAAGTACATGTCCAAAACACGAGAGCACGCACTCCAGCACCCAAAGGGGAGCACTGCGACGTCGAGACTAGTAGCATTATAGCATTAGTCCTGGTTTTAGAACTTGAGAGCTCGACACTGCAGTGTTATGTAGGCCAACGCAACAACACCCATTAGAACACCACTGTAGCGGCAACCGCACGCACACAACCAAATTCAGATAGTTTTATTTAAGTTTGGCTTCATTGGGGGATAGTGTGTGGGTTTTGTGTTGGATTTTGAGGCTTTTTTCTTTCTTTTTTTTGTCTAAAAGAGAGGAGTCTTGAAGTGTTCCAAAGTGTGGTGTAATTTATACAACTATTCTTATTTTCTTCAAAGTAAATTTCTTGGTGTGGTATGACTTTGTTAGTTTTTTCCATTCTCGAGTTTTTTTCACATTAAGCTTTGTTTTCTTTATATTTTCTGTGGTTTCTTATTTAGTGCATTTCTGCTTAAAGTTTTGTTTCGAATCTCTTGAACCTGTTTCTTCAAGTTCTCTCTCAGCAATTTAGTGAAATGAGAAGGGCCAAATTCTAAAAGGAAGCTCATTTTTGTTAAGAAAGGGATGTCACAATGAACTTAAACTTTCCCCTTTCCCTCTCTTTCTTCTAATTAATAAGCATTCTCAACTAACTTATCAACATTAGCATGATTTTTTTAATATATATATACATATATATATATATATATATACATATATATATATATATATTTAAAAAAAATTTCCATGCATCTAAATAAATAATACAGTATTGCGAGTAATTTTAAAAATATTTCCACGTATCTAAATAAATAATTAAATACAGATGTAGAAGAATATTCATTTTAGTAACAATAGATAAAATATACTAATAAATGTCCAAAATAATATAGTGTTTAGTTAAATAATAGCCTACTTTTTTCTAAGTTAGACCCTAAATACAGTTATTTTGAAATGTTTGTTACCATTTTTTTATTTGCGTTACGCAATAACAATGAAGAAAGAAAGAAAAAAAACAAAGATAACCAATATGAGAAAAATAATAAAAAATTTTCCTATCATATATATATACACACAACAAGAACAACAAAACCTTAATCCCACTATGTGGGGTCGGCTACATGAATTTTTTTTCTCCATTGCGTCCTATTTAGTGTCAAAAATTCACACTTTCCATTGTATTCAGGCCATACAACGCATCGTTTCCAGTAGACGCCCTAGCACTTACACAATGATCAAAAAGATTCATGTCATGATTTTTTTTTCTTCGACAAGTTTTACACTGGCTGTCGACTACTTAACGCAATCCTCCACTTTTCACATCCGGGTTTGGGACCGGCAACGGCAGTGTTATATATATATATATACAGAGAGAGAGAGAGAGAGAGAGATTTACATGCAATATAATGTTAGGGCTTAATCACTCAATTATTTTTTTAAACAATTTTGTGCGATCCAATCTCTTTATTCCAATTATTTGAGGTTAATTTCACAATTATTTTATTCTTGCACTATTTTTTTTAATATTCTTTATTTATGTCATTTTTAAGATATTCAATTTTCGATTTTATAATTATAACTCTTAAATAAGCATTAATTTTTTAGGTCATCTTATTTGTATTTCAACCCTTCATAATCCAACAAGTAAACCTTATATAAACAATTGGAAAATAAAATCACTGAATCATGATCCTATATCGATATAGAAAACAGAACTATTCAATAACTTTGTAAATATTTTACTTTTTAAAAAAATTGTTCATTGTGACAACTTTATTAGTGCAATCAAAAATAAATTTTGATCAGAATAAGGTCTTAAAAAGTTCATTTATATATATATATTATATATGTATCCATGGTTATTATTACCAATGATGAAAACCAATTCATAGATAAATGGATGAAAAAAGTATGAAGTGAGCAGGGGATGAGGCTGAAGTTTACCTTTGTACATCATCTTCACAACAATGACAAAGTAGAAACTGCTAATAAACTTATCTTGTCTCTACTCAAGAAGAAACTGGAAGGAGCCAAGAGAAATTAGTCTTATGCTCGTGCACGACACCTATAATGACCACTAGAAAAACACCGTTTGTAGTTTCACAATAGAACGAAGTGGTCCTTCTAGTGGAATACAATGTGCATAGGCTTCATAGATTCCTCACCGCTTCTAGTTTTGAAGAATTTGAACTCAACAAATGGAGAGAGTCAAACGATGAGTGTTATGAAATTTAAGACGGAGTAAAAGCAAGAATTGATACAAATAAGAAGAACACAAAGATTTAACGAGGTTTGGCAAAGAATTGCCTACGTCCTCAGGAGCGAGCGATGGTTTCACTATTTCAGAGAGAGTTACAAAAAATACTTATAGGGTTACACATATATATAGACATATTTTAAACTCACAGATAAATTACTAAAGAGCCCTCACTCCCCCCTCCCCCCCAACTCCCTTTATTCAAAGAGACACTCATTTTCACTCTGAGACACACTTCTTCACCAAGAAACTCCAATTGCCGATATATGAGCCATACCTAACAATGAGGGCTTACAATTTTTGTTAATTCTCCTAAAAAACTCATAAATCAGGTCTAGTTACGATAAGAGAAAGTCAAAAGAAGAATCACAAAATATTATAACACCAGAATTAAAGAAAGGCGACTTAAACTTAGAGATTTAGGTCTTCGTAAAAGCGGACCCAGCGGCTTGTGATTAGGCTCTAAGAAAATTTGAGCCCTCCTAGATTGGTCCTTACATAATCAAGGAGTTAGTTTGTCACAGAGGATATCAATTTCTCCTTTGATATCTGCTTCCTCTTTTGCAATTCCTCCTACCTCCTTCTTTGTCACTAACTGCTCCAGTTACCATCGACGAATGATAACCGTGGTAGTAGCGATTGAATACCCGATCTTCATCTTGCAACTGGAAGACTCGAAGCATCAACACTTTTACGGATCGGAAGTTTCTCTAGTAGAGTTATACAAAATAAATTCTTAAGATATTACTCCCTTATTAAATGCAGGGGAAGTACAATAATCATAAAAACTTTGAGTAAATGTCTAAATAATTGGATTTAAAAATTTTTAAATTAATCTCAGCATTTCACACATAGAAAAAAGTTACACAAGGGCAAAAAAGGAGTAATTGACCTTTGTGAAATATTTTAAAAGAACCCTTTCTATGTTAATCTCGAAAGGCTCAAAGGGTCGGAAGCAGTGAGAAGATTTATTATCATTAATTATTATTATTTGTTATCACATTCTTTTTGTAGAAAAACATGAGCTTCCGATTGAATAGATAAGAGAATCAGAAAACTAAATGTATACACAAATACTGAATTGCGGAAACGAGCCCACTTATCGAAATAACCAAACTGCTGATCATTCGAACAGGTCGAACCGAACCCACTTACCAAAGTGATCAGATCACTTCTGATTATCCGAACTAGTCAAATCCAAACAGAGATAATATCCAATCAACTATATATGTGTATTAGTTTCCATGACGACCCGTCACTCGAATAAAGGTCAACCTACACATCACCGACAATGGATTGTGCACCAAGGGGAGATCATGTAATTATTAAAGCCTTCTCATCATAGAACACGTTCCGAGGAAAAGGGAGCATAGTATCTATGTGATAAAAAGGGGATGTATGCCGTGTTTAATGTGACGCTCTTTCTCTCTCTCTTTTTGTTTCTAAAGAACTTAGGCATTATTTCTAAGAGGGGGATCCATCCCCCTCCTTCATATCGTCTCCTGTTTCTCTACTGACATTGCCGCTATACAGGATCTTATATCAGATTGTGTGGTTTCACGAATAATACAAGATCCTAACTCCCAAAAAGGATTCAACATCCTTTATTTGTATCTTTTACTCTTTGAACAACAAAAAAATAATATTTACATTGTATAATTCAATTATTTTGATTATTTTGCATAATGGTGGATTAAGAAAATCAAGTAGACCATAAAATTGTAAGAGCATTAAAAATTATATTTGCCTAGAAAACTAGTTTATCCCAACACTTTTTTATAACTTAAAGATAAAGAGATGATTGAGTAGCATTTTGTGTTTTGTTTGGTTGTTTGAAGTGCCTTGAGAATCTATCACAAAATAATAAAAAAAACATAATAATAATAAATAAATAAATAAATAAATTGAATAATAGATAAAGAGGCACCCTTCTGTCACTTTTTTTTTCTTGGAAATTTAGCTACATACCACAATTATTATATTACATATCTCAAATAAGATTTTAATATTTATATTTATAGCATTTTGATGTGATAAAATTATGCATAAAATGTGTATTTCGTTTTTTAAAAAGTATGAAATAGTGATAATTTTGATATTATGTTAACTGTTTGGGTGCTATGGATGTAAAAATCAAAGTTTAGGTGTTAGATATGTAAATATAGAAGAATTGTGTGGTACGTATGTAAATCCCTTTTTTTAAGTTAGTGTAGTAGGACTAGCTGCACCTAGAATTTTGGCCACTTGCAATGATGAATTTAATTTAATTAATGATTATAGCAAAATAATAATAATAATAATAATAAATCTTGGACTTCAGTCGTTGCTTTGGCTTACGCAGCCCTTGTTGTGGATTATATAACCAGAATGATAAATTTTTAAAATGAGCCAATTAATTTATTAAATAAGGATTAGGAAGACGATTAAGATAAGATTTTAAAAAGGAGCAAAATTGTACATATTTCATTCGTTTTATTAAAAAAAAATTAATTGTGGGATAAACCAACGTTTCGTAAAATGTGGGTTTAACTCACGTTTAACAAAAAATAGAAAATTTTAAATTAAATTATCCTAACCAAATGATATCATACTGAAGTCAGGACTATATCCAGTTAACGCACGAAGGTAGACCCTCTAAGTTCCTTAGCTCAATAAGGTACAGACAATCGAGTATAGGCCATGACCAGATCCAAGACAGGCTCACACACGTACACATATCGTGTAAGTACTATACAAGATATGTGTTTCAAATCGTTCCTATGAGAATTTGGGAAAAGAAAATTTTAGTCAATGCAAAAGTTTAGAAACCCTAAGTGGATCCAATTGAATGATAATTTTGAAAATGTGTCAATCAGTAGCAATACGATTTAAGGCCTCCATCAATAGCATCAATAATCCTAATTTTTAAAACCCTAAGGCCATACATCTATGCTCAAACTGATTTCAAAGATTAACCAAATAAATCTCCCTAGTCATTGCAAAGTTCTAAGCACAAAATGTTTAATTCCTTAAAGCAAAGTCATAGATCACCATGTGTAAAAAAAGACTGTCGCTATCTCAACTTTAAACTAGGCTTTAAACATTGTATGACAATACTAGATCAATTCAATTGGTGATTCATAAATTATATTCTTAAAGTTTAATATTCATTAAACATAACCCATAACATCCATTTTAACCTATAGGAGCAAGGAAACTTAGCCTATCATCATAACACAATAAAAACACATCAGTAAACATAAATACGAGTTTTGGTTTACTTGCTCGTGTTTTCCTACAACTTGTTTTTCAACTTTTCCACACCAGGCTTTTTCGCTTTTCTCGCTTTCTTTCCACATCTACACTATCCTATTGTCACTGCAAAGAAAAGTAACATTAGCACTTGGCAAAACCAATTCACATATCATAGTTAAAAATTATGTATGTGTAACTTTAGATAATTGTATTTGGTTTGTTAGAAAAATTCAAGTATTTCAAAATTTCAAACTAAGAAGAAATTAAGTGGACTAGATCATTTTCCTACTTTAGCTTTCTGTTGTTTATTGTGGGATCGACATTCCGGACTCTTTAGAGCCATATATTACGAAAAGCGATATGTGCACTTGCGTTAGCAACCCCAGTATTTAGGATACAATATGAATCTGAAAATATGAATGAGTAATTTGGACAGTTTAAGCTTTAGCACTGTGCCAAGAGACTGAATTATCGTGTTAGTTGCTGGGATGATGTCGTCCATGTGAGTGAATTGCTTTTCTCCCTCTCCCAAGGTGACTGCTAGTGACTTCACTAGCCTATTTCCTTTCTCTAATAAAGTCGATGCTGTCAACCGATTAGCCTAGAGACTTAGCTTATCAAACATGAATTTAAACAATATATTAACAAATTTGTTAGTGTTAATAAGGATGCTTTTGACTTGATAATTGATGATTATCATCATTACAACGATAATATCATTTTAGGGATTCTCCCTTGAGGACAAGGTTGTGTCAGTGAATGTGATTGCGCGCGGGGCAGGGGGTGGAGGAGTGTGATTTTCTTTCTTTTGGTTGAAAGCTACGATGCACAATTCCCTCGTCATGGATCTCTTCTAGTAGGCTTACTAGGATGACTCCATTGTTCCAAAGATGGCATGAACTATCCCTGCAAGCCCCGACCGGCTCATCCGAGACTTCCACAACTAGGGCCTTCATTGCCTCTATACGGTGGCTCCGAGCATCACAAAATATTTCAACTTCCTAACACAGATCAATTCCTTGACTAGGCTCTAGAGGTTTCTACTCTCCTGCCTGTCATGACTATGATCCATGTGATATTTGTAGTACTTTTTTTGTATCCTAGAGGAAAGCTCCAACTCTCATCGGTGTTGCTTTCTTCAAGTATTCTTTGTCTTGAATAACATCCACTATCTCTCCATTGATACTCTCAATGGAGTAGTCTGAAGAACATCATAATGATTTGGTGGTTTTTCATTATACTGAATAGGTCTCTCATAGTATTAGTTTGGTCGCTGGTCACGACTCCCTACTTGACCTCTTTGATCGTTTATCTGGTCGGCTCCTTTGTTGTTGTGAGGCGACCGTCCATCTTCCTATCATAGACAGACGGGCCGGTGAGATTTCCTTCGACTTCCAACCACTATTATATGAGGGCTCTTCTGGGGGCGGTGATTTGAAGGTTCAAGTTTGATGGCTTTCTCCTCAGCATTAATGTACTTTTTTTCATCTCCAATAGTTCAACCAATCTTTCGGGTTCCACCAAGCCAAGGTCAAAATAAATCCTCTCACCCCTCGGGCCTTGGGTCAAGGCAGCCTGTACCATATCGGTTTGTAGTTTCTTCACTTCCAACATTTTCCTCTAAAATCATGTGATGTATGAACTCAGGGATTGCACACTCTTTTTGGACCTATGGGCACTTGTAAACTGCTCCAAGAAGAGTCTCACAAATTTAGAAAAGCAAGTGATCACCTCGACCGGTAATGAGTTGAACCACCTCAGAGCTTACCTCAGAGAGATGAAAAAGAAGACAAAATTTATACGTGTCAAAAATTTCTAGCTGACACATCAACAATTCAAATGATGTGAGACGGTCATTAGGATTTGACTAACACACCTGTATTTTAAACTTTTCAGGTCTAAGCTCTTTAGATCTAGAGGGAGAATGCATTCTCCGACTGGTGTAGGGCCTTAATAAATCCAAATCGTTCTCTCCATTAGTGCAGCTTCAACATTGTCCTTGTATTGTAAGTCTCGGGCTTTGTCTGAGCCATAATTTAGTCTCCTGTCGTTGTACCCCGACATTGCTTCTTGAGGAGGGTTCTGCCCTCGAGAAGCGTGTTATCTTCCTTGAGCCATAATAGCTCTAAGGATCTCAGTGTCTGTCCCACTATCTAGATCCTCAGCTCCTGGATCTCTTGTTGCATGAACTCTTCCATGAATTCTCTGGTACATTCCATGTTCACTACCTCTCTTTTGTTACTTTTTTTTTAGTTGTCGTGCTCCTCTTCTTGTTGACGACATGACACCACATTCACCTAACATTTTAAGATGTTGAATATGAAATTATCCGAGAGGCACAACCAAAGAGTAGAGCATCATAGAGAAGAGAAGAACAAAGAGAGCACATTATTGAACAATAAAATTGCATAACCTTTATTCAATAAATGAGCCCCCTATTTATAGATAAGGGGGCCAAGAAATTACATATGTACCCCTAGTCAAATAGGAACACTAGGGGAAACTTTAGGACATGGACATTAACAAGACCGGGAACCTAAAAAAGGCATCTAGCCGAGTGCATAACCCAGTCGATTTTCATTTGTAGGGCGGGTAAATAGTACGCGCCGCCGATCAGATGTTCGGGTGGCTGTTATTGTCCCTCCGGTCCATGTGACAAATCCCACTGAATCGGTTGTGTGAAAATTATGTCGGGATATCCTTTGAACATGTCATTGGTTATCGCCTGATATGAGGGTTGGCCGTCACTCGACTTGTATGAGCCAGACAATCAAAGGCGGACCCCTAATTTTCTCGTTTTGGCCCCTCACTTGCCAAGTCCTTTTCCTTAAAATTGTCAGAATTCTCTAAGATTTGTTCTAAAATATTTTTTTTGTACATGTGGTATATTTAATCTCAAGTTAAAATTTTAAATGTTATAGATACATGAAATACATAAAAATTGTGTGGTATAAATGTACAAGACCCTTCTTAAATCATTATTCTTAACAATTTAAGATGACTTCATTTATATTCTTCTAAATTAAGCACTAATCTTCAAATAGAATTACAAGAATTTCCCGAACTTACAATTATAATTAAACCGACCTTTCTTCACTAGCATGGAGCATCAGGGAAACTGGCTTTAGTGTGTGTTTAGGGCAGCTTATGCTTATTCAAACAAGTGTTTATTTGAAAACGTAGACCACAGGGTCCGAGCGGCGTTCCGCCTGTAGTGTAAAAAACCAACTATATTTTCGGATAAGCTGCTCAAACGTAATTTCTAAACGATAAGACGGCATTTTCATACATCATCGCAGGGAATAAACTGCTCCAAATGAATCTTTAATAGACTCACCCGGCTCACAGAAACATGGACTCAGTCGTTCCACTGCAGAAGAAATATTCCTTTCTGCTCCTACCGCACGGGTCCAAGGTTCTCTGACCTTCACGGGCCAACCCAAAACCTATCATATTGCCCTCTCTATCTCTCTTCTGTCGCCCGTGAGAATTTTGGGAAGAGCAACCGTGCTGTTCTAATCGTTCAGACATTGAACTGTGTGATATGTACATGTTTTGGTGAAAGAATATGTGACATAATAATTACAGAAGAAGATCAGTTATTTAAGAAAAGAGATATTTACTTATATATCTCACATCAATATTTTTATTTTTACATATATAACCCTCGATTCTTTTCCACATATCAAAAATAATACTAATTACATTGAAAGCCCAATCAATCTACGAAAGACTATGCCCGTAAATATAATATTATTGGTATTTATGTCTGAATTAATCCATATAATATTAATAGTTTCAACCATATTTAGTTAATATAATGCTTTTAATGTCTAAATAAGTAAACGTAGTACATTTGAAATAAGTTAAATTTAAGTTATTCTTTAGATTTTTAAAGTTTAAGGCTGCGTTTGAGTTGGCGGCTTGGTTGCTGCGCGGCACCGCTCCACTTTTATTTTCAGTTTGGGGTGACTTCCCCACCGCGGCGTGTCACGATTTCACAGTAACGTAGAACGCACTCAGTGACCCGTGGCCCAACTTCCTCGTCCAGCTTCTTACCCTATGAAATCGCAAGCGATGAACTTCTCCCCTCTCCTCTTCTTCTTCTTTCTCCTCCTCTTCTCTGACGACTTACGATGCCTAGGTCTTCTTCTTCTTATCCTCACGTAGCTCGGTTTCTCTTCCTCGAAGCAGCTGTAAGAATTTGTTTTTTTTCAGATGCTTTGGATCTGGTGGCTACCTGATTATTTGATTGATTTTTTGAGAAGGGCATGATGAATCTTATACCTGCTTGGATTCTCATTAATAACCTGTCTTTTGCCCTTCTTTTGTACATATACAAGTTTGCTTTTATTTTGTTTTGAAATGAATTCTAGCTTCTGAATTATCAAATATGCGGTTGTCACAATCCTATTTTAAACAGAAATCGGAGCAGAATAGTCATTTTTTCAGAAACAACTGTTCCATAACTATTTTTACACAGCTGCACCAAACAAACATCCAGCTTCCCCACAGTAGCTTCCCCGTAGCTTCCTGTGATAGCATAACTCTAACTGAAAAATTGAGAGCTGCAGCTGCTCCAAATAGACCCTAAATATTATATAAATATATAAAAAATTTAGATATATGCAAAACTAAAAAAAATTATATACTAGTTATGGACAGAACACGAAAGACATTGCAAGAGGAATAATAAAATTATTGAGCGTGCTAAATTGGTGAAAGGAAGGCATCGAGGCGCCTGTAGGGTTTCCAAAAAACGAGAGTCACATGTGCGCATTGGCTCGCTTGCCAATGCTTTTCAAGGAATGCTCTGCTGGCCACAATGGCAGCAGAATTTCGTATCTGATGGGTTGCAGGTGTTCTCCATTTCTAATTAAAAAAAATAATAATAAGATAATAATTGAAAAATGGTTTATTAATTATTGCCTTAATAAAATGTTGTCTTGCATATTTTTTTTAGGATTTTAGGCTTTTTAGAGTGATTTCTTACCCAAAAATATGAAAATTTTAAAAGTTTTATGATTTTATAAATGTGGACTGAATCCAAAACTTTGACAAATAATTTTGAAAATAATTGAGAAAAAATAATTATTCAAATGGATCCTTAAGGGATTTAAGTTTGCAAATAATAAATTAACATAAATGAGTATGCATTCACAGTGGCTTGTTTGTAGCAGCTGTAACTTATTAAAAAGCAGCTATCAAGCTACTAAAAAATAATATGATATTAAAAAAGTTGTGGTGATTATTATATATTTTTTTAAAATAAATTAGGACCGTAGCTTGAAATCTGACACCGTAGCTAGCCATGACCTGTGAGAAAACGCAGATTTCACCTCCACTTTTTAAAAAAACTGTCTATGGGAAAATTATTCCATACGGACAACTTACGCTGCGCTGCGTACGAAATTCGCTAATAATCACCGAATAACCAGCGAATAATCTCCGATATCGTGTATTTGAAGATTATCAGAAGGTTATTAGGAGGTTATTGCGGTATTATTCCGAATAACTAGCGAATAACCTCAAATAACCCCACAATAACCTCCACGGTTTTACTTTTATTTTTTTATCTGTTACTCGGGGTATTGTGAGGTTATTGTGAGGTTATTGCTCAAATAACCCTGCAATAACTTCCTAATAACCTGCTAATAACCCCGCAGTTCTTAACTTTTTTTAATCTAATTTAAGATAATATTTCGTCCATTATCATTCTTAACTTTTTTATATATTAATCTGTAAAAGCAAAAAAATAAAATAAAATAAAAATCAAAATATAGAAATTATTGAACTTTTACAATTGAAACATCCAATATATTTGGCTCGGAGCATTCTTTTTCTCTTATATCTCAGCAGGTCCAGGTAAAGAAATTTGGAAGCGGAAGTTTTGGAGAAAAGCTGAGTGGGGGTTCTCCGGACGAAGCCACAGCTGGTGAAAGGCAGAATGATGGCAGCTTGACAGCCGGAGAGACCGTGACATTATATTCGTATTCCTCCATTTATCGTGATTTGGAGCCATCTCCGCGCATTCGATTTTTGGAAGCACCAGCTTTCATAACGAGGATTACAAGCAAATTAAATCTTCAGAAAATTAAATAGCATTATGTTACCAAAACATTATGAATAGGGCTGTGTTTAGACTTATTTATTTAGGATCAATAGATTGAGATCCTTCTTTTTCTCTAATGATTGGATTCTTTTGTCGGGTATTTTTCTTTTAGTACGTCACAATATATTTTACATATGCCTAATTTGCAACATTTAGGGATTTTTTTTAGGGCAAAATTTATAGTAATGTCACTTCTAAACAATAAATATTATAACATTATATCACATCTCTTAGGGTCTGTTTGTAGCTGCTTGAAGTTTATCCGAACTTATCCGGATAAGCGAGTGATCCGGATAAGTTACTTGATCGATAATGATCCGGATAAAGTTTGTCTATCTGTTTGGTTTGTGATTTTGGAAAACAAGTGATTTGCAGTATGTTGTGGAAAAATGACTATTATGCGCTCGAAATGAATAAGTTCGTTAGACTCGTTTGGTTTCTACATTTCAAACAATTTATTTCGATTGTTTGTAAAAAAAAACTGTTTCCACTCTTTTTTATTCCTAAAATTATTTTAAATTATAAAATATTATTTTAAAATATAAAATCTTATTTTCAAATCTTATTTTATAACATAATTTAAAATAAAATGTAGGAAAATTTATGTTCATACCAACTAATTTTAAATTATTTAAAAAACTAGCTACAAAGCTTCACTTCAGTGCGTTCAAACAAATACCACACATTTCTTATGTATTTACAAATATAAATCAATTGCGAAGCAGTGCTCGAGAGTTAAAAAAGAAAGGACGGTAAAAAAAAACAATGAGTCTAATATACTCCTCAGTCAATAAACATATAAAAAAAACAGTACACAGGAGTTTAGAGGAATAAAACATATGATTATCACTCAATAGTGACTATCTACAGATCTATTAAAAAACAAGTAGAATAACAAAATTACAACCAAAATTATGATAATATTCATTTTAAAATGTGGAAGAGGCATGTCTGGAGCAATGTTCTCTGGTTGGGATGTCGTAGAACTCTGAGCAACACTGTGCGCCCGGGATATTGTCAAGTCCCCATCGCTATAGGAAGCGGAATAGATCAGAGTGTCTGCCCACCTGAAGAACTGACACTTGTCGGGACCGTTTGCCCAACGTGGCACCCGTAGAATCGCCGACCGTAGCTATGCGCATGTGCAGTGCGATGTGAGCAACACCGTAGGAAGTCCGCAACGGCAAAACACTTGCTCGGAATTCCTCGAAAACTTTGAGCTCATTTTCCCCGTAGGAAATGCAAAAAAAAAATAGATATTGTTAGTGATGGAACAATTTGTATTGAAATAAGAAACTATTTTGGCTTTTAAGAAGCGGTTGCCAATAAGGATATTGGCCATCCAAGCTGCTTAAACAACCAACACATCCAAACCTGATGTTCCAGCCACTTTTACTTTACTCGTTTCAAAAAATTTTTACTTTACAAAATCAACTCTAAAGGATCAAAATATGGATCACTAGCAGCGGTTGCCCTGTATTTAGGCCGTCCAAGCTATTATAACTCACGAAACCATAGATAATTGCTCTTCTATGAAATAATATTCACAATTTATCACATAAGATTGTAAAAGGATGCCCCTTTCTGCTACCATTCCCAGGAAAATTCTTCAACTATTCTCGGGTAGGGGCAGCAGAGAACAAACCCATACTATAAAGCAGATAATACCAACATGTGTAAGAGAGATGACAATTTGTATGAAAAACTAGTCCCGTTTTACTTTTTAGAGCATTTTCATACATACCACACAATTCTTATGTGTTTACCCAACTATCATAGAATTGGGATATGAAACAACAAAATAACATCAATACCTTCAACAATACCAATGAGAAGAAGAAGCCATTTAATACATGGACTGAATTACACATAATTTCCTTTCACATAAACTTTAAATGCTACAATGAGAAGAAGAAGCCATTTACGGGGCAATTTCTAATAAGAAGAAGCCACGTAATTTCCCTTCACATAAACTTCAAAATTTACCACATATGGGGCAACCTAAGAAGAGCCAAAAAGAGGTCATGCACTTAGGACTATGGCACTATCGAACCATCAGAACTGAGAACCACAAAAAGCTTGAATCTCTGAATTTACATTCATACCACCCAATTTCAAGAGGTAGCTACATACATACCACCCAATTTCTATACATTTACATGTATAACAAACGTACATACATATCACCCAATTTGCTCGTCGTACGCTAAATCCATTCATGATTGCTCGTGTGGATATGTTAATACAATCAAAGAAGCATATTCAAATTAAATGATATTTTCAATGAAGTATAAACAATTTATAAAATGAATAGCATCTCATCTATAATTTGTAAAAGGCAAGCACTTGATCTGCCTATGGCGATTAAAAACACAAACAATAGGGGGAAATTTCGTAAAAGAGAAGGAAGATCAAATTAAAATCAATTTCAGAGCTCCATTAACAGTTTATTTCAATTAATCTATCCAACCCATTCACCATGGATTTATATTGATATTTCATTCTAATCCCTTAATAGTATCTTGCAAATCGTTTCTCATGCATGAATCAGATCTAGGAGGTGAAAAATAATATATCCACACGAGCAATCAAATTAAGAACATAAAAGCTGTGTTGATCAAATCAAAAGCAACATAAAAAGTAAGTGCTCAAAATGTTAGGAGTGAGCTTATCTAAAAAGTGGATAAAAAATATATTGCATGAAAGAGTCTTACGAGTACCAAAGGGTATAGCCGAAGCAACTTTGATACCACTAAATATAGAATTACATATACTAACAAATAAATCCATTCATGATTGCTCTATCACAGTTACGATTTGTTCTCTCAAAAAAGCCATCTCTGATGCACCTTGACCGTCTCCAGTGTATACATCCTCTGATTCCACTTCTTCTTCAGGCATAGTACGTTCTACATCGTATCTGAATTCTTCAGGTGATATTTGAACTGAATCATCTTCCAACACGGCGAATTCTTCATCTAAGGCGGAAGGGTGACGCCGTATGAAATTGTGTAGTGCCGTAGTTGCGACTACTATACGCACTTGTTTCTGAAACGGGTAGCTCAGCATATCACGTAAAATAACCCATTTCTTTTTCCACACTCCAAACGTTCTCTCGATCACGCCACGCAAAGATGAGTGCCTCTTGTTAAATAGTTCTTTCTTACCTCGCGCAACTCCACTTGCTCTTTGAAAATCGGGGATGTGATATCTCGTGTCTGGGTATGGTTTCATATACCCTCGTTGTAATGGATATCCGGCGTCGACCGGGTAGTACTTACCTTCGTAATTAATATAATTCAGGTTTTTAAAAAGTTGACCAAACATAATTCATGAAAATAAATACCTGGAGGTGGATGCGGGAAGCCGTGGCAAGCGTTTCGAGTTGCGAACTTGAAAACACGGCTATCGTGTGCGCTCCCTTCCCATCCAGCCATTACAAATGTGAAACACATGTTGAAATCACAAACAACCATAACATTTTGTGTGGGTGAACCGGAACGTCCAATGTAGCCCACCTTTTCTGTACCAGATACACATGCATGAACGTGTGTTTCATCAATTGCACCGATACAGTCCTGACATACAACTTGTAATCGTTACGAAAGTCACATAAGTGTATCAACAGTAATGTAGAATGTTATTTTCAATCCAAACCTTGAAGAACGGCATGTAGCGATGGTCATTCTCAATTTCTGTTGGAACTTTCTCGAATGTTGGATCATCGGGCTTAACTACCTTGCTAGCCAAACTCACTATGGCATTCAAATCGACAGAGAAAAATCTGCTGATGGTTTCGGAGGAATGTTGGAAGCGCTCCATTGCTCCTCTAACAGATCTATTTTGGGATAAGATATATATCGTTATTGCAAGGACTTCTCTTGTTGATGTTCTGCCTGAGCCATACAATCCATGATTGTTCTGTAGTTCAGTTAGAAGGTCACAAAATATCTCCTTAGTCATTCGGAACATGTTGAAGAACCGGGTCGGGTGGCCTCGTAATAACTCACCAACCCATCTATCCCCCATTTGACTGGACGTCATGCACGGGGTCCGGTCAACGTAAGTAACGTAGTAATAGTTTATCAATATTAACATTACAGCGACTGTGGTAGTGTGGTTAAGTTCTTCCTCCTCCTGGTTAACAAGTTCTTCATCCATTCTACAACAAAAAAAATAAACATAATATTCTATAGACATGTTCAATAGAAGTTAATACAATTTTGACGATACTAGGAAGATAGAGTGATAGGATAAAATGATGAGTGCATTAATGAGAATACATAACAACTTAAATAAATAGTCTCCAACAAAATACGCAAAAACTAAAGAGTCCATGAAATGAAAAGTACAAAGGACACATAATCAATAGAATACATGACAACACAGAAAGTTAATTGTTTAAGCAAGCCCATAAAAATTCGAGTCGGTATTTATGCTCCATCTTTATGAAAATCTTTCTTGTGGCTGGGTCCCGTAGCAACTTCATGTACTTTCCATATACTGTTGCATCTGCTGCAATTTCAGGATATGTACCTAGGATCTCCATACACTCATCAATTGAGTTATCAGTCAAGGCAGCGGTCCTAGCCTTGCAGCTTTCAACGAGTGTCTCAATGGAGTCTTTGAGGAACACCACTCATTTTTTATTTTTTGAACCCTTGGGTGTTTGGAAACACCCGTGGATCGAACATCTTGGTGCACTTGGCTAGTACCTCCCTCTGAAGAGTCACCTAACTGCACTGTAGGTACGGTTTCTACTTCCTCTGGGAGGTCTGCAAACCCCTGATGTTTTGGGGTGAATGCATAAGCCCCTGTAGCGACTACCCCGGGGAACATGCGCTCCAGCTTGTCCTCCAAAACCGGATCAATCCCGCAGGTTTTAAACTTCTTGGCTTGCGGGATTGCCTGTAATACAAATAATCATTTATTATTGAAAACAATTTTATCGAAAAATATGTGTAAGTCATCATATATATATTTGACTTACCAATAGTTTCTCAGCCCACCACTCCTCTGGTGCATCAATGGTCCGCTTGAGTGGGTCCCAACCTAGTCCCGTTGATCTCATTTTGAGATCCGTCCAAACTTTCCAATCTTTCTTCAATTGATCCCATTTATTTTTGAGTTTCGTTCGATCTCAATCCTTTCCAGTCAATTTTTTGAAATTAATCATTAAATTTTGCCAGCCTTCTTTACTGAAATGGGTGTTTGGCCTATTTCCCAAATCCACCTCCTTCAAACAGAGATCACAAAATATAATTGTGACTTCTCTATCCCACATGGCCGATGTTCCAGCCTCTTTTACTTTACTCATTTGGAACTGTCACATAAACATGTTAAAACACGATATTTATTTTCATAAACAGGAGCTAGCTCCAAAGAGTTGGGAAAGTCCTGGTGGCAATAAAAAATGAGATATTTTTGTGTGATACGAAAGATTTTTATGATATTAATGTAAAAAGTAAACTTTAGGCATTAGATATATAAACAAATAAGACTTGATTGGTACGTATATAAATGCCCCATTTATCTTCAAAAAGTAGTTGTAAAGCAACACCACTCAATCGATTACTTGAAAAAAACAAAATCTTGGTGCTTAAAGAATGCTAATTAATAAGCATGCAAACCTTATAATAAAATATGTGAATATTAATAGTCTAACTTTTCATTTATGAGAACATTAATGGAGATTATAGCAAAAACTTCAAGCAACAATAACATTTTGTAAGGTATATCGATTATGACATGTAACACTAAATACAAAATAAAATTAAACATATCCTTCAAAATATTAAAATACTTTCAATGCATGGTATGAAGGGAACAAAGAAAATATTCCGTATCATGCATCCAATAACCACAGAAAAGAAAAATGTTCAATTGTACACTAATTCAAATATCTGAGAGCTATCAAAAGGTTATTAAACATTTGAAAAAGTTTGACGAGATGAAAAAAGTTCAAATATCAGAATTTATGAGACATTTTTGAAGTACACAACAGCCTTGGCGATCTGTGGCCGGCTCAACACAATGAGCAATTGCAGCATCAATAAGAAGCTGTAAGAAAATGGTTGACAGTGTAGTGGAGTTCATAGGATAAGATTCATCTTCAATAATAACCAAGTGGTAGGTAATACAACAAAAAATAAAGGAATAAAAAGAGGAAAAACTCGTGAAAACAAATGCTAATTAGATCATATCATCTTTATCCATATCCCAATTCTTAGGTGTCAAGATTTATTAATCCTTTATTCATTCTAAACATTCCATACAAATGTAACTTGCCAAAAGGAAGCAGTATTCTTTATGGATCACATGATAGATTTTGATGATCACAACAGGAGGCCTTTTTTGAATTTATTTCAAGTGTAAGGCATCATCAGAGAGTTTCTACAGGCAATCATAGCTTAATTGGCATTTAGAGTTAAAAATAAGTACAAGCGAGAACCCAAAGATGCAACCTATAATCATTGTGGGACTCGCTTAGCTAGTATTGAGCACCTCCATATAAATTGATGGAGCATATACATGGCCCGAGGCTCCCACTAATACAAAATGAATGAAGGACTAGAAGTAAAAAAACTGCACATTCTACACATTTTTACGAATTTAACAATTTAATAAATATTTATAAAAATTTAAAATTTTGAAAAATTGACAAAGAACAAATAGTAAATATTCTTCATATTTAAACCTAAGAATAATGAGAAGGGGTGGGTATGCTCATTTATTAAACCAAAGAACAAATGTCCCTCAACATAGTTCTAATTTATTAAAATGGTTTACAAAGAATACTTCTATCAGAAAAATAATGCAAGCAAAACAGAAAATACAATGGAAACAAGAACATTGATCATGCCATGTTTTTATCATTGATTTGTGATGCAACTTTGAGTTTAAACAGATATTGCTCGTTACCCAGCTTTAAACGAGATCATGCCATGTTCAATTGTTCAATACTTGGATAGTGCTTGGAAGAAGAAAAGGAGGAGTACCCAAGAAGAAGAGCAAGATCGAAGAAGATCGGCCAAGAAGCGGATCCGGAGGAAGACGTGGATGGCACGAGATCGGCTGCCGCCGCGAATGCGAATAAGATCAAACGGGAGATTGCTGCTATCGCTTCCTTGTCGATCCGAAGAATGGGAGAAACATGAGCGAGAAGATGCGAAGATTCGAGGGTTCGAATGCGCTGCTAGGTTACGGGAAGAAGCCGAGCAAGGGGATGCGAAGATCGAAGGTCGCGGGAGACTGCTGCGAATGCGCTGCTAGGTTACGGGAACAAGAAAAATGCCGAGCGAGAGGATGTGAAGGTTCGAGGGTCACGGGAGTAATAACATGCGAAATACGCGATCGAAAAAGCGGCCCGCGGGATCACCCCCGCGGGCCGCTTCTTTCACAAAAATAAAACTCCATTTTAAAATATGCACTTCATAAGCGCGAACCAAACAGTGCGGGAGAGTTTTTAAAAACGCCCCCGCACTTATAAGCTGCCCCAAACGGGCACTTAGTATCTCTAATAGTTTTTTGAAGCGCTTAATAGATAACTCTTTTGAGTAATAAATTAGCTTATGGATAAATTTGAAAAAAAAAGTTATGTGATATATTATTTTTAAATTAGGGTTCACATCTCATACTATGGGTATAGCCCAAAAAAAGAGCTTGTTGAATCGGAAGGAGCACTATAGGAGACTCACAAGCAACCACAGACACACTGGCTATCCACTAGTTGACTGCCTCACCGCTCTAGTAGGCCAACTCTTAAAGTCAGAAATTACATGCATACTACTTAATTCTTTATACAAAAAATGAAATGTATTTTACATACATCTCACCTGTTCTTTTATAACACCTAAACTTCAATATTTATCTACCACCCAGTGACATTGGTCGGCCCCTCGATGCTGACGAGTCTAAGTACAAGAAAGAAGTCCAGGAGAATTAGTTTGAGCAGAAGAAAGACCTAAGTACTCGTCTTGACTCCCTTATAACAATGACATATATGTAATTTTCCCTCCTTCCTCTTATTTTCTCTATAGATAGAAAACTCCTTGGTATGTAAAAGGGGACACTTGAAGCTATCTCTCTCCCCCTCATGTAGGGAGCTCGCTCACCTCTTCCCTCATTTGTAATCTCATTAGTATGAAATGAAAGGGGCAGCCAAGCCCAGGGACCACTCCTCTTTGCCCCCCGACGTGGCAACCCTCTCTCTGTTTCTCCACCCCTGGAATCCTGCTCTATTCCCTGTGTATGATCCATAAGAGAAATTTGGATTCAACATCCTAAAAGGTGTGATGAGCATGGATAATGTCGCCATTAAGAATATGAACAATATCAAGGAGAAACCACTTAAAGAGACATTCCTGATAAAAGGCACACAAGGGGAACCTACAGATTCACTCCATTTACTCCTCATCACCAAGCGATCTCTGAAAACCCCGTCTCTCCACATCGACGTACATGAATTTCTTAAAAATTTACTAAATTTATCAAATCTAGTAGAGACGGAGATCTAATCCAATAGAGATGGAGATCTCTATCGCCTTTGAACTCTGCAATGAGCAGCACTTTGACAGGAGTTTGTATTAGTCTCCAAGACTTTAAACACTACCCGGTATCATTGCTCGTGATAAGGGTTATGTTCTCTTAGGTACGCGGTACTATTCACCTAAATCATCACGTGACTACTTCAATCACATCTAAACTTGACGAGGCTTCAAATACAACTACTACGAATAATCAACATTTGGAGATAATCTACTGAATTCACCTTCTTCCACGTTCAATTTTACACCCTTCCATTCACTCGTGAAGATATCAGTTCCACTTCTTTGACAACCAATTCCACACCCATCTTCCATTCGATTTGGCTCTCAAGTCCACCCAAATAATAACAAAGCCTTCTTATGGACGTGTTTGTTACTAACATTGGTCCGAATGTGCACCATTCTACCACTTCAAAATTTTGCCTAATGAGCTCGGTTTGAGGGAGTCCACAACGTCCAAATATGCAAATGCAAATCTCATCAAACCTTCAAAGAAGCTCAATAGCAATTAGCAGCATTAACGATCTAATTTGCACGCTGAGTTTTGCAAATCTCCTTATCAGCCATGGTAAGGATAGCAGGATTTGGGGCATTTAGAGTGTGATGAACCAACAAATAATTTCACTTGCCCACCAAAACCTTGGTCAAGTTGGAAAGACCGACTGACCAAAAAGGCGCCAGCTTAGGATGCAGCGAGTAGTACTAGAAAAAAAAACTCTAAACCGAAGGAAAAAATTTTCTTATTCCATTTTAAACAAACACGACTATACAAAGGATCTGTCCTTCTGTCTTTAAATTATAAATCAATTTATAGATGCTTTTGTCCGACTTGGAGTCAAATAATAGCGATCTTCGACCCCATACATGTTGTTTCATGGTGCATAACTGACCAAAGAAAAATATATTGAGAATTTCATACCGATTTTATATTAATTTTTGATGATATTGCACTTTAAAGAAGGTATTTTCTATGTTTTGTTGCAGGTATGAATTTTTATAGATAATGGAGCAAAAAGATGAGAAAAGGAGCGAATTTGGAACAAAAATAACCAAAAGAGACAAAAAATTGATCTTGCCCGCTGACGGCAAGGAACAGGCCGCCAACGACGCATTTTTCTAGAGAATAAAAAAATATTATATGGGAGCCCGCCGACAGCGAGATCGAGCCCGCCGACAGCGAGCCTTAGCAGTTGGCACATGTTCTAGAAGCCCGCCGACAGAGCCAAGGAGCCCGCCGACTGCGAGAATGTCGGCTCAAGCAAGATTCATTGAATCTAGACGCTTTTTGAAGAGGTGCTTAAGCAACATTTGGAAATATTTCTCCCTCTTTAAAAAGAGACGAATTTAGGCCAAAAGTGTGTCCTTCTCAAGTGTCTTACTAGTGTCTCCAAAGTGTCATTAGTGTGTGTAAGTGTGTTCAAGAGAGTATAATAGTGAGTTTAGTTGAGTGTGTTGTACAAGAAGGAAGAGTCAGATGAACTTCAAGAAGTCTGCTTGGGGAGGAAATTCGAAATAAGTTGTGTTTATTATTTTATAATTTTTTTTTATATATGAAATCCAAGTTTTGTGTTATTCTTCCTATGCATTCTGAGTACTCTTCTCTGTCTTTCTCCTTGTTCTGAGATTTTGTGAAATGAAAAATTGAATTAGTTCTGCCTAAAATATTCAATAAAATTTATCATAATCTTTTTACTTAATTCTTAATTTACTTTCAATCTGGCCAATTGATCTGTTAAAATACGTTGATTTAACAACTAAAGTAAAGATTACATCCAAGATTTGGGGAGGTCAAAGTCTTTGAAAGGAGGGTGCAAATAAATAGGAAAATATTACTTATCAGGTGTAGAATTGGAGATATTAGAGTGACAGACTAAAATCCTCAATTCGTTCCTATCGTTTGGGGGCTGAAGGTTAGCCCTCAGGCGAGGGGAATGTGGGAGCTCCGAAGTGAGAGTCGGTATCCTCCCAGCCTAGCCGCAGATTCAGTAACCAAGCATAGGATTAGTTAATGTTTTTTATGCCTGAACCAAAAGGTAAAAAATAGGAATGCTCCTATTTGGCACAATATAATTCTAACTAATTTAATTATCCATTCACTTAATTCTCTTAATAAGGGGGAAGATACTTTTTTTATATTGCAACTTTCCGTTCAACATTAGTGGTAGAATTTAGTATAATTGTTCTTAATTTACATTTACTAGATACTTATTTCAACTGTTGTAATTAGTTCGTAATTTCTAAACTTCCCTGTGGAATCGATATCCAGGACTCCATTAGAGCCCTGTATTACTTGAAAGATACGTATACTTGCGTTGATAAGGGGTAACGTTGCTATTATTGAATATTTATATTTTACATTTGGTAACACTTATAACGTTAAGCATGGCCATCGTGGGCCAAGTTTTTGGTGTCGTTGCCGGGGAAGTAAAGTAATTATTAAAAGTAATTAGTGCGATAATTATTAAGATAATTACTGGAGTAACGGACTATTTTAAATTACATAAGTTTTAATTTTGATTGTGTATGCGCAAATTTGGAACTAAAAATTTAATATCTTACGATTCGAAATTAGAATGCACTATAAAAAAATTAAAAAACAGAAAAGAGAAATTATAAATTTAAATCAAATGGCGAATAATCCAGTAAATGAAACTCAACCGAGACCTTTAAGAGACTATGCTAACCCTACATTAGATGAAATTCACTTAACTATCCAAAACCTTGATGTAGCGGCTAATTCATTTGAGCTTAAACCTGTAATTATCCAAATGATACAGAATAACCAATTTAGTGGTTCACCAAACAAAGATCCTAATTTACATCTCGCTAGTTTTTTAGAACTTTGTGCTACTTTTAAATATGATGGAGTATCTAATGATGTTGTTAGACTTAGGCTTTTTCCTTTTTCTTTAAGGGATAAGGCTAAGATGTGGTTAAATTCGTTAGCACCTGGATCTATTAGAACTTGGGGAGAATTATCACAAAAATTTCTATCCAATTATTTTCCTCCTTCAAAAACTGTTAAGCTTAGAAATGATATAACCTCTTTTAGTCAGTTTGATAGAGAATCGTTATATGAAGCTTGGGAGAGATTTAAAGATCTTCTTAGGAAATGCCCACATCATGTGTTACCAGATTGGTTAATTATACAAACTTTTTATAATGGATTAGTAGGATCTCTTAGATCTATTATTGATCTTCGTCGTTGGTGGTTCATTAATGTCAAAACCATTTGATGAGGCTTATTCGTTAATTGAAGAAATGGCTACCAACAATTTTCAATGGCCTTCTGAAAGGCTAAATCCTAAAAAAATAGCTAGTATCCATGATTATGATATAATATCTACGTAAGCTTCTCAGATTGCTGCTATATCTAAAAATTAGATCATTATGGAATGAATTATTCTCCTACTATAATAGAAGAAAATTCATCTGGGCAATTTGTGGATGTTCAACCTTCTTATGAAACTTTGAATGCTATTAATAATAGACCCAATAATTCTTATTCAAATTATTAAAACCCTGGTTGGAAGAATCATCCTAATTTTAATTAGAATAACAATTCTACTAATCAACAATGGGCAAACAACTCAGTTAACCCATTAGGAAATTCATCTAATCAAGGAAATCCTAATTATAAACCTTCTTATCCACATGGATTTAATAATAACTCTCAATTTAAGAAAAAGAAGTTATCTATGGAAGAATTGAAATTAAATATAAGTCAACATTTTTAGAATCAAGGAAATCAGTTACAAATTCAAGGAAACTAATTACAAAATCAAGGAACTACTATTAAAAATATTGAAACTCAACTTGGGCATATCGCTACTGCACTTAATAATTGAATTCCTGGAACTTTTCCTAGTAATGTGGAAATTAATACTAAAGACCAAGGAAAAGAACAAATAAAAGCGATACAGCTACGAAGTGGAAAAGAATTAGAAACAAGAGTACAAAAAGAAATAGAAATTGAAAAAGAGAAAGTGGAAACTGAAAAAGAAAAAGATCAGCAAGATCAAGATTTAGAATATCCACTAACACCAATGAAAATTACTATAGAAAAACCACCATCAGCATTTCCTCAGCGATTAAAGTAATATAAAAAAGATAAACAATTTTCTAAATTCATTGAAATCCTGAAGAAATTAACTGTGAATATTCCCTTTGTAGAAGCATTAGAACAAATGCCCAATTATGTGAAATTTATGAAAGATATTCTAAACAAGAAGAGAAAATTCACAGACAATGAAACTGTTGCACTTAGCGAAGAGTGTAGTGCAATTATTCAGAAAAAACTTCCTGAGAAATTAAAAGATCCCGGTAGTTTCACTATAACTTGTGCTTATTGGAGAAAAATTTTATGGAAAAGCTTTATGTGACTTGGGAGCCAGCATTAATCTTATGCCTCTATCAATTTTTAAAAGATTAGGATTGGGAGAAGTCTTACCTACTTCTGTAACTCTTCAGTTAGCTGATCGTTCAGTGACTTATCCTAATGGAGTTATCAAATATGTGTTAGTAAATGTGGATAAATTTATCTTCCTGTGGATTTTATTGTCTTAGATATGGAGGAAGATAAAGAAATACCTATAATTTTAGGGAGACCCTTCTTAGCTACTGGAAGATCCATGATTGATGTTCAAAAAGGAGAATTATCTATGAGAGTAAATGATCAAGAAGTAACTTTTAACATTACAAAATCAATGAAATATCTTGCTATTGAAAAAGATGATGAATGTTTTCGAATGGAAATTCTTGAACATCTACGAAATGAACATTTTAAAGAATATTTTGAAGATAAATAAGAAATAGAAAATGCAAAATTATTTGAAAAAGTAGAAAATGAAAAATTAGATTATATACAAGAAAGATTTGAGATGCTGGATGTTACGGAAAATGCTGAAAAAAATATAGTGCCGTCAATTATAAAACCTCCTAAACTTGAGTTAAAAATTTTACCTACTCATTTGAAGTATGTATTTTTGGGAAATTCTTTAACTTTACCAGTTATTATATCAACAAAATTAAACGAATTACAAGAGAAAAAACTTTTAGATACATTAAAGAAATATAAAAAAGCTTTGGTTGGACCTTGGCAGATATTAAAGGAATTAGTCCTTCAATCTGTATGCACAAAATTATTTTGGATAATGATCATAAACTAAGAGTTGATCTCCAAAGGAGATTAAACCCGATGATGAAAGATGTAGTCAAGAAAAAATTTTAAAATGGTTAGATAATGGTATTATATATCTTATTTCGGACAGTGCTTGGGTAAGCCCAATTTATTGTGTTCCTAAGAAAGGAGGAGTGACTGGTTTTGCACCACCGCTACGTACCTCTTTGACCTCCATACCCTCGATCTTATTAGAATGGATCGGGGTCAGGGTCATAGTATGTACATAGTGGTTAATCTTCTCGTACATCGATTTATATTCTTCGTTTCTTTCATCTTCAATAGGGATTTTGAATTGCGGCTTCTTCCGACTTATTGTCGCTGCTTCTTGTTTGATTTCTCTTTCTTCTTCAGAATTATCTTCCCAATTGACATTGATGGTTGGTTTCCTCTGTCCAATCGTCCTAATGTCTCTACCACGACCTCGTCCCCGGCCTCGACCTCGGATGCGAGTTGTGGAGAAACCTTCACCATCTCGCCGTAAGGGAGTGGTGAGTGATCGTTGGACTAGAACTTCGGGTTCTTCGTTGTCCCGAACTTTCTTTGCTTCATTTGTTATAGTATCTCCGGAGAAGATTGTTTTCTTCGGCGGTGCATAATAAGTCGCATCCTCGTGGATTCCAATTTCATGTACGGAGAATGGTTGTAAGTCACCTTTGATGCCATTGTTCCCCTCCATCGTAGTATTTGATGCACCGATGTAGAGATGATGGTACCATCCTGTTTTCATGTATCCATGGTCGGCCCGGTAGAGCGTTGAACGATGTTTCGAATCAATTATGTGAAATTTCGCGGTTGTCTTTGCTAAGTCACCGGTCTTCATCGATAGCGTTATTGAGTCGAGGGCTCTTTCTCCTTTCCGGTTGAATCCTCTTAATAACATTTTTGTCCGCTTCGAGCTCGCGGGCATCAATTTCCAAGTATGCTTAGCGTTCGAAGATTCATTATATTGATTGATGCTCCTGGATCCACCAATACTCCGGAGAGTGTAAATCTTCCGATTATAATCGAAATGTACAACGGTCGGTTGTGATCTCGCTGTTCCAAGTAGTAGGTCGTCGTCCGTGAAGGTAACACCTCGTCTGTTCTTTTAACGAGCAAACCTCATCTAAGGACTCTCCGGCCATTTGAGCTAAGCAAATTTACGGATCAAGTAAGGCCTTGATCGAGCTTCTCTCATCTCCTTTGATAAGATGAGAGCGTCGTAGATGCTCGGTTGGTACGGTAGTTTCCTAAGATGGGCTAGCACGTTGTAGTCCACTTTGTTTTCATGTGTCTCGCTTCTTCTCGAATGGGTATTTCTTCTGCAGGGTTGGTTCTTCCCGAACAACCACCGCTTCCCTTTGTCTTTTGGACCCATTCTCGGAGGTAGAACTTTTCCACTCCTTAAGTTGACTTCTGTAATTTCCTCTGAATCTATTGTTGAGCTTGCCGGTGTCTTTTCTTGAATCGGAATGACAGGCTCTTCCGGATTAGCTTCAGAGTCTGAAGGCTCTAACTCTATCGTGACTGGAGCTCCTCGAAACTCACAGATAGATTCGTTGCTTGTTGAACTCTCGTAGCCTCCTTGATGGATGTCTTCTTCATTATTTTGCTTGTCGAGATCGTGTATGATTTGAGAATTGTCGTTGGTATCGAAATCGATATCCGGATTATCGTTAGTTACGTAATCGTTAGAAACGATCAAAACGTAGCCAACGCCATCACCCTTATCATTATATGATCCCACCGAAGTGAGCAGATAATCATACAGAGTCAGGGGTTCGAGGGATTTCTCCCCCGAATCGGAAACAACTATCCTAGGATAAGCAGCCCCTAGTCTAGCCTTAGGTGCCTCGGTCTTCTTTTCTTCGTCAATTTTCTTCTTCTCTTCAATCGTCTCCTGTTGAGGTGGTTCTTCTATCGCAAGTGATAGTACCGGCTTAACAGGTTTCAAACTCTGAATTGAAGCTCGCACCGAAGCGGTTTGGATGCTGTCTAAAATCTTTTTCGAAGACCTCGTCCAAGCGGTAGTCCATCCATCGTCAGTCGTATAGGGATCTATCGGAATGATGGGATCGGTCGAGACAACATTGACGGAACCTCCTTTCTGGGGTTCCTTCATGTACTCCTTCGGGATCGTTATATTCCCTTTCCGCAGGTTGTCATTGAGCCAACTTTTGAAGGTAATGCAATCTTCTATTTTGTGCCCAAGCATCCGGTGGTAAGGGCAAAAGTCGGGATCACCTTTCTTGTTGACTTCCTCTCGGTCTTTTAGGCTCGGCAGCTGGAAATCCGGAGTCTTCATCGACTACGGAACATTTTTGGCACTCGCTTCATTCTTGAACGGATATTCTCCGCTCAAAAGCTCTCTTAATGTACGTTGCGGGCGAGACGGTTGTTCATCTTGCGGAGATGACCGATAGCCGGGTCGGGGTTGCTGGTAATTCAGTAGTGGTTGCCTTGCGGCCGTTACGGTGGTATTTGCATCGGTTGCTTGCCTTTGTCAACTCGCTGCGACGATCCCGGATTTCTTTTCAAAAGTCTTTACGGGCTTTTGTTTATCCGTCTTGTCGGTGAAACTTAATTGCTTTGCCTCCTCTTGCAAGCTTCCGGCCTTGCTTAACAACTTCTCGAAAGTCTTAATAGTGAATCCCTCGAGGAGAAGTGCTATCGGGCCGTGAATGCTTTTAAGTAAAATGCCGATTGCGTGTTGTTCTTGCGAGTTGTGGTTCACACTTCATGCTTAAGTTCCTCCATCGAAGTATGTAATCCACCAAAGTTTCATTCGGCTTCTGCTTCTCTATCACTAAATCACCTATAGTGATGTGGTGTTGAGCTTCGGCGAATCGCTTGATGAAGAGGTTCTCTAGCTCTGAGAATGTCTTTACTCGAACCGTTTGGTAATTCGCATACCGGTCGAAGGCGATTCTCGACAGACCGCCGACGAACCGTCGGAAGAGTAATGCATCGCTCCCGCCGGCATTGCAACAACCGGCACGAAAGTGTGCCACATGCCGTCGGGGGTTCCCGGTTCCGTCGAAGGTCTTGAACGGAGGTGGTACGAAGCCTTTCGGGTATTGGACGGCGTCGAATTCTTCGGGGTAAGGTCTACCCGTCCGAATGGATGTCCCGCTCTTTGATTGTGCTAAGGCTTCTCGCACTCTGTCGTTCCACCAAGTTCTTGATATCCTTTTCGGGAATCATACTTTGTGTCGTATCCTTTTTAGCCGATCATCCCCATTGACGGACGTAATCTCCTTTCCTCCGTCTACAATGTGAATAACCTCCGGGGTGTTTCTCTATGTGGTTGTACTTCGACTGCGGAGAGTGGCCGGAGCTACGGCCATCTCTTCCATCCTTTTTGCCATTTGAGCGATCGTATCATCTTTTTCTTGAAGCTGTCTTCTCATCAGTTCTGGCTCCTCTCTTTCTGCGGCTGCAGGAGCACCTTGCGAAGCTGATGAAGCTCGTGTCTCAACCATGTTGATTTCTGCGTATTCGTCGTCCATAAATTCCGATGAATCAATCTCATCTCCGAACTTTTCTTCTCTTTCTTTTGCCGAGCGTCGGATATCGGTTCTCAACTTTTCCATGGCATCTTCTAGCGGGGCTTTCGTGTGTCTTCGTGGTTGTCGTGCGATAGGCTGTCGGGTCCCTTTCTCACGAGTCCCCTTCATCGCGGTAGCACTTTCTTCGGACTCAAGTCTCCCGGCGAGACTTTCTTTCTCGGGCCGTTGTTTCGGTCTCAGCCGCCCGATGGTGGGATGCCATACCATCCTTCGGCGGCAGAAGGTCTAGGACCGGATGGTCGCGTCGGCCAAATGCTTGGAAGGTGGTATCCTCCTTAATTTGTAATCCCGAGACGACAACGGGTGGACTAGCCTTCATTCTTTTACTTGGCTTTTCCGTCATGATGGCGGGTTCTACTCGGGGCCCAAGACGGGATTTGACCGGCACCCGCCCTATCCTTCGTAGAATTTCGATACGGGCGGTTTTCCTTCTTTGCTAACTTTTCTACCAAAGTTTGCGGTCGAGCAAACGGCGTAGTTCTAGTTCTTTTCTTACGGCTATCGTTGTAATATGCGGGTCGTGGTAATTTGGCGACAATCTTGCGAATGTTTTCTTCATCTTCTCGCGGCGGAGAGGGGATGAAATCTGCTTCCTCCCAACGGTGGTATGTATTCGAGCAGCGGTGTATATTCGCGGCTTCCGGAATTTCCTCTAGGAAAGCAATTTCGGCAGCCTCGGCTTCTTTAGCGATCCTTCTATTTCGTTTCTTCTCCGGGTCTTTGTTAGTGACGGAATTCTTGAACCGGACCCGATCTCGAAAACAAAAGGTCTTACGGGAAGATCCGTACCCTCCACGGTAACGGGTCCATCATAATCTTGGATTTCTTTCCCTTTGATTTGGCAAAAGTCGGGGCGAGGTGCGAAACAACTAGACCAGGTGGGGGTAGAAAGAACGAGTCCTCCCGTGGACGTCAGTATTCCTCTTAGTCGGGATCCTTTGCAGAGGAGGGAATTCTTGGGTTGACCTAAGGTTGAACTCAAGCAGCGGTTCTTCAGCTTCGTGTACCTTGTTCATCAGTGCAAAGAGGGAGACGTTGGTGACCTTGACGTTCGTGTTTTCAAATCCTTGTCCAAATCGGATGATTCCATTGTCGGGCAACTCATCCTTATAGACGGCGAGGTCCGATCCATTGGTGAAGGAGAAAATCGGCTTCGGGGCTTCCATTTCGCAGGGTAGATTCGGTTGTCGGTCCCGAGTTATGCTTCTTTTCTTTAGGACGAAAAGAAAGGGATTGAAAAGAGTCCGAACTCATTCATGTTCATGTATTTATAAAAAGGAATCACTTATTAAAGGGTTTGTTTATTTAGAACGGAGTGTTCAAAGGTGTAGAGAAGGTAAGGAATCTGAATCGGAGTTGGAAAGGAAAAGAGAGTCTTAAGCAAGACTTCTCGACTCGAAGGATCACTCCTAAACTAACACCTATCGGGGTCCACCCCACCTCGTAAATGAGGTAAAAGGATCTCGGAACCTCTCTGTTTATGGGTGTCTAAACGAGTGGCTCCTAAATCCGAGAGAATGTTGGTTATACTTGTTCAAGGTAGAAATGAACACAGTATTCCAACGGAAAGAAGGGTAGTTTGATCCATTAGGGACATGGATACACTACCGATTTTTGAAAGCAGAACTATTTGATTAAAATGGAGAGAGGAACTTTCCCCAGCGGAGTCGCCAGAAGTTGTTGGCATATTTTTAGGTTGTGTGTTTTATTTTTGAAAAGAGAGTCGCCTACAAAAATTGTCGGCGAATTTTAATTTAATTTAAATAAATAATTTGAAAAGTAGTATTTGATTTTGAAAATAATTTTAAATTTGAAAATTTTAAGATATGAAATCAAACTGATCTCACATCCCGAATAGTTTATATAAACGAGCGCCGCACCACAAACCGTGTATCTATCCCGAAGAATAGACACACTGCTTGATAATGGGGCTCGATTAAATAAACTAGAAAGGTTTGTGACATCCGTTTGGTCTGCGAACCAATTTTATAAGCCGACAAATTCCCCGCTTAATATGAAACTATTAAACAGGGTTTATATTACTCAGGTTCTTAAAGTTCCCTATAAGGGCAAGCCCCTATAGTTAATTACATCTTAAGTGACGGGAATCACCTAAGAAAACTCTCGATAATAATCAATAATTTTGCTCTCAAGAATTTCAAAGTTTAAGTTTTCAAGGGGTTGAATTTTGGAATTTCAATAGGGAATGGATCAAATTTGGAACATTTTTATTTTGGGAATTCAAAGGAAGAAAAGTAGGAGAGATCACGCATTCGAAGCGAGCTTCGGTAATCTCCCGACTATCCTATTGTTTGGCTTGGATTTAGGAAAGTCCTAATGTTTATCTAATGTTTTAATCTTGCCAATTTTAGTTAATTAGGGCTTATATTTATATGATAGAATCATACAAATTGCACAGAAGATATGAGGGTTTATGTCGTACCGGACGACTACCTCGGAATCCTAAGACCGGTTAGGGCTTAATTTGCAATGCAAATGCCTAACGAAGAGTTGAGGATTTATGTTGCACTAGGCAAACTACCTCGAAGTCCTATGGCTTTGTTATTTAATACTAAGAAAGTTTTGTCAAGTAGGTTCAAGTTTCGTCGACGACGATGGCCATGCCGCCCACCATGCTCCGAGCTCCTTGTTGTTGCAGAGGTTTAGTTTTAGAAATCATAAATCGGGAGATGAGAGAAGTGTTCGGTTTAGAGAAGTCTTAATTTCCAAGTGTTTTTTGTGTTTTAATTAAAACGGATCTTAAAGTTGATTAAACGAACCGATTAAGATCCCACGGTTCCGTCATCCCGACACCGTTATTTTCATCGAATTCACTTAGTCCGGATGAATTTGCTAAACTCAACTAAATGAGTTCCGCACTTTCATTTAGACCGTGGGAAATCCCGTTAGCAACACGTGGGTTACATCATCCGAGGTATTCCCGATCATTCAATGAGACGTTTTAATTTAGTTGTAGTTGTAGTTTTGTGTTCGTTTGTGATTAAATTTTGAGTTGTCTTATATTTTGAAATGTTGTGGAGGTGAATTTTATCTTGTAGTGTCTTTTATTTTAATTTTGGGTTTCAGCTTTGGTTTCTGTCCTAAAGGTGTAGGTTTTCATGCAACTGTTGTTTATCATGCAAGAAAAATAAGTGCGATGCGATTAAATAAATTGCAATAAAATAAATTGCAATAAAATAAAAGCGTACCTGGAGGGTCTTCCCGTCATCCCAAGCTGCACTTAAAACACAATTAGAATATTTAAGCAAGTTCCTAGGTAAAGCTAAGGGAAAGGTTTTGGTTTTCTACCAAGTTCCTAATCCTATAGCTAGTCGTTTCCTATGACGTCTAGGTTCTTTGTGTTTTTGGTTTGAAGACGATTTTCTTCATCAAAGAACAATTAAGTTCAATTGTTTTTGTAAATATCCTATCATATTGAGGAAGTGCTTAAGAAGAATCTTAAACATCTTTTCAATATTTCTAGGATTGTTTCAAGTCCAAATGAATTTAATTGTGTAAATGAATCGATCGTCCGAGGTTTTGAAGTTTTGTTAACTTGCTCGATGAATTAGGACATTTGAATGTCACTATAAGTGAAGTAACATTTCATTTCAATGTTCTATTTAGGAGTTATGATAACTAAAGCTCCTAAAGGCAAAATGATATTTAATGATTTGTGATTCAAATTTAAGTTCAAATTAATGATTTAAGTTTGAAATAGTGTTCAAGTTATTTTAGATTTATTTCTTCATGTCTTAAGTGAGGTTATTTAATTCAATTTAATTTAATTTAATTTAATTTAATTTAATTTAATTTAATTTAGTTTGATTTGATTTAATTTAATTCAATTTAATTTATTTGATTTAATTTTTTAATTTAATTTAATTTAATTTTAATTTAATTTAATTTAATTTAATTTAATTTAATTTAATTTAATTTAATTTAATTTAATTTAATTTAATTTAATTTAATTTATTTATTTAATTTAATGTATTTAATTCATTTAATTTAATTTAATTTGTTTATTTAATTTAATTTTAATTTAATTTAATTCAACTTTTAATCTTAATTTAATTTAATTTAATTGAAAATTTTTGAAAGAGTTTAATGATTTAATTTTAGTTTAATGATTAAGTCTTTTAATATTTTAAGTTTGAGTTATCATTTTAATTAAGAGTTGAGTATTAATGAGATGATTAATTTAGGGATTTTTAAATTAAAGAATAAATCTCTTCCTAATAATATCCCTATTTTAATAATTCCAATTTTATTATTCTTCCAAATTCAATTAATTATTTAATTAAGGTTTAATCATTTTAAATTACTTAATGGGTTTCTACCCTTCAATTATTTAAATTTCAATCATCCAAATCAGATTAGGATCAAAATATTTTACTTGTTAATTTTTATTAAACCTAAAGTTTTAATTAAGGGTTAAAATTTTAATTACCATTTTGCCCTTTAAGCCTAATAATTTCATAACTCACTAAATTGAACTCAAATGAACTTGAAATTTTTATGTGACTTCACTTATGTGTCAATAAAGACATGAGAGGAGAAAATGTGATTTTTCTGCATTTAATTTATTTATATAATTATTTTTAGTAGAAAATAGAGATTTTCAAGGAAAATTCAATAATATGACCAAGGGAAAGTTTCTGTCCTTAAGAAAATTAGGGGACATTCCTAATGACCAGAGGACCACTTGAACCAAATTTTGTAATTTTTTGAATTATATTTTATTTATTAGAATTATTTTAAGTTCTGGAGTATTAATTAATTTAAAAATAAAATAAATGTTGAAAAATGAATTTTATAATTTTTAAAATTCTCTCTGATATCAAGGATTCCAGAGAACCAAACTTTGCAATTTTCTGATTTTTCTTTGATTTATTATAATTATTTTGGTGAAAATGCTAGAAAATATATTTTTTTAATTTTAAAATTACCCTAGAGCTTTAAAAATCAATATCTCACTAAATAGACCTAGGAAAAATATGGGACTTGTTCCCAAGTGATTAAAATTCAAAATATAACATTTTAGTGAATTTTATTATTTTTGTGATTTTTATTATTTTTTAATTATTAAAAATATTAAAATAATATTAAAAATCAACTTTTTTAGAAAATTAAAATTTTAATTTTCTTAAACTCCCCTGATATCAGAGAGACTCCAAAACCACTTTGGTGAATTTTTGAAAGATATTTTGAAAGTTATGAATTTTTAAAGTTTAAAATGACTAAGTGGCTTAATTAACCCAATTAGTGGGGCTAACCAAGTCCAATTGACCTCAAATTTTTATGATGGGTTCCTCTGATCCTAAAGGTCAGTGGAGAATTGATTTCAAGTCAATTTGATCTATGGTTAACTCTAATTAATTAGAAACCTATTTTGGGTGTTTAAGCCAATTAGGGTTAATCTAAGTGAATTAACTCAAATCCTATTTTTCCTAGGGTTCTCTGGTCATAAGGAACATCACCAAATTTTCCTAGAATTTATTTCACAACATGCTAATTTTTGAAATTAAAATACTTAAATCAGCAACATGCATTTGAAAAATCAATAACTTTTCACGAGATGGCCTCCGACCTTGGAAAATTCAGGGAATGTCCCTAAGTTCGGAGGCTTCAAAAGCCCTATAGTCTCATGCCATGGTGAATTGTATACATGCATGGAGAATTAAAACAATGCAGGGAGTAAATAATTAATTAAAAATAAAATACCTGGACAAAATTAATTAATTTCTTTTCCACATTATTCTCCTCCGTTCACCGAGCGAGGGGGTATTTTTATTTTATTTTTGTGATTTTTCTACACAAAGATATGGATTTTTAAAGTTCTCGGGAATTAAATAAATAGAAAAATACCCTATTTATCTACTTAAGTGACGCGCGCCGCCGCATCCTCGGCATCTCCGAACTCACACGCGTCGCGCTCCCATTCGACGCCGCCATCCGAGTCGCCGGCCGGGCCCCGCGGTTCTCGTACCGTCTCCTGGTCCGACGCCATCTGAGCCGTCCGTCCGCGCGTGTATTAAATGGACGACATCCGTTCATCGTCCATGACTGGTGTGATCCCGTGACCGTCCACACTCTAACCCTAAGAACTCACTCGATTCTCAATGGATTTTCGTGTTCTTATGCTCTATGGATTCGTCTTGAAGAGACGAACACATCCATACGGTAAACATGCATAGAAATTAAGGCATTTGAAATGGAGAATCTCCGTAAGCTCGGGATGAGGAATTAGCTCATACCTTTGCTCGGAGAAGTGAAGCTTCGATCCGAGAGTTGTTGCACCTTCGATCGGATCCCGGCAAGCTCCGGATGAAGTCTCCTGGTCCAGTGAATCGTCTAGGTTGAACTTCGACCACGACTGATCACAAAGCTTGGAGTCCGGAGCAACCGGGTGGCCTCGGAGATGGGGCTTTTGCTGGTGGACACCTTCCCTCGGTCCGGTGAAGGTGTAGGACCAATCAATTTGGGGATTGGTTCACCGTGGGGAAGTGTCCTGGTTTTGGGCTTGGATTTCAACTCCGAAATCGAGCTCGCGAGAGAAGAAATGGCAGGGGGATCTCATCGGGGATCAAGTGCTCGTGTATGAGGAGGGGTCCGGAACAATTTTGGCGGAGTTTTGGCAAGGTTTGTGCAACTCTCCTCTCATGGCCGTGAGGGGGTGGTGTTTAAATAGGCATGGTCGGAGGGCCTCCCGGGGGGTTTAATGGTTGGGATCGGCTGCTGCGGTGAGGAGAAGAACACTGCAATGGCCATTTGGAGTGAGGCGGCTCGAGCAAGGTGGAATTCCAAAATTTGGCTCCTCCCAAGGTCTCGGCCATGGTGTTTTCCGGCGACCGGGGTGGTCGGCCGGCAGGCAAGGGTCACCCTCGGGGTCGAGTGGGTCGGTGGCCGGGTGTTTGTGCAAGCGATCGGCAATGGCCAAGTGTAAAGGAGATGGCTTAGAATGGAATGGGGAAGAGGCCATTTTGGCTAGGTTTGGGTCAACCCATCCTTTTGGGCTAGGTGCACCACCCAAGGTCTGGTCTTGGGCTGAAAAGAGTCACTTGGGTCAGCTGCCATGGAGTGGTGAAGTCTCCATCCATGGATTAGGTGGCAAAGCATGGTTTAGAGTGTGACATGCTTAAGGTAAAAAAAGGCTTAAGAAGGATTAGGAAAGGGGGTCCTCCTTTTTCCATTAATGGCTTGATCACATGTCAAACTCTCCATGGCTTCATGTGGCTTGTCCATGGCTTGCATGGCTTGTCTTTGGCTTAGGGAAAAGTTTAGTCAATTTCATAAAAATGGGTTTTAAGAATTTTGGATATTTTGGTGTGAATTTGTATGAAGCTTGATTTGGAATGGTTTAAATAATGATTTTGAAACTTAGGGGTGATTTTGATTAAATGGATGATGAAAGGAAGTGTCATGTGGGCTTTAGGGCCAAATTTGGGCTTTTATATTTGGTGGAAATGGGCTTTTAGGGAGGTTTAGGGAAGTGGGCTTTTAAATTTAAAATGGATTTTGGGATGAGATTTTGGTAAAGGCTTGGGCCAAATAATTGTTGAGTTTGGTTTAGGGATGCTTCATGAGTGGTTTGAAACAAGTTTGAGGTGATTTGGGTTTGAATTGGTTTGAATTTGGGTTTAATTGGTAAGTGGGCTAAGGTGGGTCAAATTGGGCTAACTTGGGCCAATGTTGGGCTAGAGTTGAAATTGATGTAAAATTAATGTTGGGAAATGTTCATGGAAGTGTTTCAAAGAGGTTTTGGCTTTGGTTAGGTTTTGATTTTGGGGATTTGGGCTCATTTGGGCTAGGTTTGGGTTTAGGTCAAAAATGGGCCTTTTAGCTTTGGGTTAAATTTGAGTGGGGTTTGGATCAAAGTTTTGGGCAAATCATGTTAGTGTTTTGTTCATGGGGATGTCAAGGGAGGTTTAGAAAAGATTTGGGGTTAATTGGAGTTGAAATGGGTGAGTTTGGGTTAGGTTTGGGTCATAGGTCCAAATTGGGCTTTAAGGCCAAAAGTGAAATTGGATCCCAATGCCAATCAAATTGGGCTTGTATTTGGTCTAGATTGGTGTTGGGGATGTTGAATTGAAGTTTAGAATTGAATTGGACCAAAATTGGGGTCAATTGGGTAGATTTGGTTTGACATTGGGTTTACTTTGGGTTAAAATGGGTCAAATTGGGGATTTTGATAAAAGTGGGGTAAATTGACAAAATTGGCCCATGGTGTAGTTGAACAAAATGAAATTGGGAATATTTGGGATTTTCTGGAATTTTCTGGGAATTTTCTGAATTTTTGGATTTTTGGGTCAAAAGGGGTATTTTGGGTATTTGGAAGGTATTGGGGGGTATTTTTGGAATTTTTGGCATTTTTGGGCATGGATGACCAATTTGAGTGATGTGGGAATGTTTGAGATTGATTTTGGAGAAATTTGGGTGATTTGGAAATTTTTGAGAAATTTGGGCTATTCAGGGCTTTGGGTAGGTTGGCGGGTGTTGGGTCCCGGGGGTCAAAAATTGAAAATTTGGGAAATTGAAGATTGGGTGGATGTAAGTGAAATAAAATCATTTTTGTTGAGCCATGAAGCCATATCAAGCCCACATGAGCCATGAAGGGACTCATTTGAGGCATTCACTATGTTGTTCCTAACCCTCTTAGCCGAGGGCTTAGGGGTTAAGGACCATCCATGTGAATCACCTACATGAGTCGGGAGGTCAAGTTAGGTATAGGTGTGGTTTAGGAGGTGTGTGAAAGTGTAGTGCATAGGTGTAGTGTATGTGTAAGTCAACCCTTCACTGGACCGAGCCACCTGAGGCGATCCTAAGGCCAAAGAGTCCTATAGGAACTCATCCTTTAAACTTCCACATTTGATTTCAACCCTCTAGGTGATTAGGGGTCTATAGTCAAGTTTGTGGAGCTTGCAGGGAGTTAAGAAGTGGTTTGAATTTCTAAAAGGTGGGTCCCAATTCTAGTCCTCTAAGATAGTCAAAGGAAAAGCCTAAGGCTAGATCCTAAGTACTAAAGAGAAGAAGAGAAGACCTCATCAAAAATGAGGTCAACAGAGCGAGACTGGGCAATTTTTGCCTTGGCCGCCGACGGTTTGTGTTATCAAAGAATCCCGCTGACAGTGAGATCCACGCCGCCGACGGCGAGTTCGACGAGTGAACGGTTTAGGGAGTTATTTTGACGGTTTCTGGCGATTCTAATTGTTTTCTCTTTAAAAACTCATAGAACTCAAATTCTAAACTATCTACTTCCTAAAATTGAATTGAAACTCCACCAAAACTCATCCTTATGGTATCCAATCACCATGAAATCCCTAGATATGGAGTGTTCAATAGAAGAAAATTTATCAGTTGCGAGGCTCAGCGATTATTCAATAAGGTTATGATGAAAAAGAGATTGATCAAGGAATGCAGATTCGTGAATTGAGAAGAGGAGAATTCGACGACGCTGATAGAAGAAATGATTGTGCGACGACGTTGGGAAGTGTTGTGTTATACTACCTCTGCAGTAGTCATCCCTGTGGTAAAAGAATTCTATGCCAATTAACACGGAATCAACCACAGAGTCGTCTATGTGTGAGGTAGATGGGTAACTTTTACTCCTTCTAGAATTAATTAGTTATATTCTATCGAGAATACACCTTTTTGCCACTACTCCAACTTTGTCCCTATAAGGAATAATATGAATGAAATCTATCATTACTTGACTGATGAAGCGGAAGAATGAGAAATGAGAGAAAATGGGTATGTTACTTTCTCTGCATCACTTCTAAATCTCGTTCCTAAACACTGACACTTCTTCATTTCTTCAAAACTGTTGCCTACTATGAGAGTCAGCAAAGTTTCTAAGGAATGTGTGATTCTGTACTATTGTATTCAAGCGGGATTATCTATTTATGTTGGTTCGATAATTGTGAAGTCTGCTTTAGGCCTAATTGTTCATGGATCAATTTATGGGCTTGGACATCCTTCTACAATTTTTGCACTCTGCAGTCAGAACCAAGTTTCATATGAAGTTTGGGAGAAGGTACTTCTACCTTGGAAACCTTTAGATCCATCTGATATGTTTCTTACACTGGATGATAATAACGATGCGGCTATTACTGTGGATCAAACATCTCAGAATTCTTTTTCAATACAGCCTCTGACTGATAAAATTGATATGATCTTACGGAAAATTAAAGGACTGGAAAAAGAGGTACAAAACGTGATGACTTCAATTAATAACATCTCTGACTTATTTGATCATATTGACTGGAGAATGAAAGAACATTTCGATCATTCTGGACATCTTGAAGCTAGTTTCATACGGCTTATGAGAAAGAAAGGATGGATATAAGTAGATTCTACTAAGAGTTTCCTTACAGGCCCTTCTACGATCTTTTCATTCATTTACGTTCAATAGATAATATCAGAGATGAGTTTAGCACTGATTCTGATGAGTATAAGGTGTTCGTAATTGCTTATGTGTTGAATTAGTTTGGAATTAAATTTGTGTGGTTTGCACTTGTGTTATTTTAGATATTTTGATCTCGGTATAGATGAGATTATGCATAGATTGTTTGTTTTCCGCGTTTTGAGTATTGTGGTTTAGATTGCGATGCTAAATTTGATATATTAAGGTTGAGAAAATACCTTGTTATAGTATGTTGTGTACAAGTATTATAAACGCTTGGATTTTATATATATAAGTTGTGATGTTTGTGTTGTGTAAATCTTTTTGAGTTAAAATAATATCTAATCACAGAAAAATATATTTAAATCAATTGATCGAACGTAAATGAGGCTTAAAAATACAAAATATAAAAATTTATTTTTTTTAGAAAGCCCGCCGACAGCGCCCTCGACGCCGCCGACGGCGAAATTTTCCCGAAAGAATAGACCTCTTTGAATTAATTAGCCCGCTGACGGTGAAATTTTGCCGCCGACGGCGAGATTCGTAAAACGCCTTTATTTGACCGGTCAACCACCACTATTCATCATCCCCAACCTCTAAACTCCAAAAACCGACCTAGGGCTTGAGAGATCTTGGATTTGGAACGTTTCAACTCATTTTGACTCCGGATTTCATCTTCCCTTGGTAAGTGCTTCACTCCCATGCAAAGATTTTTTATTTTCACCGTGTATTTCTTCTACATTTAGGAATTTTGGAAATTCGAAAATGTGAAGAAAATAGTTGGAAGAAATTCATGGAATTCATTTTAGATTACTTTAAATCACCTTTGGAAGCCATTCTAGTGTTGTTTTGGAATTTAGTTGAGATTTTTGTAAATTTGATAGATCAAAAAATGGCTCCACGACAGAAGAGGCGACTCGACTTTGACGAGACTCGTTTTGTAAACGCTAAGGCTCAGTCAAAGTACAACTTTATTATCAAAGCAAAAAAATGCATTCAGGATAGAGTTTTCGAGAATCCGGGAGGAGAAGTAGAACAAACCATTAAGGAGCGAAATTGGGAAAATTTTTGTTACTCGACGAACAGAGCTGCGGTAGAAGTTGTAAAGGAATTTTACGCCAACCTAACCCAGATAGAGGACATGCCTGTAAAGGTTAGAGGATTTTTAGTTGATTTTAATGCTGCTCGGATAAATTCGTTCTACAAAATACGACATCTTCATACCAGTGATTATGAAACGTTCGGAACAATGGAAGGACCGCTGGAGGAGGTGATTGACTTTCTCACTGATGGGAAAGGAACGTGGAAAATGAAGCAGCGTGAACGGGTAAACTTCCCTCTTTCCATGACGAATGCCACTTCTAAGGCTTTGCACTATTTTATTTGCTCAACCTTATTACCAACTTATCATCATAGTGAAGTATCGAGAGATAGTGCAGTTCTAAATTTTTGTATTCAGAACAATAGAAGTATAAATCTGGGAAATATTATTTATAAAAACATATTAGTCATTGCAAATAGTGAATCAGGAGGAGGACTGGGACATCCTGGTCTGATATATGCACTCTGCTAGTTGTCTGGAGTAAAGGCTAGAGATGATGAGGAATGGGTTCATCCTATGAAACCATTACAAAGGCTAATATAAAGACTTATGAATCCCACGAAGGATGGAGATCTGGGACAAGGAGCACTGCACCTTCAACTAGTAGGGATATTCCCTGTACTAGTTATGACCCTCCTGCCTATAGTTCTCCAACACTCCATGACTTGATGAATGAACTAACTCTGCAGCGAAAAAGTTTTGAGAAGTTGGATGAAAAGTTGGAGCATATAGAATAGAGGATTGGAGGATTAGAGCGGAGGCACGATTATGATAGTGAATATCTCCAGAGGCATTCTGAGTTTGAAATAGCTTATTGTGATGCAGAGAATCGCTATAGGAGAGGAGAGGTTGATGTTACAATTCCAAAGTGCCCTCGTTATACACACTACCAGCCCAATCCACCTGCTGAACAGGGAGATGAGAATATTTGATGGGATTTTAATATTTTCCCTTAGATTCGGTGAACAGATATTTGTTGTCATATGTATGTTTTTTTTCTTTACTTTAGTAATTCAGTTCTAGATTTATATTTGCTGTGTTGTATAAGTTATTTACATTAGTTTAGCTTTGTTAAAAATAAATAGTTATTTTTATTTATTGCAGATTGTGATAGTAACTCTGAAATTCAAGTAGTAAAATATATGTGATCGTTGTGTTTAATGTGTTTAGTATAGTATAATTAAATGTAGTAGGAAATTGTGTTAGTAATTTGTGTTTATTTCCAAAATTTTCTTACCCAGCAAATTTTCTAATGTTATATATGTATAGAAAGTTCTTAACAGCATAGGTTAATAAAGTGATGAGATGCAAAAAGAACCTGCAAAAGCTTCGAGGAAAAGGGGAAATACCTAAAGCACAAAGGTAAGATTTAAATTTACAGTATTTTTTTCTTTCCACCTATATGATTAGATAGAAAATTTTAAGTTTGGGGGAGAAAATAATAAGATTAATTATTATATGTTCTCAATTAAATATTTAAAAAAAATTAATATTATTATTAAAATGATTTCTGTAGTAAATTTAATTCAGTCAACTAGAATTAATTTATTTAAATATTATAGAAGGTTAAAAGAAATATTTTTGGTGATTAAATTAATTCTATGGATTAAGATATTTGGGATAAGAGGATAAGATTATAGTCAACTATTTTAAGTAAGGAAAACTATATTTTGAGATATTGAATATCTTAGGACTTTAGTTGAGAAAGAAAAGATTGAAACTCAATAAGGTAAAAACTATGAAATACATATAAGATAAGAAAATGTTTCAAGTTTCAATTTTAGGAAGAGAAAATTGAAGTTCAAAATTATTAACAGGTTATCCAGATACAGTAATCCTCACTTGAAAAAGAAAAAGAAGGATTGAAAAACAATCCCTGAAAAGAAAAGAAAAAAAAAATGATTGAAATGCAATCGAGATAAAAAGAAAAAGTGAGGAGAAGCTTGAGGAGATGCCTTATCAAAAATTAGCTTCATTTGAATCAACCTAAAGGGTAGACTCAAAAACATTCCTGAACTTATATATATAAATTAGTATTTTTACTGGATAGTGTTTTCATGAATTTCCTATCTTCTGAACATCCCAAAATAATTTAATATTGTAACATATAGTCATTCTTGAAATAAATAGAAGACTAGAACTCTTAAACTTGATGACTAGATAGCCTTACATCTATAGAGTTAACTCAATTATCTAAAAATCTTTCAAATAAACTTCACTATAAAATTTATTTAAAATCAAATTCACAGTATTTCTGAATTAAAGCTTTACTACAAATAATCATTACTTTTATGTGGTATCAAGATTATTTGAGGACAAGTAATAGTTAAGTTTGGGGGATTTTGACCAAAAAAATATATATTGAGAATTTCATACCAATTTTATATTAATTTTTTATGATATTGCACTTTAAAGAAATGTACTTTCTATGTTTTGTTGCAGGAATGAAGATTTATAGATAATGGAGCAAAAAGATGAGAAAATGAGCGAATTTGGAACAAAAAGAACCAAAAGAAACAAAAATTAATCTTGCCTGCCAATGGCGAGGAATAGTCCACCGATGGCACATTTTTCCAGAGAATAAAAAAAATATTATATGGGAGTTCGCCGACGGCGAGCCTTAGCAGTTGGCACATGTTCTAGAAGCTCGCCGACGGTGCAAACCAGCCCACCGACGGCGAGAAGGTCGGTTCAAGCAAGATTCATTGAATCTAGACGCTTTTTGAAGAGGTGCTTAAGCAACCTTTGGAAATATTTTTCCCTCTTTAAAAAGAGATGAATTTAGGCTGAAAGTGTGTCCTTTTTGAGTGTCTTATTAGTATCTTTAGTGTCTCCAAAGTGTCATTAGTGTGTGTAAGTGTGTTATAGAGAGTATAATAGTGAGTTTAGTTGAGTGTGTTGTACAAGAAGAAAAAGTCAGAGGAACTTCAATGAGTCTGCTTGGGGAGAAAATTCGAGATAAGTTGTGTTTATTATTTTATAACTTTGATTTTATATATGAAATCCAAGTTTTGTGTTATTCTTTATATGCATTCTGAGTAGTCTTCTCTGTCTTTCTCCTTGTTCTGAGATTTTGTGAAATAGAAAATTGAATTAATTGTGCCTAAAATATTCAATAAAAATTATGATAATCTTTTTACTTAATTCTTAATTTACTTTCAATCTGGCCAATTGATCTGTTAAAATACGTTGATTTAACAACTAAAGTAAAGATTACATCCAAGATTTGGGGAGGTCAAAGTCCTTGAAAGGAGGGTGCAAATAAATAGGGAAATATTACTTATCGGGCGTAGAATTGGAGATTTTAGAGTGACAGACTAAAATCCTCAATTCGGTCATGTCGTTTAGGTGCTGAAGTGTAGATGTTAGCCCTCAAGCGAGGGGAAAGTGGGAGCTCCAAAGTGAGAGCCGGTATCCTCTTAGCTTAACATCAGATTCAGTAACCAAGCATAGGATTAGTCAATATTTTTTATGTCTGGACCAAAAGGTAAAAAAAATGAATGCTCCTATTTGGCACAATATAATTCTAACTAATTTAATTATCCATTCACTTAATTCTCTTGACAAGGGGGAATATATTTTTTCTATATTGGAACTTTTCGTTCAACATTAGTGGTAGAATTTAGTATAATTGTTCTTAATTTACGTTTACTAGATACTTATTTCAACTGTTTTAATTAGTTCGTAATTTCTAAACTTCCATGTGGGATCGATATCCAGGACTCCATTAGAGCCCTGTATTACTTGAACGATACGTATACTTGCATTGATAAGGGGTGACGTTGATATTATTGAATATATATATTTTGCATTTGTTAACACTTATAACGTTAAGCATCGCCATCGTGGGCCAATAAGCATGTTATTTTTCAAAGCTTGCTCTATTAAGCATATGTATTTTATATATATATATATATTGTAGTTCAATGTGAAGGTCAAGATTAAGGAGGCTAAAAACCGACAGAGCATGGCACCAAGGAAACTCGATTGCACGAAAATAATTGAAGATTCTCTCTCGTCGCTTCAAGATTACACGATAGAGCAGAGGTTAAATGATGGCAGACCATGGAGCCAAGATCACCCGGCTATAAGTGAAAGTTTGAAGACTGTCAGGCATAATGCCAAGATCGCCGGCTGAGCAGAGGATGAAGACCGGCAGACTGTGGCTTCAAGATCGTTCGGTGAAAATGAAAAAAATTGAACACTGCCAACCGCGGTGCCAAGATTTCTCGGCTGAGCAGAGGCTGAATACTGGCACATTATGGCACTAAGATTTCCCAACTGCAAGGGATAAATTGAAGACTTCCAACCGTGATGCCAAGGTCACCTGCTGAGCAGAGACTGAAGACAGGCATACCGTGGTGCCAAGATTTCCCAACTGCAGGGGAAAAGTTGAAGACTACCAGCCACAGTGTCAAGATGACGACCGTCGCTCTAAGATCCCCCAGCTGTACCAAAAAATTAAAAATGGTCGGCCACGGTGCAAACATCACTTGACGAGTAGAGGCTGAAGACAGACAGACTGTGGTGCCAAGATCCCCAACTGCACCTGAAAATTTAAAGACCGCCAACCGTGACGCTAAGATGACCTGGTTGAGTAGAGTTTGAAAATCGGTAGACTGTGGTGCCAAGATCGCCCGGATGCCCACAAAAAATTGAGTATTATCAGCCATGTCGTCGAGATCGCTTAGCTGAGCAGAGGATGAAGAGTATCTGACACAAAGCCAAAACCTCCTAACTATGCATAAGTCGAAATTCGGGAGAATGTGATGTCGAGTTCGCTAAGCAATTAATCAATTAGCTGGAAGTATGGTTGTTCATTCATTGAAGTTATATGTTCTATATTTTGAGTCTTTTATTCTTATCGCAACTTCACTTCAAAGAAGTAAAAGAATTTAGTTCATTATGCATGGCACAAAATATAATTTCCCTAAAAAATCTTATCTATGAATTTTGTATTATGGGAAAAGATGAAATACACTTTGTGAATAAAAAAAGTACAGTGGTCGCATCGATCACTTTAATTTCAAGAACTATTTCTAAGCTTGGGACTCTTACCAGCAAGCCAGCAAACCCTGTGCCAGCTAATAGCCTTTCTGGCCGACCTCCATTGGCCGACAGCTTTCGTCGGCTTCTCTTAACTGACATTGCAACCAGCCTCCATGGCCGAAAGCCTTCTTTGCTATTATGAAAATATTAAACCTTTTCCTAGGACCATAAAAAATAACAACTTGATCAAAAATGAGTTTTAAGGAATGTTTAAGTCACGCCTTGGAAAAAAATAAAGTTGACAGGCACAGCTTCCTCTGGTTGGTCACTCCAGTATCGACCATTTCTTCAACCACCTTTTGCAATTAGACTAGGATTTTGTGCAACCCCTATGGCACCGTCTATCGAATTCTCCTTCAGAACTAGAACATAAATGAGCAAATTTTCTCCTAAAAAGATCTCAGCTATAAATCTCTATAAAAATTCCATTGGCCGGTCATCTCCATAGTTGATCAGCCATGCCGAGGGAGTCATTGTTTTGACCACTAGGGAATTTCCCTATGTACTAGTGAACCCTTTTTACATTGCCGGCTAGCCTTCATTGGGCAACATTCATATAATATATTAAAGTATATTACCTTTTTTGGAGAACATGTATAAATAATAGAATGGATGATAATACTATAAGATAAGACATGTGCAAAGTTGCAATTCAAAGGCAAGGAAAGGTGCACTAAAAAGCCAATTTGCATCTCGAGGTAATTTGACGAACCAAGATAAGAAGGCTAAATACCATATACCATATCCCATAATGTAAAGGTAAAAATGTAATGTTGTATCCGCCCTTTTACTTTATTCAAGTTCCATAATAAATAACTGACATTGACACCAAGAATGTCTGATCGGTGGAAGGCGTGAAAAATAGTGAGAACAACACAATGGTCTTCCACTTGAACCTCAACTGACTTACTTTTCCTATCTAAAGAAAAATCTCAATACAAGCTTGATTATATTCTTCGAAGATCTAAACATTAGCAGATGATTAGTTTTTCAAGACTTATTCATTAAAAGATAACAAAAAGAATGTTAAATAATCTTTTAAAGGCTTATTGATGTTGACCTCACTTTTGTTGATGTCTAGTCTTTCGCTCGGCAACCTAGGATCTAGCAATAGGACTCTCTTGGTGATTATCATAGAAGACTAGCAATGGAACTTTTACCCCATAGAAATTCAAAACACTTATTTGCTTAACTTGGAATTTCAAATGCTTAAAGTACCTCTAAGAAATTAGGAGGATGAGACCAAGCATAAGAAAGTTCAAGAAGAGTTCCCTATAGAATGATCAAGCCTTAGGACTCACCCTAAGAAGTCTGGTCTGGGTCAGGCTCACACAAACACTTACACCTACAATACACTTACACTCACTACCTCACAACCTTAAACCAAACATGCTTATCCTTGATCTTGTACTCTTTTGGAAACTCATGTGGGTGGTTCCCCAATCTCTTACCCCTATGATAGGGTTTGGCTAGAACCAACACATGGGGGATCCAAAGTGGGATTTCTCTTGGTCCATGGCTCAAATAGGTTGAAATTATCATGTAACCCAAATTTTACCAAAAATTCCAACCTTTGACCCATTTATTCCTAAACTCCACCAAATTACCAAATTGCCCCTAAACCCTAATTTTGACCAAAATCCCAAAAACACCCAAATTAGCCAATTTTCTCCAAAAATCATCCCAAAGCACTCCTCACCACTCAAAATACCCAAAACACCTCAAATTTACCAAAATTCCCAAAATACCCAAAATGACCAAAATACCCCTCCAAATTTAAAAATTCCAAAAATTCCCAAAAATTCTAAGATCATCCCAAATGTCTTCAATATCAATTTGAACCACTTCACTAGACCCAATTTGACCAAATTCAACCCCTTTGTCAAGTTGATTTCCTCAAAATTGAATTCCAAACTCTTCATAAAATTCCTACACAAAAAATTGATGCATCAATTAACCCTCATTTGAGCCCAAACCTCACCCAAATCCAACCCAAGTCAAAATCCCCAAATTTGCTCCAAATGTAACACATGCCTAAATTTCACCAAATTGAATCCTCTAACCCTAAAATTTCCACCCAATTCATGTTGAAAACTCTTCATGACATTCCTCCAAACCAATTTGAACCATCAATTGAACCCTAGCCAAGCTCTAGCCTAACCCAAACCCAAGTCTAACCCAATATGCTCAAAATTTGACCAAATGTCCAAATTCCACCAAATTCACCTTCCAAATTAACTCAAAATCACTGCAATCTTTTTCCAAATCCTTTATGACAATCATACACACTACACTGAATGATCAATTTGACCTAACCCAAGCTCAAACCCAACTTAGCCCAACTTTGACCAAAGTTACCCAAATATGAATCCATGATCCAGTGTGACCAAACCTAGCCCAATGTGACCAAGCCATGCCCACCGCAGTCATTAAGTGAACCCTAGGGACTGGTCTAGATCCACCTAGGTCAACCTAGTGGAGCCATGGACCAAGGGTTCCCTAAATTAGGGGATCCCCATCCTTAAATAGCTAAACCATAAGGATCTTTTCCAAAACCCATCACCAAAGCAATTTAATTCCTTGATGGACTGATCACTGGACCATCTGACTTATGACCACCCTCCCATGGCCTGGTCGACCAGCTTAGTCACCGAATGAGCTTCAACTGAGAGCTACCTTACTTGAAACCAAATCTAATTCCACCTAACCAATATGGCAAGCTCTAGTTGGTCACTTGCATCTTTCATCACTCCACATAAGCAACCTAATGCACCTGAATTTAAGCCCTGAGCTCCACCTATTGGACATCACTATAAAAGCCACCCCTCACGACTGACCCGACCAAAATTACGCAAGTAAAAGAGCTGATAAAATTATGGAAAAACTTGACTCCAAATCAAAATAAGCGGCTAATGTATGATAATTAAAGATTAAAGTTTTTATAAATATAAATCGTACACTAGGGGTACTACGCAAGTATACACATCGTTTCAAGTAATATAGAGTTTTCTTTCTAAAACCTCATATATCAATCCACAGGGAAGTAATGTAAATCAAAAAGAAAGAAAATTTTAATGCTGAAATTTAAAGTCTACTAAAAAACTAATCAACTAAAAATGCAAGTTACTCCAGTAGAAATTGCAAGTAAGTAAATGCTTTAACACAACAAACAAAGATTCTTTCCCCATACGAAATATTTCATGATTAGTAGACATCTAAATTAGCTTTGAAAACTTTGAGAATGTAGTATTGTGACAAATAGGATCATAAATATTCTTTAACTCTTTATGCAAGCAGCAAAGAACATTGGCTAGTTTTAAAGATTGGTTCAGCATGTGTTGTTAGTAGTAAGGACTAATTCTAGGCTCTCACTTCTAAATTACCCCAAGGTGCTTATGGTAGGGCCTACTAGTGACCCGTCACCTTTATTTTAAACCAAATTGATAGAATTTAGCCTGTCACTCTAAAAACATAATCAATTCTACGCCCATCAAAGATTATCTCCCTATCTCTTTGTACCTCTCCATTTAAGGATTTACAATCTACCTTTCCAAGAGAAATGTGATACATACAATTTAAGAACTCTTAGCCCACGGTCAGATCTTAAGAGTTCTCCCTAGATTTTAACAATACAAGAGGCCAATTTGTAGGGTAAATGAAGATCAAGAGAAGTTTCATCATAAATTTATGGAAGAAGAAATAGTAAAGTTCTCAAAACAAAATTAAATCCTTAACTAAATCATTTCATATTCATAGGGAGAAAGAGAAGAAGAATACTCAGAAAGCATCAAATTTATACAACAAATTATATTTATATAACCCAAATTCAAAGTACAAAACTTAAGAAATAAGTTATAAATACTTATCTAGAGTGATATCTAAGCAATCCCTTGAAATTTCTCTGACTCCAACTAACTTTTACAAAACTCCAACTCCTGCAATCACATAAAACACACTAAACTCTCACTAAAGTAAGAAAAGTAAAGAGAAAAAGTCTCTAAGAACACTCCACACTCTTCTAAAATCTTTAACACAATGACAACACACACACTTTTTCTGTAGAATAGTCCTATATTTATAGAGCTTCAAAAATGACCAGGGGTTGCTTAAGGCACCTCTTAAAAATTCGATCATATTCAACAAATCTTATAGAAAGTAACTGTGGTGCCTAGGAGCCAAATCTGGAGCCTAGGCGCCCAATCTGGCACCTTTGCGCCTGATCTGGCGCCTAGGCACCTGCTTCTTGCACGAATGGACGAGCCCCTCCATATTTGAGTCGCACCTCTTCTTTGAAAAACGGATTCCTTGAGTATATATTCATTGTATCTTATTTATAACATGTGGGAATTTGTCCAGAGACTTCTAGATTGCTTCTGAAGCATCAACGATCGTCATAAAACCGTCCAAGAATTCTCTAGAATCCACTGTTGTGTCTGGCGCCTAGGCGCCAGAATCAGCCCTTTTTTCGTCTTTTCTTCACTAGGCTCATTTTTGCTCTTTTTCTCCTTTTTTGACTCTTTTTCTTCATAAACTCTTTTTCTTGTACCTGTAACACAAAACATAAGAAAGACCTTTCATTAAAGCATAATATCCTTAAAATATTAATTAAAAATGATATGAAATTTTAGGTAATTTTAAGGTGCATCAACGGCCAAAGGAGGAGCATGCACTGAACCTTGGTGAAGCCCTACTAAAATTGCTCCAAAACTTCCCCATACCTCTTTGAGTGCAAATCCCCTGTCTCTAGCTACCCATAGCCACTGCCCTAATCCAATTTCCCAACTGAAATTTCAGCCAAAACCAGGACAAACTCCATCACACCTCCACACTACCTAAAACCTCAAATTGATTTGCTCCTCACCATCCCCTCACTAAACGAAGGAGATTCCCCACAGAAACCCCATCACATAGCCTCTCCAGCCCATACTTCTCTTAGACCCGATTTCACCTCCTGATCGAACTCTAGTGCGAACTTAAGGGGAGCTCAAACTGGTGCTTGGAGGAGCTTCGCGAGGTCCTAACGAACATGTGGAACCCATTTGATAGAGGCTTCCCCTCTCCGACCAAGGTATAAAGCTCTCACTTTAACCCAGGCCTATTTTCATTCTCCATGCATGAATATTGTATTTCATACCATATAAACCATATGGATATATTCATCTGGACTAGATGAGCCTATAGGATCAAACCTGAAGTGATTATGTTGAGTATAGCTTAGATCTTTGGGATAAAAGGTGGACAGTTTACAGGTTAGGTTAGCTAGGGACAATGACGTAGAGTCGTTGGATTGAGCGTGTATTGCTTGGACAGCCAGGATTGCGCCAGATGGACTTCTGATGCATAAAGCGTGCGGCTGACTAAGATCGCGACATCCAACCAGAAGATGACACATGTGTTTTCGAAGCGTGCGAGGCTGACTCGACACCGCATGTTTAAGTGAGAAAATATGGATTAAATGTATTTATTTAATTAAAAATAATTTAAAAATCCATAACTTGGTGTAGAAAAATCCTAAAAAAAGGAAAAATATCTTCTTGCTCAGTGAACAAAGGAGAATAATGTGGAATTAGTTTGGTGTTTATTTGGTGGGTATTTTATTTTAAATTAATTAAATACAATAAATCATATTCAGGGCCTAATTCGCAATAGACATTTCACCACAGCATGAGGTTTTGAAAGCTTAAAAGCTCTGTACTTAGGATCTTCCCTGAATTTTGCAAGGTCAATGGGGTATCTCTAGCCAAAGATCCCTAATTTTTAAGTTAATCTCCTATGTTTTGGTATAAAAATTATAAAAATTAAAATATGACTAGAGGACCAAAGGAAAAAAAAAATTTGGTTTAAATCATTCAAAATATCACTAATGGTAATTAAACCTCTAAAATGAAATAAAAATAAAATAGGTTAAAAATAAATGTAAAAAAATTTCTTTTGATTCTCCACTGTAGATTTGAGTCATAGGAGCTTCTGTAAAAAATTTCAAGTCATTTGGAGTTAATTTGATCTAATTTGATTTTCTAATTTAAATGACAATTTTGGCTTTAAAATAATTATAATAATTAAAATATTAATTATAAAATTATAAAATTAGTTTTGGGAGTTCTTTATGAGCAGGAGAATTTAATAAAAATAAAATTGTAATTAAAAAGAACACTTTACTTTTAGGCTTATTTTTTAATTTTAAAAATTATTAAAAATTATTAAAATGAATTAAAAATCATAAAAAGCACAGAAATGTTAAAATCCACCAAAATGACACATTTGGTCTTCTAATCATTTGGGAACCATTAAAATAATTTTTTCTAATTTTTTAAGTGAAAATATTAATTTTAAATGGGTTAATAATAATTTTTTTATGCTTAAAAATGGATTTTTCCTAATTTCTCACTAAAATAATTCTAATAAATAAAATATAAATCACAAAACTATAATTTTTTTTCTCTTGGTCTCCGACCACAGAGAGATTTATGAAAAATATCAAACTTAATTCAACCTAAATAATATTTTATAGTTAATTAATTTATTTACATTTATATTTAACCCATTTTATTTTTATTTCATTTTAGAGGTTTAATTACCATTAGTGAGATTTTGAATGATTTATTTACATTTATGATAATTATGAAAATTAAATTAAAATTTAAAAAATCCAGAACTCAAAATAATAATTAAATTAAAATTCAAAAAATAATAAAAATTAGTCGTAGTGGTCCACTGATCTAAGTGAATCACTAGTAATTTTCCTAAGAATAAATATTATTTTTTGATTAAGTTATTAAATTATCTTTGAAAATCCCCATTTTGCATTTAAATAATTATAGAAATTAAATTAAAATTGAAAAAAAATCATATTTTCTCCTCTGATGTTTTAATTAACCCATAATTGGCGTCATGTAAAAATTTCAAAGTCATTTGAGTTATATTTAATGAATTATGAGGTGATAAACCTTATAGAGGCAAAATTGTAATTAAGAAATTTAAGACTTAATTAATGTTTAGGCCTAATCAAGGGAAAATGGGTAATGAATGATCTTATTTGAAATATTTAAAAGATTGAAATATAAGAGTTTTAATTGGTAGAAACTAACCTCACATTTGTCACATAAAAGATAAATTTGCAATTTTTTTAATTATTTTAGTTTAAAAGATAATCAAAATTGAATGATCCTAGGGTTAGGGGTTTGACTTTAGAAGTTAATAATTCATCAATCTAGTACCCCTAGTTGGTGTTTAGAAGATAAATTCAATACTTTGATAAAGATTAAGAATCATAGCCACATAAGTTAACTTTTCTAAATTACAACTATACCCATTAATTCTTAAGGCATGGTAGTGAGCTAGGCTTAATCAAACTTAACTAATATGGATTACAAAAGATGATGAAATTAGTTGAAATTATATTTAAAACACTACAAGCCCAACTTCAAAATCAAATCTGCTAGGCTTCTCAATTAAGTCAATGTGGCCCTAAAAGCCTCACTCACATGATTTATAAATAGAATATCAAGTGAAAATTATCCCAATATTTAGGATGACTAAAACATCAGTTCATTGAGCATAAGGGTATGATAGAGAATGAACCATTAAACAACATAATAAGTTTGAATGAACTCGAGACATTTCAGAGGATTATGAGATGTCTAGGAATCAGCCCTTGAGCCCTTTTCTAATACTCTTTTGGATACCTTGGAGAATGATTAAACTTATTATGCTTTGTTTAAGGAATCATCTATACATCTAAAATAAGACCCACCAAGTTATGTGATCACAGAAAAATACATTAAAAAATTCATATCTATTTTTGATGAAATTGCACTTTAAAGAAAGGTATTTTCTTTATTTTACTGCAGAAATGAAGATTTATAAGTGATGGAAGCAAAAAGCATGAAATGGAGCGAATTTGGATCAAAAAGGAAGAAATTCATGCAAAATGAACTAAGTCACCGACGGCGAGATTGAGGCCGCCGACGACGAAATCACGAGAAGAATTTCTGAAGGAATTATAACTACCTCGCCGACAGCGAGCCCGAGCCCGCTGACAGCGAGATCACGCGGTTTGAAGACCTTCTAGAAGCCCCGCTGACGGCGAGGTCGTTTCCCGCCGACGGCGAGACAGTTCGAAATGCAAATACATTGAACCTGGACGCTTTTTGAAGAGGTGTTTAAGCATCCTTGGACCTTTGCCTACCTCTATAAATAGAGGACGAATTTTAGTCTTTGTGTGTGTCTTTTGTGTGTCATTTGTGTGTGTCTCTGTAGTCTTAAGTGAGTTTATTTAGAGAGTCTTAGTGAATCTTTAGTGAGTTAGAAGTGTGCTGTACTAGAAGGAAAAGTCAAAGGAACTTCAAGGAGTCTGCTTGGGGAGGAAATTAAGATAAATATCTTTGTTTATTGTTGTTAACTTTAAATGAAATCCATGCTTTGTTTTATTCCCATGCATTCTGAGTAGTTTTCTTAGTCTTTCTCCTTGTTTATGAAAATTATGCGAATTGATGAAATTAAATAGAAGTACCTAATGTATTAAAATAAATTATGATAATTTTTACTTAGAACTTAATTTACTTTCAATCTGGCCAATTGATGTGTTAAAATATGTTGAAGTATCAACTATAGTAAAAATTACATCCAATATTCAGGGAAGTCAAAAGCCTTGGAAGGAGGGTGCAAATAAATAGGGAAATATTATTTATCGAACGTAGAATTGGACATTTTAGTGTGACAGACCAAAATATTCAATTTGGTCCTATTGTTTGAGAGCTGAAGTGTAGATGTTAGCCCTCGGAGTGAGAGGAACGTGGGAGCTACGAAGTGGCGACCAGTATCCTCCCGGACTTAGCCGCAGATTCAGTAATCAAACATAGGATTAGTCAATGTTGTTTGCACCTGGACCAAAGGGTAAAGAATATGAATGCTTCTATTTGTCACAATACAATTCAAGAATTCTATTTAGATTCATCATTCACTTAATTTTCTAAAAACAAGGAGAAAGATACTTTTTCTGAATTATTTAAATCAACTTTATTTCAAGCATTAGTTTACATTAGTTGTTGTAGTTACTTTAAATTTATGTTTACTATATTAGTAAGTAATTCCTTTAAATTTTAGTCGATACAATTCGTTAAAAACTTCCCTCGTGGGATCGATAACCGAGGACTCCACTAGAGCCCTGTATTACTTGATATGATATGTATACTTGTGTAGAATCCACATTAAACATTCAATCATAAAATCAAATATATATATATATATATATATATATATATATATATTAAAGCGGGATCAAGTTTTTGGTGCCGTTTCTATTAACATATTTTGCAAACATATAAAAAGTGGGTCAAGTTTTTGGCGCCGTTGTCGGGGAAGTAAAGAAATTATTTATTAGAGTAACGGACTATTTTAAAATTTATTTGGCAAAAATTGTATGCGAAAATTTGGAAAAGAAAATTTAATAACTAACGATTCAGAATTAGAGCGTACAATTAAAAGAATTAGAAAACAAAAAAGAGAAATTATAAATTTAACACAAATGGCAAATATTCCTGAAAATGAAAATATCAATCAACAGAGACCATTACGAGTTTATGCCAATCCTACATTAGATAAAATTCATTTAACTATTCAAAACCCTGATGTAGCTGCTAATTCATTTGAACATAAACCTGCAATTATCCAAATGGTACAAAATAATCAATTTAGTGGTTCACCTACTGAAGATCCTAATTTACATCTTGCTTGTTTTTTAGAACTATGTGCTACTTTTAAATATGAAGGAGTATCTAATGATGCTATTAGACTTAGACTTTTTCCTTTTTCTTTAAGGGATAAAGCTAAAATGTGGTTAAATTCATTAGCACCTGGATCTATTAAAACTTGGGGAGAGTTATCACAAAAATTTTTATCCAAATATTTTCCACCATCCAAAACCGCTAAGCTTAGAAATGATATAACTTCTTTTACTCAGTTGATGGACAATCAATATATGAAGCTTGGGAGAGATTTAAAGAACTTCTTAGGAAATGCCCACATCATGCGTTACCGTATCGAGTTAATTATTCAAACTTTCTATAATGGATTAGTAGGATCTTTAAGATCAATCATCGATGTTGCTGCTGGAAGATCATTAATGTTAAAACCATTTGATGAAGCTTATGCACTAATCGAAGAAATGGCAACCAATAATTTTCAATGGCCTGCTAATAGAATGAATCCGAAAAAGATAGCTAGTATTCATGAAAATGATGCAATATCTATGTTAGCTTCGCAAATTGCTGCTGTATCTAAAAAATTAGATCATTTTGGAATGAATTACTCTCCAACTATATTAGAAGAAAATTCATCTGGACAACTTATAGAATCCCAATCTCAATATGAAACTATAAATGCAATTAATAACGGACTCAATAATCCTTATGCGAATTATTATAATCCCGGATGGAAAAATCATCCTAACTTTAATTGGAATAATAACACAACTAATCAACCATGGATGAATAACATAACACAACCATTAGGAAATCCCTCTAATCAAGGAAATTCAAATTATAAACCTAATTATCCACCTGGATTTAATAATAATAACCCACAATGTAAAGATAAGAAATTATCTATAGAAGAATTAATATTAAATATGGGTCAACATTTTCAAAATTAAGGAAATCTATTACAAATACAAGGAAACCAATTACAAAATCAAGGAACAGCTATTAAAAATATTGAAACTCAACTTGGACATATCGCTACCGCACTTAATAATAGAATACCTGGAACATTTCCTAGTAATGTGGAAATAAATCCCAAAGATAAGGGAAATGAACAAATTAAAGCAATACAATTACGAAGTGGAAAAGAATTAGAACCTCGAATTCAGGAAGAACTTGAAAGTCAAAAAGAGGACGTGGAAATTGAAAAGGAAAAGAATCAGCAAGATCTAAACTTAGAAAATCCTTTAATACCAATGAAAATTTCTGTTGAAAAACCTCCACCACCATTTCCTCAACGACTAATTCAACATAAAAAAGATAAACAGTTTGCTAAATTCCTTGAAATTCTAAAGAAATTAACAATAAATATTCCTTTCGTAGAAGCTTTAGAACAGATATCAAACTATGTAAAATTTTTTAAAGATATTTTAAATAAAAAAAGAAAATTTACCAATAATGAATTGGTCGCATTTAGTGAAGAGTGTAGTGCTATTATTCAGAAAATGCTTCCTGAAAAATTAAAAGATTCTGGTAGTTTCACTATACCCTGCGCTATTGAAGAAAAATTCTATGGAAAAGCTTTGTGTGACTTAGAAGCAAGCATCAATCTAATGCCTCTATCAATTTTTAAAAGATTAGGATTGGGAGAAATTTCACCTACTTCAGTAACTCTTCAGTTTGTTGATCGTTCTGTTACATATCCTAAGGGAGTTATTCAAGATGTATTAGTAAAAGTAGATAAATTTATCTTCCCTGTAGATTTTATTGTTTTAGATATGAAAGAAGATAAAGAAATTCCTATCATTTTAGGGAGACCATTTTTAACCACTGGAAAAGCTATGATTGATGTTCAGAAAGGAGAATTAATTATGAGAGTAAATGACCAAAAAATAACTTTTAATATTGCTAAATCAATGAAATATCCTACGTTAGAAAAAGATGATGAGTGTTTTCGAATGGAAGTACTTGATCATTTACAAAGAGAACATTTTAAGGAATATTATGAAGAAAAATTAGAAAAAGAAAATACTGAATTAATTAAAAAAGCCAATATAAATGAAGAACTAGACTATATTCAAGAGAAATTTGAATTTTTGGATAACACAGCAAACTCTGAAAAAAATATAGTTTCATCGATTATTAAACCTCCTGAACTTGAGTTAAAAATGTTACCTAATCATTTGAAATATGCTTATTTAGGTAATTCTTCAACTCTACCAGTTATTATTTCATCTGAATTAAATGAATCTCAAGAACAAAAACTTTTAGATACATTAAAAAAATATAAGAAAATTTTTGGTTGGACTTTAGCAGATATTAAGGGAATTAGTCCTTCAATCTGTATGCACAGAATTATTTTAGATAATGAACATAAGCATAAAGCAGATCCGCAAAGGAGATTAAATCCGATAATGAAAGAAGTAGTCAAAAAGGAAATTTTAAAATGGTTAGATAATGGTATTATATATCATATTTCGACGATGCTTAGGTAAGCCCAATTCACCGTGTACCCAAAAAAGGAGGAGTGACCGTAAAAGCTAATGAAAATAATGATCTTATCCCTATAAGACAAGTTACTTGGATGGCGAATATGTATTGATTATAGAAAATTAAACACGACCACCGGGAAAGATCACTTCCCTTTACCATTTCTAGACCGTATGTTACATAGATTAATTGGACATAAATATTTTTGTTTCTTAGATGGATATACCGGTTATCATCAAATACAAATTACTCCTGAGGATCAAGAGAAAACTACATTTACTAGTCCTTATGGAACTTTCGCTTTTTGAAGAATTCCTTTTGGATTATGTAATGCACCTGCAACTTTCCAGAGATGTATGATGTATATATTTAGTAAATTAATTGATAATGGAATAGAAGTATTTATTGATGATTTCTTTGTATTTAGAACAACATTTGACACATGCTTAAATCATCTTGAAAAAGTATTTGAAGTGTGTGAGAAAACTAATTTAGTTCTTAATTGGGAGAAATGTCAATTTATGGTTATAGGCGGCATTGTATTAGGGCATAAAATTTCGGAAAAGGGCATGGAAGTAGAACCTGCAAAAATTCAAGTTATAGCTAAATTACCACCTCCAACTACGGTAAAAGGGGTAAGAAGTTTTCTTGGACATGCTGGATTCTACAGACGTTATATTAAAGATTTTTCGAAAATTACTAAACCTCTATGCCAACTTCTGAAAAGGACAAGAAATTTGAATTTACAATCGAATGCCTAAATGCTTTCGAATTATTAAAAGATAAATTAATTACAACACCTATAATAGTTTCACCTAATCGGGAGAAACCATTCGAGCTTATGTGTGATGCTAGTGATTATGCTATAGGAGCAGTTCTTGGGCAAAGATACGATAAGATTTTCAAAGTTATATACTATGCTAAGTAAAACTATAAATGATGTCGAAATAAATTATACGATTCATCGAAAGAGAATTATTAGCAGTTGTATATGTTTTTAATAAATTTCAGCATTATCTAATAGGAACTAAATGTATTGTGCACACTGATCACTCCGCTATTAAATATTTAATGCAAAAGAAAGATTTAAACCAAGATTAATTTGATGGATATTATTAATGCAAGAATTTGATTTTGAGATCATTAACAAAAATGGAACTGATAATCAAATTGCAGATCATTTATCAAGATTAGAAAATCATGAATTAGCTGATACTGATAATGAAATTTTAGACAGCTTTTCCTGATGAACAACTTTATAATATAAATGAGTGGAGAATACCTTGGTATGCTGATATAGTAAATTATATTGTAAGTGACATTTTACCACCTATGTTAACTTTACAACAACAGAAAAAATTCATTCATGATACTAAAACATACTTTTGGGATGAACCATACTTATATAAGTAATGTAAGGATTTAATTATTAGAAGATGCGTGCCTTATGAAGAAACGAAACCAATCATTCAAAAATGTCATGATTCTGATTTTGGAGGACATTTTGGAACAGATAAAACTGCATATAAAATTCTACAATCTGGATTCTATTGGCCTACTCTATTTAGAGATGTATACGTATATATAAAAACCTGCGATAAATGCCAAAGAGTAGGAAACATATCGAGAAAAAATGAAATGCCTCTGAATTTTATATTAGAAGTTGAAATTTTTGATGTTTGGGGATTAGATTTCATGGGACCTTTTATTCCTTCATTTGGAAACTCATATATATTAGTAGATGTTGATTATGTTTCCACATGGATCGAAGCACAAGCTTTACCTAGGTGTGATGCTAAAAGTGTTTCAAAATTTTTAATGAAAAATATTTTTACTAGATTTGGAATGCCGAGAGTGATTATCACTGACGGAGGAACTCATTTTAGAAACAAATATATTCACAAACTAGAAGAAAAATATAACATTATGCATAAGATATCAACTTCTTATCATTCACAAACTAGTGGATTAGCTGAAGTTTCTAATCGAGAGATTAAGCGTATATTAGAAAAGTCTGTAAACCCTAATAGATCAGACTGGTCTATAAGACTAGACAATGCATTATGGCATACAGGACTGCTTATAAAACTCTGATTGGAATGACTCCTTATAGGCTTATATATGGAAAAACTTGCCACTTACTAGTTGAATTAGAACATAAAGCATATTGGGCGATTAAAGAATTTAATTATAATATGAAAGAAGCTGGTGAGAAGAGATTGTTACAATTAAATGAATTGGAAGAACTAATGAATGAATCATATGATAATGATAGGATTTATAAAGAAAGGATGAAATTATGGCATGATCGGACGATTAATCAGAAAAATTTTGAACCAGGACAAGAAATTCTACTATATAATATACTAGATTGAAACTATTTCCTGGGAAATTGAAATCTCGATGGTTACGACCTTTCACCATAACTCGGATATTTTCATATGGAACTATAGAAATTGAGGATCCAAAAACGAGACATAGATTTAAGGTAAACAGACATAGATTAAAACCATATTTTGAAAGTAGAAGACCAAATTTTAAAGAGGTTTTAATGCTTAGTCAACCTGATTACTAACTGAAATTAGGTCGGGCTAACGACGTTAAACCAAGCGCTTTATGGGAGGCAACCCATAGTAGTCTTTTATTTTTAATTATCTACAAATTAGTGAGTCTATATTATTAAAACAAATCTTACTACTCAAATTTTTAGTTAGAATCATCACAAATTCGAACCTATATGATGAGATCAGAAAATATTCAGACCAGAGCGAAAATGGGCGATTTTTACGAATCTCGCCGACAGCGAGATTGTGTGTCATGACTTAATTCAGTTTTATAACTAGCTCGCTGACGGCGAGAAACTTCCCGCCGACGGCGAGGCAGTTGAAATTTTGGTTTCTTAAAGATTTTCGTGCAGTTTTGGACGGATCTAATCCATTTCTTTGTAGGAAATTATCCCAAATCCAATTTTACACCATTTTCTTCCTTAGAAATGACTAGAGACCTATCCTTTCAATCCGAAATGGCACCCAAATTCTTAGAAACCACAAAATCTGAAGTTTTCAACCGAAGAAAATTTGTCAGTTCGGAGGCGCATCGTATCTTCAACAAAGGCTTGATGAAGAAAAGACTTATTAAAGAAAGGGGATTTGTCAACAGAGGAGTAAAGAATTCCACTACAAAAATCGAAGAAATGATCACACAACGGCATTGGGAGGTATTTTGTTATACGACATCCGCTGTAGTTATTCCAGTAGTTAAAGAGTTTTACTCTAATTTACATGCGATCAACAATGGAAATGTCTACGTCAGAGGAAGATGAGTAACATTTACTCCTTCAAGGGTAACTGAATTGTTTTCTTTAGAGAATACCTTTGTTTGTCATTATTCCAACTTTGTGCCTTCAAGATACAATTTGAACGAGATCTATAGATACCTGACTGACGAACCTGATGATTGGGAGTTACGTGAAGACGGGTATGTCAGTTTTTCTGCATCACTTCTTAACCCTATCTCGAAGCACTGGCATTTCTTTATTTCATCAAAATTATTACCTACTATGAGAGTAAATAAAGTTTCAAAGGAATGCGCTATATTAAACTACTGTATTCAAATTGGACTACCTATCGATGTTGGATCAATAATAGTAAAGTCTGCATTAGGATTGATTGTGCATGGGTCAGTTCATGGACTTGGATACCCATCGACTATATTTGATTTATGCAGTCAGTACAAAGTTTCTTATGAGGCTTGGGAAAATGTACTTTTGCCATGGAAACCACTTGATCCTACGGATATGTTTCCAACCTTGGATAACAATGATGAGATTACCATTATTTCGACAGAGCATCACGGAACAATCCTTTAGCAAGGCCCCTTATCGATAAAACTAATTTCATTCCGAAGAAGATTAAAGGATTGGAGAAAGAATCGCAAAATGTGATGAATTCCATCGACAATATCTCTGATATGTTTGATCACATTGACTGGAGGATGAAGGAGCACTTTGATCATACTGGACATTTAGAGGCCAGTTTTATTCATTTACTAAGACAGAAGGGATGGATTAATGAAGAATCTACTACAGAATTCCCATTCAGATCTTTTTATAATTTATTTGTGCACCTGCGTCGCATCGGGAATATCAGAGAAGATGATAGTTTAGACACTGAAGAGTAGGAAAGATTTCGATTTTATGTCATATATTGTGTATATATGTGTTGATTTGGATTTAGGTTTTATTATGATTTGAATTTTAATTTGATCATCTCAGATTTGATGAGATTATTTGTAATTGTTATGTCTCAGCATTTAGAGTGTTGTGGTGTTGATTGTGATACTGAGTTTTATGGATTTGAACATTTAAGTTAAGTATGTGTTAAGTTGTTAGTGTGAAGTTTGTAAGTTTCATGGATTTCATATATAAAGTTATATTGTTTGTGTTGTGTGAACTTTTTGTGAGTACAAGTATCTAATCTTCATATTATTATTAAATTAAGTGATCGGAAGATTAATTAAGGGCAAATCGAGGTTGAAAATGATTGACGAATTTCAAAAATTTAAAATTTTTGGGATCTCGCCGACGGCGAGAAAACCTGCTGACAGTGAGACCGAGCTCGCCGACGGTGGATTTTTCCCGAAACTTTTGCCTTATCAAATTAATTAGCTCGCTGACGGCGAGAAAAACCTCGCCGACAGCGAGATCGCAAAAAGACCTATATTTGACCAGTCAACCGACACTATTCATCATCCCCTTCCTCAAAATTTTGAAAAAACAGACCTAGGGCTTGAGAGATCTTGGATTTGAGGCGATTTCAACACTTTTTGACACCGGATTTCATCTTCCCTTGGTAAGAGCTTCACTCCTATGCAAAAATTTTTTATTTTCACCATGGATTTCTTCTACATTGGGAAATTTTGAAAAATTTTAAAATGTGGAGAAGATATTTGGAAGAATTTCATGGAAATTGATTTAAATGGATTTTAGATGTTGTAGGAAGCCTTCTTAGTAATATTTGGAAGTTTAGTTAAAATTTTTTGCAAATTTCACAGATCGAAAATGGCTCCACGACAAAAGCGACGGATAGATTACGACGAAACCCGATTCATTAACGCAAGATCACAAACTCGATACTTTCAAAACATACAAGCAAGAAAATGCATTTAAGATCGAGTTTTCAAGAATCCTGGAGGAGAAGTTGAGCGAATCATTAAGGAACGAGGATGGGAAAATTTCGTTTCGTGACCAACACGAGCCGTCGTAGAAGTGGTAAAGGAATTTTATACGAACTTAACACAGGCTGAAGATGCACCAGTTAAGGTTAGAGGATTTTCTGTGGAATTCAACGCTGCTAGAATAAACGCTTATTACGAGGTTAGAGACACCTACACCAGCGAATATGAAACTTTTGGAACTATGGAAGGACCATTGGAAGAGGTGATCGACTTTCTCACTGATGGGAAAGGCGTCTGGAAGATAAAGCAGTGAGAACGGGTAAACTTCCCTCTTTCTATGCTAAATGTAACATCTAAAGCCTGGCACTATTTTATTTGTTCTACTTTGTTACCTACCTACCACCATAGTGAAGTAACAAAAGATAGAGCAGTTCTGAATTTCTGTATTCAGAACCAAAAGAGTATTAATGTGGGAAGTGTAATTTATAAGAATATATTAGCCACCTCAAGAAATGAAAGTGGAGGAGGACTAGGACATCCTGGTCTTATCTATGCACTCGCCAATTATCCGGGTAGAGGCAAGAGATGATGAGGAATGGGTTGAACCTATGAAACCCATTACTCAGGCTAATATAAAGAAATGTGAATCCCACGAAGGATGGAGATCTGGGATAAGGGATTATGCACCTTCTTCAAGTAGAGATATACCCTCTACTAGTTATGAACCCCCTCAGTACACCACTCCTACCCTTCAAGATCTGATGAATGAATTAACCCTGAGTAGAAAGAGTTTTGAGCTATTTGGAGAAAATATGGAAAGAAGATTTGAGCATATAGACCAAAGGATTGGAGGCTTGGAAAGAAGACACGATTATGATAGCGAATATCTCCAGCGACATTCAGAGTACGAAATTGCATATTATGAGGCTCGAACGTCGATATAGGAGTGGTGATTTAGATGTTGTCTTTCCCGAGTGCCCCCACTATACACGATACCGACCGCTCAGCCTTCTCACTCGGAGATCGTGGAGATGATATAGCCTGGGATTTTGATGCAGACGATTAGAGCCTTTGTTTTGTTTGTTTGGTTTGTTTAGATTTATTATTATTTTGGAAACTTTATTATTTTGTATATAATTATTTTGTACTTTCTGTGGACTGTGGATGTTGGTATGTTTGCTTATGCTATGATGTTAGACTTCTTATGTGTGTTAAATTTGTTGCTATTTTTTTTTATATATAGGATGTTAGTTTAAGTTTTTATAAGTTATGAACTTTTAATATTGTTTAGATTGTTTTAATATGTTTTTAAGTAGGTTAGTTGATTGTATGTGTAGTAATAGATTAAGTTTTCATTTGTTATGTTTGATACTTATTTTAAAATTTCATCCCTGCACTTTCTTTTAAATACTATATGTGGAAGAATACTAACAGTACAGGTTCTGTAAGTAATAAAAAAGCCTGCAAAAATTTCAAAGAAAAGAAATACCTAAAGCTCAAAGGTATGATGAACTTTACTATATACTTTCCCTTTTCACTATTTAGTATAGATAGAAAAATTTAAGTTTGGGGGAAAGTAGAAATACAAATTTAATTATTAAATTGTTCTCAAATTTTATTTTCAAAAATTATTATCAAATGATTTTCTATAGTAGTTTTTCAATTCAATAAACATGAATTATTTTATTTAATTATTATAGAAAGTTAAATAAAATGTTTCTAGTAATTCAATTAATTAATGGAATAAGATATTTGGTTAAAAGGAATAAGAATATAGTAAACTATTTAAAGTAAGGGAAACTATATTTTAAAAATTGAAATTCTTAAGTATTTAAGTGAAAAAGAAAGGATTGAAACTCAATGAAGTAAAGGCTATGAAATTTATATAAGCAAGGAAATATTTTAAGTTTCAAATTTAGGAAGAGAAGTTGAAGTTCAAAATTATTAACAGGCTATCCAGATACAGTAATCCTCACTTGAAAAAAAGAAAAAAAGAAAGATTGAAAATCAAATCCAAAAATAAAAGAAAAGAAAAGAAAAATATAAGTAAGGAGAAGCTTGAGGAGATGCCTTATCAAAAATTGGCTTCAATGGATTCAACCTAAAGGGTAAAAATTAATTATATTTCTAAACTTATATATATGGATTAGTATTTTACTAAATAGTGTTTTCTTGAACTTCCTATCATCTAAATATCTTAAGTAATTTACTCTTTTTAAATATAGTCATTCCTGAAATAAATAGAAAGCTAGAAATCTTAGACCTGATATCTAGATAATCTTATCTATAAAGTTATTTTAATTACTTAGAAATATTTCTATTCAACTTTACTATAATGTTATTTAAATTTAATTCATAGTATATCCGAATTGAAAAATTCTATTACGGAAATCATTATTTTTATTTAGTATTAAAATTACTTGAGGACAAGTAATAATTAAGTTTCGAGGGATTTTGATCACAGAAAAATACATTAAAAAATTCATATCTATTTTTGATAAAATTGCACTTTAAAGAAAGGTATTTTCTTTATTTTACTGCAGAAACAAAGATTTATAAGTGATGGAAGCAAAAAGCATGAAATGAAGCGAATTTGGATCAAAAAGGAAGAAATTCATGCAAAATGAACTAAGTCGCCGACGGCGAGATCGAGGCCGCCGATGGCGAGATCACGAGGAGAATTTCTGAAGGAATTATAACTACATCGCCGACAGCGAGATCGCGCGGTTTGAAGACCTTCTAGAAGCCCCGCTGACGGCGAGGTAGTTTCCCGCAGACGGCGAGACAGTTTAAAATGCAAATACATTGAACCTGGACGCTTTTTTAAGAGGTGTTTAAGCATCCCTTGGACCTTTCCTACCTCTATAAATAGAGGACAAATTTTATTCTTTGTGTGTGTCTTTTGTGTGTCATTTGTGTGTGTCTCTGTAGTCTTAAGTGAGTTTATTTAGAGAGTCTTAGTGAATCTTTAGTGAGTTAGAAGTGTGCTGTACTAGAAGGAAAAGTCAAAGGAACTTCAAGGAGTCTGCTTGGGAGGAAATTAAGATAAGTATCTTTTTTTATTGTTGTTAACTTTAAATGAAATCCATGCTTTGTTTTATTCTCATGCATTCTGAGTAGTTTTCTCAGTCTTTCTCCTTGTTTATGAAAATTATGCGAATTGATGAAATTAAATAGAAGTACCTAATGTATTAAAATAAATTGTGATAATTTTTTACTTAGAACTTAATTTACTTTCAATCCGCCAATTGATGTGTTAAAATATGTCGAAGTATCAACTATAGTAAAAATTACATCCAATATTCAGAAGTCAAAAGCCTTGGAATGAGGTGCAAATAAATAGGGAAATATTATTTATCGAACGTAGAATTGGACATTTTAGTGTGACGTGACCAAAATATTCAATTTGGTCCTATTGTTCGAGAGCCGAAGTGTAGATGTTAGCCCTCGGTGAGAGGAACGTGGGAGCTCGAAGTGGCAACAAGTATCCTCCCAACTTAGCCGCAGATTCGGTAATCAAACATAGGATTAGTCAATGTTCTTTGCACTGGACCAAAGGGTAAAGAATATGCATGCTTCTATTGTCACAATACAATTCAAGAATTCTATTTAGATTCATCATTCACTTAATTTTCTAAAAACAAGGAGAAGGATACTTTTTCTGAATTATTTAAATCAACTTTATTTCAAGCATTAGTTTACATTACTTGTTGTAGTTACTTTAAATTTATGTTTACTATATTTGTAAGTAATTCCTTTAAATTTTAGTCGATACAATCTCGTTAAAAACTTCCCGTGGGATCGATAACTGTGGACTCCACTAGAGCCCTGTATTACTTGATACGATACGTATACTTGCGTAGAATCCACATTAAACATTCAATCATAAAATCAAATATATATATATATATTAAAGCGGGATCAAGTTTTTGGTGCCGTTTCTATTAACATATTTTGCAAACATATAAAAAGTGGGTCAAGTTTTTGGCGTCGTTGCCGGGGAAGTAAAGAAATTATTTATTAGAGTAACGGACTATTTTAAAATTTATTTGGCAAAAATTGTATGCGAAAATTTGGAAAAGAAAATTTAATACCTAACGATTCAGAATTAGATCGTACAATTAAAAGAATTAGAAAACAAAAAAGAGAAATTATAAATTTAACACAAATGGCAAATATTCCTGAAAATGAAAATATCAATCAACAGAGACCATTACGAGTTTATGTCAATCCTACATTAGATAAAATTCATTTAACTATTCAAAACCCTGATGTAGCTGCTAATTCATTTGAACTTAAACCTGCAATTATCCAAATGGTACAAAATAATCAATTTAGTGGTTCACCTACTGAAGATCCTAATTTACATCTTGTTATTTTTTTAGAACTATGTGCTACTTTTAAATATGAAGGAGTATCTAACGATGCTATTAGACTTAGACTTTTTCCTTTTTCTTTAAGGGATAAAGCTAAAATGTGGTTAAATTCATTAAGACTCTGGATCTATTAAAACTTGGGAGAGTTATCACAAAAATTTCTATCCAAATATTTTCCACCATCCAAAACTGCTAAGCTTAGAAATGATATAACTTCTTTTACTCGGCTTGATGGAGAATCAATATATGAAGCTTGGGAGAGATTTAAAGAACTTCTTAGGAAATGCCCACATCATGCGTTACCGTATCGGTTAATTATTCAAACTTTCTATAATGGATTAGTAGGATCTTTAAGATCAATCATCGATGCTTCGTCATTGGAGGATCATTAATGTCAAAACCATTTGATGAAGCTTATGCACTAATCGAAGAAATGACAACCAATAATTCTCAATGGCTCATCGATAGAATGAATCCGAAAAAGATAGTTAGTATTCATGGAAATGATGCAATATCTATGTTAGCTTCGCAAATCACTGCTCGTATCTAAAAAATTAGATCATTTTGGAATGAATTACTCTCCAACTATATTAGAAGAAAATTCATCTAGACAACTTATAGAATCCCAATCTCAATATGAAACAATAAATGTAATTAATAACAGACACAATAATCCTTATGCGAATTATTATAATCCTGGATGGAAAAATCATCCTAATTTTAATTGGAATAATAACACAACTAATCAACCATGGATGAATAACATAACACAACCATTAGGAAATCCCTCTAATCAAGGAAATTCAAATTATAAACCTAATTATCCACCTGGATTTAATAATAATAACCCACAATTTAAAGATAAGAAATTATCTATAGAAGAATTAATATTAAATATAGGTCAACATTTACAAAATCAAGGAAATCAATTACAAATACAAGGAAACCAATTACAAAATCAAGGAACAGCTATTAAAAATATTGAAACTCAACTTGGACATATCGCTACTGCAATACTAAATAATTATCTCAAATTGAAGTCAAGCAATAGATTAGTTTGGAAAATCATCAAGATTCTTCTTGGAGTTGTGTTTTCACCTAGCTCTCTTTTTCTTTGGATTCCTATAATAACTGTTCCAAAATTGAGTCACTCATCTATTGGATTTCCTACTATCATATTACCTTGGAGAACCCTACCTTTTGAAAGTCATGAAAATAATATTTCCTGATCTATATCAAGAGTTTTTTTAGGTAACTTTAGTTATCTAAGATATAATTAACTATATGGGCTTGCCCTTATAAGAAACTTAAAGACCCCAGATTAATATAAACCCTATCTAATTGCTTCATATTAGATATGGGAAGTTGTCGGTCAACATAAATGGTTTACAGAACAAACGGTTGTCACAAAGTTATTAGTTTTGTTAATCGAGCTGCACTATTAAGTAATGTGTCTATTCCTCGGGATAGATGCATTGTTTGTGGTGTAGTGCTCGTTTATTTAAATTATTGAGGATGAAAGATCGGTTTGATTTCATATTTTCAAATTAAAAATGATATTTTCTAAAATTATATATATATATATATATATATTAAATTAAATCTATTTTAAACCGGGCGTCGGGATACTCTTTCCGGTGACCGACACTCTCTAACCTTTGCACTTACAATCGAATGATACTTTCAAGACTAATGAGTTTTTCATTCTTATCACAGCTTCGCCTCCATAAAGTGAAAAACTTGGGGGCTTCATGCATAGCCCAAAAATACGTCGACGTCGAGCCTGAATAATCAACACTGGAAATGTGCCAACAACCACAGACTCTCTGGCCTTCCACTCGCCAACCGCCTGGCTACTCTGGTTAGCCAACTCTTAAAATCAAAAATTACATGCCTAACACTCAATTCTTTATATAGGAAAAAGGAAGGTATTTTACATACATACCACTCAATCTCTTATAACTAACACCTAAACTTCAATATTCTATATGATGAGTCCAACAATAAGGAAGAACTCCGGAAGGACTGGTTTGACCAGAAGATAGACCAAAGTATCCCCCATGGCATATATTTACTTCCCTCTCCCCCTCTTATTTTATGTATAAATAGAAAATCTCTTAGCATGTAAAAATAATCCATGTACTCTCTCTCTCTCTCCACCTTATGTAGGGAGCTCGCTCTTCTTCTCCGTTATTTTTTACCTAATTTGTGTGGAATGAAAGGGATAACCGAGCCCGAGTACCATCCCTATTTGCTCTCGACGGGGCAACCATCTCTCTCTTTTTCCACCCCCAAAATCCTGCTATATTCCTTGGGCACAGCCCACCGGACAAATTTGGATTCAACAGTAAGGATCCTCAATATAACAATGTAAATAATAAATAACTCTTTTTTTATTGTTGAATCACTATTCATTTTTACATTACTACAATTTAGGGTGCATTTGGGGCAGCTTATTCATTGTGTTTGCATTTTGAAAACACATCTCAGGCGTTTCCTTATCATGTTTTAGATGCTTAACCTAAAATATCAAATGTATTCTTCAATAAATGCGGCAGCGGGCTCGACCTCGCGGCTTTTGTTTTTACCTGCTTTCCCTTCTTGATGGCAATGATGAAAAGTGTGAGAGAGAGAGAGAGGAAAGGATGACAATGGTGAAGAGGAAGCAGGTTCTCGTTATCGGAGGAAGTGTTTATCTAGGGCAGCATCTCCTCGCCACGCTCGCCACTACTGAGGGTGAGATGCCATACGATTTGCTTTTCACACACCATCGTCCGACCCCGCCGTAGGAGCTGGTCGACACTGTCTCCCTCCATCGTTACTTCCTTTCGCGTCGACCTCTACACTGGAGAGGGCTTCAAATCCATCTCCACAACATTCGAAAAGTTCTGTGTATTTGTTTTGATTACTTCCCTCCCCTTACATGTAGTGTGCTAGGCTTTGTTGGTTTGTAGCAATTAAGCAGAAGTAAACGTTGTTATTGTTATCTCATGGTTATATTTTATGATCTACTTTGAATGCTTTTAGTTGATGCAAAATGATTTTGTCAACGAAATTACATTACAGGTATGTTTCTGTGCACGATTGTTTACTTACTACTCGCTAAAAGTTGCTTAAAGGATCTTTGATGTTTAATTTCAAATTTATCATTTAAATTGTTATCACTAAATAAGGATGTCATGGTTTTGAATGACTTAATTTTACACAAAGGTAGAATTTTAACAACCCTCTAGCTTTGTGTAAAATTTAATAGTAAATTGTTTCGTTTAATTAAGAGTCGACGGCAAATATTAGTTTACAAAAAGAGGCATGATAGGATGTGAGCTTACTAAGATCTCAAATGATCACCAAATAAAGGCTTAATTATAAATGACTAGTTTATGGGTGTGTGTTGTGGTTGTGGTTGTGTTGGGATTAGGTTGGGGGCTGGTTTGTGGTTGTGAATCAGTGATGGCGGTGATTTGTGTTCAGTTTGTGGCTGTCTTGAGGGTTGGATGGCAGCTGTGATTGGGGCTAGTTTGTGGCTGTTTTGGAGGGCTGGTTATGAAATGATTTTTTGCTTCTCAAGTATCAAATATATTTTTATGACAGTTTTGTTGCAAATGACATTACTGCACAAATGTAGAATGGTCATTTATCCAATAAACAATTGCAAATCAGCTGCTTTCGAACAACACAAACTAAACAGCTTATCCGAATTAGCTGTTGATCTCGTGAGTTTATCATGATCAACAGCTTATTAGCAGATTATTCAATAAACTGCAGCTGCCTCAAACAGACCCTTAGTTCTCTACTTCTGATAAGATTTTGACTAGAATCTTTTAAAAGGCTTGCAAACTACTTAAAAGCTACTCAGATAAATTATTATTAAGTTGTTTGATAACAACGAGTTGTTTTTCTCACACTTTGCAACAACTATATTAAAAATGTGCCGATTGTTGGCGAATTATATCCATGTAATGAAGTATGTAAAATCATAGAGGCACAAAATCTCTAGGTTATTGTATTACCTTATATTGCAAGTTTTGAAAAGTGGGTGGCATGAAAAATGGATTGGACCATGAATCTGATGATATAATACATTTTAAAATTAATTTTATATTATTTAAATAATATAATAATGCTATATAATATTGCCTTAAGACATTTCATTCTAGAGCTTTTTTATTTTTATTGACCATCAAAATTTTGAAGTATGTTATTGCAATTATTTTACCTATCTTTAATTTTATATTTTTATTTTGATTTATCATATCTAAATTAAAAAGTAAAAAAAAATTATCGATATTAGAACGAGACGATTATTTAAAACTAGACCAGTTTCCTGATTCATGCTAGTTCTCAATGACTCTTATCAATATTTCAGAAATTTGATCAAAATGAAATGAAGGATATATTCACAATCAAAGCAATCAGGAATTAAAAAATAAAAGCAACTATAAACAATGAATTGGATAGCAAAGCAATACCGACATTTATGAGATGATGATAATTATATCATTGTCGAATAAAGAACATCTCAAAGTTTATGAAATAATATACACTTTTTGTCTTTATATTTTTCTAATTCTTATGACATGTGAAATGATTATATCCGTGATAGTGATAGGGTTGGTGTAGCTCCAGTGACGGACAAAGTTGGAGAGAGTCGTCCTAAATGGTTTGGTCACATTAAACGTCGACCATCTGATGATCCGATTAGAAAAGTAGCTATTTTAGATTCGACTTATGGAAAGAAAGGCGGGTAGACCTAGGAAGACTCGGGCTTATTGTATAAAAAATGATCTTAATATATTAGAATTAAATGAAAATGTGAAGCTAAATAGGACCCAATGAAGAAAAAAGATTCATGTAGTCGACCATACGTAGTGGGATTAAGACTTTATTGTTGTTGTCGTCGTCGTCGTCTTATCCATATTAGGTCTCGCGTGTACTAGAATATTTATAAAATTTTATGAGATTTACGTTTTAAATTTGTGCTAGTAACAAGCCTTTATCTTACTAAATAGGGTAAGATTTGTGCGAAGATTTAGAAAAAGTTTAAAAATAATGCCATCATATTGATTAATAAATATTTTGAGTGAAGAGAATGAAAGTTCCGTTTGGGGCAGCTTATCCGTAGCGGCAACGCCATCTCATCGTTTAGAAATTGTGTTTGAGTAGTTTATCCGAAAATGTTGTTGGTTTTTGACACTAAATACGGAATGCAGGTTGAGCATTACGGTTCGCATTTCTAAATAAACGACTTATCTAAATAAATAGAAGCTGCCCCAAACAGAACCCATAACTATTGTACGAATGACCTGATCAATTTAAATTCTTAAAAGAAAAACAAAAAGTAGATATTCGATAAGCATTCTGCTACCTTTCCTGAACATTGATGTATGGAACAAAATCTCTCATGGCAATTACAGTGAAAGGACTATTGGCACAGTACTCATATGATCAAATCCTGCATACCGATTTGACAACACTTTTGGAAGGGGAATTCATTTCCCTATATTCTCGGCTTTTTTTTTTAATAATATACATACATATAACATAGTTTTTACATATTTGGCTTTTTAATGTCTAAAATTTAATATTATATTTATTAAATTTATACATAAAAAAAACATTCTATTTTAACAATTAATAATTATAACATTTTCATATAATGTTCAAAATCTTAATGTTATACATGTAAATATGAGAATTTAAATGTTAGATATATAAATATATAAAAATTATGAGACATGTTTTATAATAATTTCTTTTTTAATATATTCTATATGTTTTCAAGCTTTCTTTCATTAGAAAATCGTGAGATTGTCGAGTGCTTCAATAAGATTTCTGTTTTAGTCCGCTCTTGCCCATTTATTTCTCTTTTTCTCTGAGCACTGAACACTCTCAGGACATGGAAGATTTTCCCGCTCTCCCCTCTTCTTCCTCTAGCTCCCTTTTATGTCTTCCATTTTCTTTTAATTGGATGGGTTTAATAACACTGTCATTGCCGGTCCCAAGCCTAGATGTAAAAAGTGTAGGGTTGCATTAGGTTGTCTTCCCTTTTATTCATTTTGTAAGTGTTAGGGTGTCCCGTGGAAGCGACGCACTATGTGACCTGATATAGTGGAATATGTGCAAGAGCCGCTACACCGACGCCCGAGTGTAGTGTTAAATAAGTAAGGATTCTCACATTACGGACGGATGCAGGTAAAAAAGTTAGTTCATGATACAAATATTAAGATGGGATCTTAGAATATAGGTGCTCTCAATGGTAATTTAATGGAATCAGATGGTAGTATGATTCATAGAAAGATAAATATCTTATGTATTCAAGAAACTAAATGGGCTGGAGAAAAAGCTAACGAGATTGATAACTTAGATTTTAAACTTTGGTATTCTGGTAAGAGTTGCACTAGAAATGGTGTAGGTGTAATTATAGATAAGAGTTTGAAATAAAATATTGTAAAAAATAATAGAGTTGGAGATAGAATTATAACAATTAAAATTTTTAATATTATAAGTGTTTATGCTCCTTAAGTAGGTTTAGATACATGTTCTAAAGATAAATTTTAGAATACCTTATAAGACTTAATACACTTTATACCTCTTGAAGAAATAATTTTTATTGGAGGAGATTTAAATGGACATGTCGGTAGAATGATAGAAGATTTTAGAAATATTCATGGTGGCTACGGTTATGGGGCGATTAACAAAGAAGGTAGAGTCATATTAGATTTTTCTTTAGCGTATGGTTTGGTTATTAATAATACTTTATTCAAGAAAAGTGATGAACATCTTATTACTTATAAGAATGAGTCTAATAAAACATAAATTGATTATTTTCTTATGAGAAGAAGAGATCGTCGAGATTGTAAGGATTATAAGGTCATTCCAAGTGAGGGTTTAAGTACCCAATATCGATTATTAGTTCTATATTTTGAAATGAAGAGGTGTAAAATAAAGAATACTAAGATTTATCATCTTAGAATTAGATGGGGGTACCTAAAAGAAAATTAAAAACATTTTTACAAGTAAAATTCAACATTTCAAAATTTTGGATGTTCATGAATAAACAAATATTATGTGGGAAAAAGTAACAAATATTATTAAACAAGTGATAAAAGATATACTTGAAGAATCAAAAGAAAAAGTTTTTATAAATAAAAATAGTTTGTAGTGGAATAATATTGTGCAAGAAAAGATAAAATATAAAAAGTTATATTATAAAAATTGGTTTAAATGTAAAAGCTTAGAGAACTAGAAAAATATCAAACGGCTCACTGGGAGTCTAAAAGAATAATCTGTGACGCTAAAAATCCAACTTTTAGTGATCTTTTTAATATATTAGATACCAAGGAGGGTGAAAAGTCTATGTTTAAATTAGTTAAACAAAGAGAAAAGAAATATAAAGATTTAAGTCAAGTAAAGTGTATTAAAGATGAAAATCAAAAAGTACTTTTCTAAGAAAAAGATATTCAACATAGGTGGGTGAGTTATTTTGATGAATTTTTTAATGAATTTTCTAAAAATATGATCGAACTTAGTGATCTTAACATCATTAATAATAATAAAACGTTTCATTTTTACCGTCGCATTAGTAAATATGAAGTTGAGGAGGCTTTAAAGAATTCTAAGGATTGAAAGCCTGTAGGACCTGATGATATCTCAATTGAAGTGTGGAAATATTTAAGAGATTTAGGTGTTTCTTGACTAAGGTGGCAACATCATCACGTGAGCATAAGTAGGTTGTATCATTTCCATCATCTACTTCTTGAGCTCATAAATTTGTTGAGTTACGAATTCTCTATTGTAATCGATGTTGCTTTTGACTTTTCTAATGCTTGATTTTTATGTTTGCATGACTCCATATCTTGTTTGTGGCATGATCCATGCTCACTGTATATTTTTGGGTGTTGAACCCAGATTTGTCCTTAAATCACACTAAATGAGTAGTGCATTAGGAAGGAGAGAGAAAAGGAAGAGAGAGAGAGAGAGAGAGAGAGAGAGAGAGAGAGGCAAATAGAGAGCTAAGCTGCTAAGTTAATTAAAGGATGAGCTTGATGATGGAGATTAGAGGGGTTTTCCAGTGGATGGAAAAATCCTGGAAAAGTCCTAGAGATGATATCACTATTTACATTTAATGGCTATTTACCTTTAAACCCGTTAGGGGTTGAATTTTAGAAAATGACTCCTTTGGGCATGTATCATCCCTAGATCTCTAAACATATATGGTTCTTAGCGGTCATCATCACTAAAGCTGGGGTCTTAGAGAAATCATTTTCAGCCTGACATCCATAGGGCATAGGGGAGAATTTCTCCCTTCAATGATTCTCATACTCGGACCATTCATACTATGCCCGTCTTACTCGGCTGGTCTAACTCTTCTCATGAATGCTTAAGTGGCTCCTACTCAATCCTTTGATGCTCTGAGTTGGCCATTTTGTTGTATGCCCTTAGCCTCAGCTGTTTTCGGGTTCGTGGTAGAGGACGAGATAGGAGTCACTGGATCATCGTTAGCTAGAGTAACCACATTTTGTTGTACCTGAGCCATCATCATTATTTTACTAGATTGCAGAAAGTAATTGTGAATGGGTTGGTATCATAGTAGTCTCTAACACATATTGAAGTTATTTTTGATTTATCATCTTTATTTTATAGGTTATAATTACTGTAAAAGTGTTAGATTATGCATACTTCTTGATCTCGTATAGCTCTATCTTTCATTTGGTTGAAATATTTTCTTTCTTTTTTGAAATCCCTCTCTAATTTTTGGGGGAAGTTTGCATAAATATCACATAATTTTTATGAATTTATAAATTTAATATCTAAAGTGTGATATAATATTCAAATCCTCAAATCACACAATAAATATTATTAATATTAATAGTATTAATGTAGTATATATATTCTTAAGTATTAATTATGATACTATTCAGATATTACATTATTATATAAATAAATATTAGAACTTTAATTATAAGATATATAGATATATAAATAATTCATGATATCTTTCTTTTTTTTTTTTTTCTTCTTTCTTTCTTTTTTTACCTCTTGGTGATCAAATACGACAAAGTAAATTTTTTTAGCCTTGTCTAGTGTTGCAAATGAATCAAGTTAAGTCAAGCAGGCTTGTGTTCAAGCTTGAGCCTATTTATAAAATTCGAGTTCAGCCAAGCTCGTGCACAACTCAAACTGTATGGTTGTGTTCAAGCTTAAGTTTGTTTATAAAATTCGGGCTCGAGCTGAGCTCAAGCTCTAATCGAGCTTTTATGGTTATATTCAAACTTAATTCATTTTTCATACTGATTGTTTGACTTTAATTCATATTTGTTTTATATGATGATAATCAACATATTATAGAGTAGATTAACGAGTGGTATTATCGAGCAATTTAATTTCCATTAAAACAATCTTTATTAAGGAAATTAAAATTAGTGTTAAAGCGAAATGAATATATTTGTGATAGCGTTGATGTAGCTCCAGTGTGGGACAAAATTAGAGAGAGTCGTCTTAGATGGTTTGGTCACATTCAACGTCGACCATCTGATGATCTGATTATAAGAATAGATATTTTAGAGTTGGCTTATGTTAAGAAAAGCAGAGGTAGGCCTAAGAAGACTTGGCTTAATTATATAAAAAATGATCTTAACTTATAAAAACTAAATGAGAATATGACACTTAATAGGACGCAATGGAGAAAATTGATTCATGTAGCCGACCCCACGTAGTGGGATTAAGGCTTTGTTGTTGTTGTTGTGATATTTGTTTTCAAACTAAATAAAATTTATTAAACAAAATAATAAGTAGTATAACTTAGTTATTTAATTTCTAATCAAATGAGTTTATCAAGCCTACCAATGAGTTACTTATTGAACTTACAAAAATAAAAGAGTTCGTTAATGAACGAGGTACTAAATGAATAATTAAAATAAACATATAAATGCATGAATAGTTCAAAAACTAAGCAAACAAATCTTTATCTTGTTTTATATGCTAGGATCCAAAATTTTAATTTAATTTATTATAAATGAATTTTAAATTGAGATGTAAATGTGTTTTTCACTGGCTTTAAATTAAGTTTTAACTGATCTTATGCTAAAGCATATAGAGCTTTAATAAGTTTATTAACAAACTTATCTATAAGCTTTAATTGAAACGAGCTTGCTAGCGAGCATTAAATGAGATTGTTCTTGAACATAAATTGAATCAACAAGTAGTTCTTCAAACTTATTCTTTTAACAATTGAGCATTTATAAAAGTATTTTGGCTTGTTTCATTAGTTAAGCAAATGAATATGTCGTGTTTTTATTAAGTTGGGCTACAAATAACTTATCAAACATTCAGGAGCTGGTTGTCTTACCAAAAATTGAAATGCAATATAAAAGACTTTCAAAATACTATGAGTACAATATATTTGAAATACTTTCGAGTTTTTTAGCTCAATATAAAATGAATTGTTTGGTTTGAAGCAAATAAAAAATAATATAATTTAAAATATATTTTTGGTCAAGTGGCGGCTGTGGGGTGGAGGGGCAGGAGCTTGGCTGTAGTTGACCGGTGGGCGGTGCGTCGAACAGAAGCGCGGGGAGGGGGGGTGGAGGATGCGACAGTAGTGACGACGTGCGCCAGCAACGACAGACTGTTAAGGAAGGTGGAGACCTGGTCCACTTCCTAAATTGACCATATCTGGATCCGGCTTCATCTGGTTTCGTGAATAAGGCAAGGGACCTTATTCCTGTTAATTGCCTGATACGAAATCTCACTTTGCTTCATCTTCATCAAGATCGCTAATTAAAAGCCTTCCCTCGTGACTAACGAGATGGTTAAAATGTATGCTGGAAATCCATCACAAGGAACCACCTCTCCCCATATGTATTACTTCTCTGCAGTGTTATGCTTCTCGTGAATATAGGGATCGCTGAACAGTTACGTGAAGGTGTTGATCTGCTCCCTGGTTTCCTTCGGCGTGCATTAACTTATGTGAAGAAGAGAAAGGATTGCAAGCCTCAATTTTTCCTTGGTTCTCTTCTGTTGTGTATCTAACAGGTAGAGAGATAGAGAGAGAAGGTAAATAGAGAGAGAGAGAGAGAGAGAGAAAGAGTGCTTTCATGTAATTGTTGAAGAGATCGACCCGTGTAATCCTCAAACTAATAAAATCCTCTACAGCTCCATGGACATAGACAATTTACTGAACCACGTAAATCTGTGTGTTTTTTCTCGTTTGCGATTTTTCTCATCCGTTTTTCATTTTCTCGCGTCGTTTTTCACAACAACTGGTATCAGAGCTGTGGTTTGAGGCTGAAAGAAAACGATGGCCGAAGATGAAGTGATGATATCAGGGATCGAGAAGATTAATGACACAGATTTTGCTTACTGGAAGATGCAGATAAATGACTATCTCTATGAGAAGAAACTTCATTTTCCATTATTAGAAAAGCGACCGGAGAAAATGGACGAGGCGGATTAGAATTTTTCGGATTGACAGGTTCTGGGGGTTATTCTTTTAACCCTATTAAAATCTGTTGACCAAAACGTCATCAAGGAGAGGACTACTATAAATCTCATTGCGGCTTTATCAGGTATGCATAAAAAGCCATCAGAGAAAAACAAGGTGGACTTGATGAAAAAGTTATTCAACTTGAAGATGGCTGAAGGTGAGTCTGTCGCTCGGCATCTGCATGATTTCAATACCATCACAAATAAACTGTCGTCCGTGGAAATTGATTTTGACGATGAGATACGTGTGCTGATAATGTTTGCTTCATTGTCAAATAGTTGGGAAGCCATAAGGATGGAAATTAACAGTTCTACAGGTAAATCTAAACTGAAATATGATGATATTCGTGATTTGATTTTAGCTGAGGAGGTACGCAGGAAAGATTCTTGCAAAACGTCGATTCGAGTTCGACACTGAATGTTGATTCGAGAGGGAGATCACAAGACATAAACTTAAACAGAGGAATATCAAAATCAAAACCTGATCAGCAAGTAGCCTGGTAGAATTATGGCAAAACTGGCCACATAAAAAGGAACTGTAGGAATCCCAAGAAAAACGAGAAGTACAGGATGCGCTATTGCTGGCAGTTCACAGTTTTGTTAATGACTGGATACTAGACTCAGGGGTTTCCTTCAATACATCTTCCCACCGGGAGCTGATGTGAAACTATGTTGCAGCTGACTTTGAGAATGTATATCTGGCTGATGGAAAAGCTTTTAATGTGGTGGGGATGAGAGATGTTGATATTGCACTCTCTAACAAGAACAAATGTCTTTGTAAAATGTCATGCACATTCCTGAGTTGAAGAAAAACCTCAATTCTGTTATGCAGCTCAATGAGGGTGGTCATTCAGTAGTGTTCTCATATAGCACCTGGAAGCTTATCAAAGGAGAATTAGTATTGGCTCGGGGTAAGAAAAGTGACACACTATATATTACTACAAGTTTACTCAACATTGTTGCTACTACAGTTGTAGAGAGTACGACAGATCTGTGACATTACATGCTTAGTCACATGAGTCAGAGCTATGAAGAAATCTTACAAGATGAGAATTCGAGCAAGTAGAAGCTGGTCATGAAGGCGGAGACAGATTCCTGTCAGGCGACCAGACTTGGGAGCTGACAGAACTTCCATCAGGGAATAAGACATTGCACAACAAGTGGGTGTACATGGTGAAGACTAAGCTTAATGGCAGTAAGAGGTACAAAGACTAAACCTATTGAAAAGGGCTTTCAACAAAGGCAGGGTATTGCCCATGTAGTTAGAGTTGTAAGTAGATACATGAGTAACCCATGAAAGAGCTTGGAGGTACAAGACTACGTTGACGCTGATATGTCAACTAAGGGTGTTACTCTTGAGAAATTGAAGTTGTGTGCAACTTCAGTTGGTCTTCAAGTTTAAAGACCAGAGCTTTGAGTTGTAGAGGTGAAGGATATCACGTATGAGGAAAAGGATGATGCAGCCAGTGAGAGGTACAGTCAGTGTTCCAGTCTCAAAGTGGGAGAATTGTTAAGGAAGGTGGAGAGCGGGTCTACTTCCTAAATTGGTCACATCTAAATCTCACTTCTTCTGGTTTCGTGAATAAGACAAGGAGCCTTATTTCCTGTTAATTGCTTGATACGAAATCCCACCTTGCTTCTTCAGAATTCACTAATTAAAAGCCTTCCCTCGTGATTAACGAATTAAAGCTCCTTCCTTAATGGGCCTTAAATTGGATGGTTAAAAGATATGCTGGAAATCCATCGGAAGGTGTTTTTCTCCCCATATGTTTTTCTTCTCTTCGATGTTCTGCTTCCCGTGAATATAGGGATCGTATAACAATTACGTGAAGGTGTGGATGTGTTTTATGGATTCCTCAAGTTTTCCTTGGTTCTCTTCTGTTGTGTATCTCATGAGCAGAGAGATAGAGAGAGAAGGGGGGAGAGAGAGAGTGCTTTTTGTAATCGTCGAGAAGATCAACGAGTATAATCCTCAAGCTAATAAAATCCTTTGCAGCTCCGTGAACGTACGTAAATCTGTATGTCTTTTCTGGTTTGCGATTTTTCCCATCCGTTTTTTATTTTCTCGCACCGTTTTTCACAACACAGATGCCTCGTGAGCAGCCACAAATTGAAACCGTAGCGAGTAAATTGCGGGTGGTCGGCGGTGGAAGGCCTGCTTTCGATGGTGGTAGCGGGAGACTAGCAGCAGACAATACTCTTATAGCATTTTTTATGAATAATGTAATTCAAATTCTATTAAATCAATCAAACTTTAAATTCAATCAAAATGAATTATTATATTAACTTAAAAGTCATTTTTAGTGATATTATATTTATTGATATGCCACCAACAAATCTTCATCATCTGGCATGAATTTCGAGGCATAACATGAATCTCGAAATAATATTTTGAGAAAGAAACGTTCAAATATTGAAAATAGTCATATAGAGCTCTGATTTTAGTAAACTTATACTCAAACTGACCGGCTCGATGAAACAGACCTAATGATATAAAAACTAACTAATCCGAGTCAAATCAAGCTAAGATCAAGTCATTAAACCATCTTTAGAAGATTTCTAGACACATTTGGAATGTCAAAAAAATGTTGATACTAGCAAGTCTGTACTCGAATCGAGCGTCTCAACAAGAAGAATCCAACGAGCCCAATATCGCTCAATTCCGACATCGTTAAAGCCGTCAAATGTCTCTTAAATGTTGTCTGATCAAGAGAAGCCCACTAGACCGTCCGATCAAAATGGTTGCATTAATTACACCCAAAATACTATAAATAGACCCTCAACCCTCACATGAGGAGGGGCTTAAGCCTATAGAGAGTCTGAGGCCATTAAATAGGCTCGATGAAACTAAAGACCACCGCCAACCACCGCCAACCACCGCCGAACTCCGTTGATCACCGTCAACCACCGTCGACCATCACCTACCTCGTCAACCACGGTCGATCTCCGTCATCGACCATCACCGACCATTGTTGACCTCCGCCAACCGTCGTCGACCACTGCTGACCACCATCGTCAATTACCACCAACTAGACGCTGTCAATCGACACAGTAATTTGAAGAATATAATCACCATTTCCCGTCAATGGTACAAGGGATTTTTGTAATCATCAATCAATAGTAAATTTTTACAACTGAGTCAGACCTTGTGGTTTTTCCCTTTAAGGATTTTCCACATAAAAACTTCGTAGTCGTCGTCGTTTATTTCTTTTTCATCTTTGTGTATGTTGAATTCTCGTACAATGCTAAGACGATAATCAGTTTCTCTACCGCTGCGAATTTTCTGGCACGCATCATTTATAATTCTTTAAACTAAATATATAATTTTTTAAAATCATTGTAAAAGAATTATAATGCAATCACAAATCCTTTTATTTCGTTTCTTATTCCTTATGAATTATTTGGAATTGTTTTGAATGACTGTTTGTAGTTTCTGTGTTGTGTGTGGGGTGTGAGTTGTACTTTTATTTTTTTTGGAGAGAGGTCCTCGGATTCTTCTTTTTTGTGTGCGTTGTACGGGTGGGGTTAGATAGGAACTCTCTCTCGATTTTGTACTTTATTTTTATTATTAACACGTAGGGAGCATAAGTCTCATTTAACTAAAAAAAATTATAATGCAATCACAAATTCACAAAAAAAAAAAAAAAAAAAAAAAAAAAAAAACCTCACGAGTGAGTACGCAGTGCAGTCCTACTTGCCTCAGAGCAGAATTCTTCAATTATTTATTTAAGCCCGAAATCTTTTTCATATTACGATAATGCCCTTAAAAGGAATAATTTTTTAATATCAAGGTTTAAGCAAAAAAGAAAATAAGCTTTTTAAAATTGTAGCCTATTTAATGGCTCTGCTGGGAACCACAGTCACCGACGGTTGTAGCTGGACTACTATCCATCGCTTGACTAATTTCTCTTCAACTTTCAGTCTCTTCGCCTCGGTGATCATGCGTACCATTCTGTGGAACGCCATTGTAATGGCTGTAGCTCTTCTTCAACCAAGCTACTCCATGCCGAAGAAGTCCCAACTCTCCATGGCAGAAAAGATCACCAAGCTTCCTGGCCAACCAAATGTCACATTTGAGCAGTTTTCAGGCTACATCACTGTAGATGAGAGGAAGCAGAGGCATCTCTTCTACTACTTCGCTGAAGCAGAATTGGATCCATTGTCGATGCCTTTGGTGCTTTGGTTAAACGGAGGTAAAGCAGCGACCAAAAGTTCCATCACAAAAAAAAGAAGTGTTCTGTTTTTCTCACAAAAAGCAAACAAAAGAATAAAGTTGTGGACATAATAAGAAGGGAAAGGATATCCTTTCTATTCTTTCTTTCTGTCTTCCAGTTGCTAACTGTGTTGCTCTTAATCTTTACAGGACCCGGTTGTTCTTCAGTCGGGGTTGGTGCCTTCTCCGAGAACGGACCTTTCAGACCCAGCGGCCGAGCGTTGGTGAGAAATGAGTATAGCTGGAACAAAGGTGTCTTTACGAGTCCTCTTTTCCTTCTTCTACTTTGTTTTGATTCAAAATCCAAGCTTTTGCCTTTGTTTCATCACGTTTCATAGAGGCGAACATTTTGTATCTGGAGACCCCAGCAGGAGTTGGGTTTTCTTACTCCTTGGACAGCTCGTTCTATGAGAAAGTGGATGATAAACTGACAGGTAAGATCATTTACATCCATGTCATCTGCTTTTCCCTTTTAAAGCTTGTGAATCCTTTTGGAATTTGAATATTTGCGATCGCTGGTTCGATTTGCTTTAGATTCAAAGGTATTCCTTTGAGTGCAAAAATGGCTTTTTTCAAGTTTTTGGCAAAGTGAGACCTCTGAAACCTCTTTTAACTTTTGGGTTCTTAAAGCTAGGGACAACCTTGTGTTTCTGCTTCGGTGGTTCTCCAAGTTCCCCCAGTATAAAGATAGAGATCTCTACATAGCAGGAGAAAGCTATGCAGGTTCTCTCTCACTCCCTCTCTCTCCCTCTCTCTCTCTCGCTCTCTTTCTCTCTCTCTCTCTCTCTCATCTGGACCAGTTCTCTGTCCATTCTTAGGTCACTATATACCGCAGCTGGCAGATCTTATCGTTCAGTACAACAAGAAAAGAAGGACATTTAACCTAAAAGGAATAGCTGTGAGTGAAGTTGTGCCCTTGTTTTCTGCCTGTTGATTTCTCTGCTCTGAACAAATCTGAAAGTACCGTTGTTCATGACTACCAAATTCTGCAGCTTGGAAATCCGGTGCTTGAGTTTGCCACCGATTTCAATTCAAGGGCGGAATACTTCTGGTCTCATGGCTTGATATCTGACTCCACATATAATATCTTCACCACTACCTGCAACTATTCTCGTTATGTGAGCGAGTATTACAGGGGCTCTCTTAGTTCAATCTGCTCTGAAGTTATGAGCCAGGTGACCAAAGAAACGAGCAGATTTGTCGATAAGTATGATGTTACACTTGATGTCTGCATCTCATCAGTTCTTTCTCAATCTAACGTTCTCGATCCTCAAGTAAGTAGGCCTGGAAATTGCTTTTGATCAACAAATTTATGATTTTGAGCTATCTTGTTTTTGTTATTAATATTACATTTTTTTTTTCAGCAAGCTAAGGAAGCTGTGGATGTTTGTGTGGAGGACGAGACTCTGAATTTTTTGAATAGGAAAGATGTACAGGAAGCGTTGCATGCTCGGCTTAATGGTGTGCCGAGGTGGACTGTTTGCAGCAGGTAAACTGGAAAAGTTCACTTTTTTATGATAATTTCTCTAGGTGACGACTTTAGTTTCCACTTTCTTTTATTAACAAGTAACAATCTTGCTATAATTTGTTAAATGTGTGAAGATTACTATTATATCATCATCATTCAGCTGTGTATCACTCACTTGTCATTGAAATTTTGTTGCTATTCAATGCTCTACTCATTAAGAGTATGAAAATGGACCTTTTCCTTTCAAAATAGAAGAATATTTGTCAGTATTTAAGCTGTTGAAGTAAAGAAGTCCTCTCTACTTGTTCCTTAGTGTGCTCGAGTATGATCTACTCAACCTGGAAATACCAACCATTACTCTTGTGGGTTCGCTTGTTGAGTCTGGAATTCCAGTACTTGTCTACAGGTATGGAAGCATTTCAGATATATTGAAAGTTATGATAAATTAGATGCATAGCAGCTAGAATTGCACTCTATGTAAATTTTTATTGGAGCCATTTACATACATACAACATAACATATTTAACACCTAAACTCTACTCTTTGTGTTTATACCACTCAAATCTTTCATGAATATGTAATGTGGCATAAATGTAAAGATTAAAGCTTCGATGTTAGATATGTAAATGCATAGAAATTGAGTGGTATTCATGTATATCTTTTCTTTTTTTTTTTCAAAATTACTGAATTTATCTTGCTTTACTTTGCAGTGGGGATCAAGATTCTGTCATTCCCTTAACTGGTAGCAGAACGTTGCTGCATAAATTGGCAAATAAACTTCGATTGAATACAACGGTGCCTTACAGAGTTTGGTTTGAGGGGCAACAGGTAAGCTTATGATATGTGCTTTGTGAAGCACATTTGGTTGCTTGAATGGATAGGATGTAACTTTTAGAACTCTTATTTCTTTCTATTTTCTGTTTATTTGGTAGCAGAACTCTCATTACTATGCCCTACTTCTTCCATTGTTTTATCAGGTTGGAGGCTGGACTCAAGTGTATGGGAACATCCTCTCCTTTGCTACCATAAGAGGAGCTTCACATGAGGCGCCATTTTCGCAGCCAGAAAGGTCTCTCGGTCTCTTCAGAGCTTTTCTGCAAGGGAGGCCATTACCTGAAACATTCTAGTATGGTAAAAGCTGACCTTTGTTTCTCAAGTTCAAGAGAGTGTGGGTGTGTTCATGTTCTGTGAATGTTGGTGAAGTTTTAATCTATTCATTTCCTAATGATGATGAAGGCTTTGTGTAAGTTGAAAGTAATTTCTGTGAATATTTTTTAGGTTTCAGACTATTGCAGCTTTTTCTGCTTTTAATTTAATGGCCACTATTAGAAAAAGAAATCATGGGTTTACTTTGCTGCTGGGGTTTGCTTATTGGGTATACTGAATTTGTGGAGGGCTCAAGCGAGTCAAGCTGACTTGTGAGCCGGCTCGGGCTCGGCTCGATAAGCGGACTCAATATATTTAAAATATATTAAAATTCTATCGCGAATCTGACTTGCATTCGTAGAATTCAGTGAGCCCGAACTTGATTATACAATATTAAGTTCAAGTTGAGGGTGGTTTGAGCTCGCTCGGCTCATTAATACCCCTGTTTGTGTGACATGTAAGAAGGATATTTTCAATTATTTATTTATTTATTGGAGTGTTTGACAATAAATATGAAGATTAAATGTGAAGAATGATATCAAAGCATGGGCGCAGTGGTTTTAATTAAGGTTAATTTGTGAAACAATTGTTGGGTTAATCAAGAGTTGGAAAGCCTTTGCTGCTGTCAAGCTGATATGACAACATAATTTTAAAGAAGATTAACATACGTAACACTCAAATTCCTATATAATTACGTATCTAACATTTGAACTTCAATTTGTATATATGACATCTTACCTAATGCATTAAAATATGTATTTTACTCTCTAAATATTAAAAAACTGGGTTATATAAAAGATTTAGGTATTATTAAGGTAAAACTTATTTTAGGTGTTAGATATGTAAATATATATAGTAAGGGCCCGTTTGGGGCGACTTATTTGTGCGGCCGGAGTTTTTATGACGTGCTCGATGTGTTTGCTTCGAGCGGAGGAATGACGGCAGAATACCGCGCGACGCATTTTTTTCGGAACTTTCGTTATTTCCTGTTGCGGCGAAGCTCCTTCTTTTCCGCTTTTCGCTCCAGCTTATTACGCTACAGCCCTCGTCCCGATCTCTCTCGAGCTGCTCTCACCCCGTTTCTTTCCTGCTCTCGCCTCTATCCAGTTCGTCCTCTCCTTCTCTCACCCCGATCCTTTCCTTCTCTCACCCTGATCCTTTCTTTCATTCACCCGATTCCTTTTGTTCTTCACTTTTCTCGCGAAATTTCTGCAAACCGTCCCACTTCTGTTCGGCTAGCGGCAGTAGCAGGCTAAAAGGTGGTTCTCCCTCAACAGTCGACCGATCTGCTTCCATAAATCTGAGGGGTGGGCCGATCCATTCCCAGTCGCGATACATTCCCAGTCGCGATCCTATCCTAGTTGCAATCCAAGCAAATAAGAGGGGAACCGCAGTACCCTTGGCAGTCGCGGTCGAAACTCTTCTTCAGCTCTTTCTTCGTTAACACTTTCCTCATCCACGGTAAGCATTCTTGCTTCCTAACTTCGCATTTTCAGTGGTTGTGGTGAATTTTTATGTTGTATATGTGCCGATTTTTTATTGTTTAGGTGGTGATTTTTTTATTATTTATTTGGTGATTATTTCCAATTTCAACACAACTGTAACTTATTTGTGTTTTTCTGTGGTTTACCTTTCTAACTGAATTTCTTAAGTTGTTCTACGATTTTTCTTTCTAATACTAGTTTATATCAGCATTATCATGAATGTTTGCCTTCCTTTGAAAGACAGGACTATCTTGCACACGTCTACTAGCGTACTGTGCATTTTAGTTGTAAGTTGCAAGTTATGTTTTCCCTAAATCTTTCATAGTATAATAAATCCATTCTTTTTGGTTCGTCTTTGGATTATATATATGTATGATGGCATGTATATAGAAAGAAATTGAAAGTGTAGATGTTAACCATGTAAATGTATAGAAAATGAGTAGTACATATGTAAATCTTCAATTTCTAATTACTTTAATCCTTGCCGCAATTTATGAAAATATTTACATAGTTAACATCACTCATATGTATTTATATCATTAAGGTGGTTGTTAGATGTGCTAAAAACATAGTTTCCAAGTTTGTTCTATATGAACTAGGGGTGTAAACGAGTCGAACACAAGCGAGCCAAGGCTCAGCTCGTGTTCGGCTCATTTATATTTTGAGCCCAAAAAGTGTGTTCGTGTTCGGTTCGTTTGCTTAACAAGTCGAATATGAGCTCTTCACGAACAAAGAGTCGTTTTGACAATCCTAATCTCGTGACCATAAGATGTTAAGGTTGAGGCAAGATTTAAGAATTATAGTTTATAATAAAACATCATTTGAATCTAATTTAATACTTTTTATTATATTTACTTAATTAATAATTTTAATTAATTATAAATCATTTAATTTTTTTAAAAATACTACTCATCAATACACACACACACACACACACAGATATCGAGCCAAAACGAGCAGAACACGAACGAACAAATCTTTGTTTGTGTTCGGCTTGTTAAGGCTTGTTAACTTAACGAACGAGCCAAAGACAAGCTTCTTAACGAGCCGAACACGAGCTGTTCGCGAACAACGAACCGTTTTGACAGCCCTAATATGAACTTGACATATTGTCCATTTTTTGTCAAATTTGATGACAAGTGCAGTATTAGTTTTCTTATGTATTTTGAGCTTGAATTTATGAAAGAAACTTTGATCTAAAATATTTACTCATATGTGCCACACATAACTAATTTTGAGCTTGATATATAAATGAACATGATAAGGCGTTGGGAAGAGGAATGTTTGATTTGCTCTTTTATCAAGGTTTTCAACTCTTATGTCTTTGCAGCAAAGATACTTTGGTCCAAAAATCTTTTGTTGACATATTTCTAGATCTAAACAAAAAAATATATTGTTAGGCATGTAAGGTCAAGTTTTCCTAAACATATATAAAAATACTATTTTTCACATGTTGAACCACTATAATGATAAGTACATGATGTATCAATGTCTTTTAATTTTAGTATAAGTGCTCCATATGCATGCTCCACTGGTTAGCATATTGAATCATACTAATTGATCACTGAAAAATTTATTAAGAAATTCATACCTATTTTTGATGAAATTGTACTTTAAAGAAAGGTATTTTCTTTATTTTGTTGCAGGAATGGAGAATTTAGGTGATAAAAGCAAAAATCATAAGAAGGAGCGGATTTGGAGCAAAAAGGAAGAAAATAATGCAATTTGTGTTGAGTCGCCGACTGGCGAGATCGAGCTCGCCGACGGCGAGGGTACGTGGAAGAAAATTTAAAGGATTTATAATCGTCTCGGCCGACAGCGAGCCCCGAGCCCGCCGGACAGCGAGATAGCGCGGCTCGAAGATCTTGTGAAGCCTCGCCGACAGGCGAGGTAGTTTGTCGCCGATAGCCGAGCTGGGCTCGAAATGGCGCAAGTAACATCGAACCCGGACACTTTTGAAGGGATGCTTACACACCTCTTGGTCCGTTGCTCACCTCTATATATAGAGGCCGAAATTCAGCCTCGGTGTGTGTGTCAATTTGTGTCTTAAGAGTCTTTTATTTATGTGTGTGATCAGTCTTTAGAGTCTTAATTAGTGTAATTAGTGAGTCTTTAGTGAGTTAGTGAGTTTTTAGTGAGTCTTCATTGTACTTGGAAGGAAGAGTCGAACAGGCTCATGAGAGTCCGCTTGTGGATAAATCGAGATAAGTATTTGTATTTATTGTTTTTAACTTTAAATGAAATCCATGCTTAGCTTAGTTCCTATGCATTCCGAGTAGTTTATTAGTCTTTCTCCTCGTTATGAAATTAAGTGACTTGATGAACTTAAAACGTAAGTACTTATATATATATTAATAAATTGTGATAATTTTTACTTAAAACTTAATTTACTTTCAAACCGGCTATTCGATTTGTTAAAATATGTTGAATATCAACTATAGTAAAAATTACATCGGATATTCGGGAATTCAAAAGCCTTGGAAGGAATGTACAAATAAATAGGGAAATAATATCACTTAGGCGTAGAATTGAGCATTTTAGTGTGACAGACTAAAATATTCAATTCGGTCCCATTGTTGAGAGCCGAAGTGTAGATATTAGCCACTGTGCGAGGGGAACGTGGGAGCTGCGAAGTGGCGGTCGGTATCCTCCCAAACTTAGCCGCAGATTCGATAATCAAACATAGGATTAGTCAATATTCTTTACACACTGACCAAAGGGTAAAGAATAGTGAATGCTCCTATTTGTCACAATACCTTAAAATTATCTATTTAAATTCATCAATCACTTAAATTTCTAAACAAGGGAAAGATACTTTTTCCGAATAGTTAAGACTTATTTAGCGAATTAGCTTAATTTCTCGCACTTTCAATACGTATTAATTTTCTACTTAGTTAAGTTACCTAATTAAAATACTTAGTTTACTTTATTGCGCTTAAATTTAGAATTCCAAATTTTCGTATACTATTTTAAAATTATTATTATTATTATTTTAAAATTAGTTGTTATTTAATTTTCTATTTCCTCGTGGGATCGATAACCAGTGACTCACTAGAGTCCCGTATTACTTGATACGATACGTATACTTGCGTAGCATCCACAACATAAACAATTACAATTCTATACATATAATATAGTGGGTCAAGTTTTTGGCGTCGTTGCAATTAAATTAAAAATATCATAATATAAAATTGTGGGTCAAGTTTTTGGCGCCGTTGCCGGGGAAAGTAAAAAAAATTTACTAGAGTAACGGACTATTTTAAAATAATCATAATAAATAAATTAATATCTATTCTAAAATTGTATGCGCAAATTTGGAAACGAAAATTTAATACCTTACGATTCTGAATTAGAGCGTACAATTAAAAGAATTAGAAAACAAAAGAAACAAATTATAAATTTAACACAAATGGCGAATATTCCTAAAATTCAAAATATGAACCAACAAAGACCATTAAGAGATTATGTCAACCCTACATCAGATGAAATTCATTTAACTATTCAAACCCCGATGTAGGCTGCTAATTCATTTGAACTTAAACCTGCAATTATTCAAATAGTACAAAACAATCAATTTAGTGGTTCACCTACTGAAGATCCTAACTTACATCTTGCTAGTTTTCTAGAACTTTGTGCTACTTTTAAAAATCAAGGAGTATCTGACGATGTTATAAGACTTAGACTTTTTCCTTTTTCATTAAGAGATAAGGCTAAAATGTGGTTGAATTCGTTAGCACCTGGATCTATTAAAACTTGGGGAGAATTATCACAAAAATTTCTATCCAAATATTTTCCACCATCTAAAACTCATCTAAGATTAGAAATGATATAACTTCTTTTTGTCAGTTAGATGGAGAATCAATATATGAAGCTTGGGAGAGATTTAAGGAACTTCTTAGGAAATGCCCACATCATGCGCTACCAGATTGGCTGATTATTCAAACCTTTTATAATGGATTAGTAAGATCTTTAAGATCAATCATCGATGCTGCTTCATTGGAGGTTCATTAATGTCTAAACCATTCGATGAAGCCTATGCACTAATCGAAGAAATAGCAACAAATAATTTCCAATGGCCTGCTGATATAGTAAATCCGAAAAAGAGAGCCAGCATTCATGAAAACGATGCAATATCTATGTTAGCTTCTCAAATTGCTGTTATATCTAAGAAATTAGATCATTTTGGAATGAACTACTCTCCTACTTTAGAAGAAAACTCATCTGGACAAATCTTAAAATCTCAATCTAATTATGAAACTTTAAATGCTATTAATAATAGAACTAATAACCCTTATTCAAACTATTATAATCCCAGTTGGAAAACTCATCCAAATTTTAATCGGAATAACACATCTAATCAACAATGGATGAATCAACCTAATCAAGCAAATCCAAACTATAAACCTAATTACCCACACTGGATTTAATAACAATAACCCTCAATTCAAAGATAAGAAATTATCTATGGATGAATTAATATTGAATATGGGTCATCAACTACAAAATCAGGAAATTAACTACAAATTCAAGGAAATCAATTACAAATTCAAGGAACATCTATTAAAAATATCGAAACTCAACTTGGATATATTACTACTCTGCGCTAAATAATAGAATACCCGGAACTTTTCCTAGTAATGTGGAAATAAATCCTAAAGATCAAGGAAAAGAACAAATTAAAGCAATACAACTAAGGAGTGGAAAAGAATTAGAACCTCAAATTCAAAAAGAACTTGAAAGCCAAAAAGAGGAAGTGGAAATTGAAAAGGAAACACTTCAACAAGATTCAAACTTAGAACATCTTTTAATACCTATGAAAATTTCTGTTGAAAAACTTCCACCACCATTTCCTCAACGACTAGCTCAACATAAAAAAGATAAACAATTTGCTAAATTCTTTGAAATATTAAAGAAATTAACAATCAATATACCTTTTGTCGAAGCTTTAGATCAGATGCCAAATTATGTAAAATTTATGAAAGATATTCTAAATAAGAAAAGAAAATTCACTGATAATGAAATAGTCGCACTTAGTGAAGAGTGTAATGTTATTATTCAGAAGAAGCTTCCTGAAAAATTGAAAGATCCTGGTAGTTTCACTATACCCTGCGCTATAGGAGAAAAATTTTATGGAAAAGCTTTGTGTGACTTAGAGCAAGCATCAATCTAATGCCTCTATCGATTTTTAAGAGATTAGGATTAGGAAAAATTACACCTACTTCGATAACCCTTCAATTAGTCGATCGTTCGGTTACTCATCCTAAGGAGTTATTGAAGATGTGTTAGTAAAAGTGGATAAATTTATCTTCCCGTAGATTTTATTGTTTTAGATATGGAGGAAGATAAAGAAATTCCTATCAATTTAGGAAGACCATTTTTAGCTACTGGAAAAGCTATGATTGATGTTCGAAAGGAGAATTAACTATGAGAGTAAATGACCAAAAAGTTACATTTAATATTACAAAATCAATGAAATATCCCGCGCTTAGAAAAATATGATGAATGTTTTCGGATGGAAATACTTGAACATTTACAACAAGAACATTTTAAGGAATATTACGAAGATAAATTAGAAAAAGAAAACAACTTGAATTAATTGAAGATAAGTAATGAAGAACTAGATTATATTCGGGAAAGATTTGAATTTTTGGATAATACCGAAAACATCGACAAGAATATAGTTCCATCAATTATTAAACCTCCTGAACTTGAGCTAAAAATATTAATCGATCATTTGAAATATGCTTATTTAGGTAATTCTTCAACTTTACCAGTTATTATTTCATCTGCATTAAACGAATCTCAAGAACAAAAACTTTAGAAACTTTTAAAAAATATAAGAAAACTTTTGGTTGGACTTTAGCAGATATTAAAGGAATTAGTCCTTCAATATGTATGCATAGAATTATTTTAGATGATGAACATAAACCTAAAGCAGATCCTCAAAGGAGATTAAACCCGATAATGAAAGAAGTAGTTAAGAAAGAAATTTTAAAATGGTTAGATAATGGTATTATATATCATATTTACGACGATGCTTGGGTAAGCCCAATTCACCGTGTTCCTAAGAAGGGAGGAGTGACCGTCATCGCCAATGAAAATAACGATCTTATTTCTATAAGACAAGTTATCGGTTGGCGTATATGTATTGATTATAGGAAATTAAATACCGCCACCGAGGAAAGATCACTTCCCTTTACCATTTCTAGACCGGATGTTAGATAGATTAGCTGGACATAAGTATTTTTGTTTTCTAGATGGATACACCGGCTATCATCAAATACAAATTGCTCCCGAGGATCAAGAGAAAACTACATTTACTAATCCTTATGGAACTTTCGCTTTTCGAAGAATGACTTTTGGATTATGTAATGCACCAAGCAACATTCCGAGAGATGTATGATGTCTATATTTAGTAAGTTAATTGACAATGGAATAGAAGTATTTATGGATGATTTCTACGTATTTGGAACATCATTTGACACATGCTTAACTCATCTTGAAAAAGTATTAGAAATATGTGAGAAAACAAATTTAGTTCTAAATTGGGAGAAATGTCAATTTATGGTTGCGGGTGGCATTGTATTAGGGCATAAAATTTCGGAAAAAGGCATGGAAGTGGACCTCGCAAAAATTCAAGTTATAGCTAAATTACCACCTCCAACTACGGTAAAAGGGGTAAGAAGTTTTCTTGGACATGCTTGGATTCTACGGACGCTATATAAAAGATTTTTCAAAAATTACTAAACCTCTATGCCAACTTCTCGAAAAGGACAAGAAATTTGAATTTACTAATCGAATGCCCGAATGCTTTTGAACTCTTAAAAGAAAAATTAATTACAACGACATATAATAGTTTCACCTAACGGGAGAAACCATTCGAGCTTATGTGTGATGCTTAGTGATTATCGTCGTAGGAGCGAGTTCTTAGGCAAAAATATGAAAAGATTTTTAAAATTATATACTATGCTAAGTAAACTCTAAATGATGCTCGAAATAAATTATACGATTCATGTAAAGAGAATTATTAGCGGTAGTATATGGTTTTAATAAATTTAGACCTTATCTGATAGGAACAAAATGTATCGTGCATACTGATCATTCTGCTATCAAATATTTAATGCAAAAGAAAGATTCCAAACCAAGATTAATTCGATGGATGCTATTAATGCAAGAATTCGATTTTGAGATCGTTAATAAGAAAGGAATTGATAATCAAATTGCGGATCATTTATCAAGATTAGAAAATCATGAATTATCTGATATTGAAAATGAAATTATAGACAGTTTTTCCGATGAACAACTATATAATATCAATGAGTGGAAAATACCATCGTATCGTTGATATAGTAAACTATATAGTTAGTAATATTTTACCACCTATGCTAACTTTGCAAAAACGGAAAAAATTCATCCATGATAAGAAAACCTATTTTTGGGATGAACCATATTTATATAAGCAATGTAAGGATTTAATTATTAGAAGATGTGTACCTTATGAAGAAATCGAACCAATTATTCAAAAATGTCATGATTCCGATTTTGGGAGACATTTTGGGATCGATAAAGCCGCTTATAAGATTCTACAATCTGGATTTTACTTGGCCTACTCTATTTAGAGATGTATACGGATATATTAAAACTTGCGATAAATGTCAAAGAGTAGGAAATATATCTAGAAGAAACGAAATGCCTCCGAATTTTATATTAGAAGTTGAAATTTTTGATGTTTGGGGATTAGATTTTATGGGACCTTTTATTCCTTCATTTGGAAACTCATATATATTAATAGTTGTTGATTATGTTTCCAAATGGATTGAGGCACAAGCTTTACCTAGGTGTGATGCTAAGAGTGTTTCAAAATTTCGATGAAAAATATTTGTACTAGATTTGGAATGCGAGAGTGATTATCATCGACGGAGGAACTCATTTTAGAAATAAATACATTCACAAACTAGTAGAAAAATACAATATTACTCATAAGATATCCATCGCTTATCATCCATGGACTAGCGGATTAATTGAAGTATCTAATCGTGAGATTAAACGTATTTTAGAAAAATGCAGTAAACCCAAATAGGTTAGATTGGTCTATTAGATTAGACAACTCGCATTATCAGGCTTATAGGACTGCTTATAAAACTCCGATTGGAATGACTCCTTACATGCTTATATATGGAAAAACATGCCACTTACCAGTTGAATTAGAACATAAAACATATTGGGCGATTAAAGAATTTAATTATAATATGAAGGAAGCTAGTGAGAAAAGATTGCTTGCAATTAAATGAATTGGAAGAATTAAGAAATGAATCATATGATAATGATCGGATTTATAAAGAAAAGATGAAATTATGGCATGATCGGAAGATTAATCGGAGAAATTTTGAACCGGGACGGGAAGTTTTGCTATATAATACTAGATCGAAATTATTTTCTGGAAAATTGAAGTCTCGATGGTTAGGACCTTTCACCATAACTCAAATATTTTCATACGGAACTATAGAAATCGAAGATCCAAAAACTGGACATAAATTTAAAGTTAATGGACATAGATTAAAACCATATTTCGAAGGTATAAGACCTAACTATAAAGAGGTTTTAATGCTTAGTCGACTCGATTAATAATTGAAATTAGGTCGAGCTGACGACGTTAAACTAGCGCTTTATGGGAGGCAACCCATATTAGTTATCTATTTTTATTGTATCTTAAAAGTTAGTCTATATTATTGAAACTTTACTACTCAATTATTATTAAGAATCATCACATATTCGAACCATTATGATGAGAAAAGAAATTATTCGATTTAGAGCGAAATTTGACATTATTTTGGAATCTCGCCGACGGCGAGGTCGATACTCGCCGACAGCGAGGTTTGGGCCTAAATTAAATTCGGTTTATTTATCGAGCTCGACTGACAGGCGAAACGTCCGCCGACGGCGAGAACATGGGAGGCGGTTTTATAAGCCGAGTCGCCGAACGGCGAGAAACTTCTCGCCGACGGCGAGAAGTTATAAAGATGAGTTATTTATAATTTGAATGCCGATTTGGACGGTTTCAACACCAATTCCTTTGTGAAAATCCATTCTTAAATCATTCTAGATCTGCCTTCTTCACTAGAATTCATTCCATTCACCATAATGGCCTCCAAATTCTTAGATTCCTCTAATTCAGAGTGTTTAACCGGAGGAAATTTGTGAGTGCGGAAGCGCAGCGGATCTTCAACAAGGTTTTGGTAAAGAAAAGAGTTATCAAGGAACGGGGATTTGTCAATCGAGGATTAGAGAATTCCACTACAAAGATAGAAGAAACGATCGCGCAGCGGCACTGGGAGGTATTTTGTTACACTACGTCTGCTATTGTTATTCCAGTTGTGAAAGAGTTCTACTCTAACTTACATGCGATCAACAATGGGAATGTCTACGTCCGAGGAAGATGGGTGACGTTTACTCCATCAAGAGTAAATGAATTATTCTCTATAGAAAACACCCCGGTATGTCACTATTCAAATTTTGTGTCGTCTCGATATAATATGAATGAGATATTTCGATATCTGACTGATGAACCGGAAGATTGAGAAATGCGTGAAGACGGGTATGTTAGTTTCTCTGCATCACTTTTGAATCCTGTCTCAAAGCATCGGCACTTTTTCATCTCATCTAAATTGTTACCTACTATGAGGGTAAACAAGGTTTCGAAGGAATGCGCTATATTGAATTATTGTATTCAAAATGGATTGCTCTATTGATGTTGGATCAATAATTGTTAAGTATGCATTGGGTTTAATTGTGCATGGGTCGGTTCACGGACTAGGACACCCATCTACTATTTTTGCATTATGCGATCGAGTACTGAGTTTCATATGAAGCTTGGGAAAAGGTTCTGTTACCTTGGAAGCCGCTCGATCCTACGGATATGTTCCCTACTTTGGACAATAATGATGAAATTACATTTATCTCCGATAGAGCTTCACGGAATAATCCTATAGCAATGCCTATTTCGGATAAAACGGAGTTACTTATGAAGAAAATTAAAGGAATGGAGAAAGAAGCTGAGAAAGTGAGAGATTCGATCGACAATATATCCGATTTATTTGATCACATTGACTTGGAGGATGAAGGAACACTTTGATCATTCGGGACACACGGAAGCTAGCTTTCTTCATTTGCGAGACGAAGGGTTGGATCACCTGAAGAATGCAGCCGGAGTTTCCCTTCGAAGCCTTTCATAACTTATTTGTGCATCATCGTCATATCGGAAATATCGAGAAGATGAAGATTCGACATTGAAGAGTAGTAGTAAAGATTTCCATAGTATGTTTGTATTTATGTTATTTGATTTGATTTAGATTTTATTATGTGTGGAGTGATGATTTGAATATCTCGAAACTTAATTGAGATATGCGTCATAGTTTTGTATCGGCATTTAGTGTGTCGTGGATTGGTTTGCGATGCTTGATTAGTAGTAAGGATTGGAGAATTGAAGTTTGATTATAGAGTTTAAAATTATGTTAGTTTGTACATCTCATGGATTTCAACATTAAAGTTAATTTGTTGTGTTGTGTGAATTTGTTTGTGTATAAGTAGCTAATCTTTATATTAAATTAATAAATGATGTGATCGGAAATATAATATAAGGCAAATCAAGGACGAAAATGAGTGACGAATTTCAAAAATTAAATTTTTTGGAATCTCGCTGACGGCGAGAAAAATCCCGCCGACAGCGAGAACGATCTCGCTGACAGCGAAGGTTAGAGCAAAAATTTCTCGCCGACAGCGGATTTTTCCCGAGAGTTTTTTGTTCCGAAAAATATTAGCTCGCCGACGGCGAGAAAAATCTCGCCGACGACGAGGTCGCGAAAAACACTTTAATTGACCGGTCAAAAACACTACTCATCATCCCCAACCTCTCATTTTCGCAAAAACTACCCTAGGGCTCACGAAATTTCGGATTTAGAGGCGATTTCATCACTAAAAACACTGGATTTCGTCTTCTCTTGGTAAGTGCTTCACTCCTATGCAAAAATTTTTTATTTTCACCATGTATTTTCTCCACATTGAAAAATTTTGAAAAATCCTAAATGTGGAAGAATTACTCGGTAGAAATCCATAAAATTTGTTTTAATTTGATCTTAGATGTTGTAGGAAGCCTCCTTAGTAATATTAGGAAGTTTAGTGACGATTTTTGTGAATTTCATAGATCGATCGAAAAATGACTCCGCGACAGAAAAGACGAGTAGATTACGATATTGACCGATTTGTCAATGCACGAGCACAAAATCGGTATTTTCAAAACATTCAAGCAAGAAAGTGCATTGTGAATTGAGTTTTTAAGAATCCGGGAGGCGAAGTTGAGCGGATCATTAAAGAACGAGGTTGGGAGAATCTCTGCTACATCACCAATAAGTCTCTGTGGAAGTAGTAAAGGAATTTTATTCTAACTCGATCGTATGAGAGGACGCACCGATAAAGGTACGTGGATTTATGGTTGACTTCATCGTTGCTAGAATTAACGCCTTCTATGAAGTTCGGGACGGTCCAAATGAGTACGAAACATTTGGAACTATGTCGGAACCTCTAGAAGATGTGATAAATTTTCTTACCGACGGACTCGGAGTTTGGAAGATAAAGCAACGGGAAATAGTGAATTTTCCTCTTTCTAAGTTAAATGCAAATTCTAAAGCATGGCACTATTTTATTTGTTCTACTTTGTTACCTACATACCACCACGGTGAGGTAATAAGGGATAGAGCGGTTCGAATTTACGTATTCGGAACAATGAAGTATAAACATTGGAAGTGTCATCTATAGAAATATCTTAGCCATCTGCTTGGAAATGAAAGTGGAGGGGGATTGGGACATCCCGGGTTGATTTATGCAATCCGCCAACTCTCCGGAGTTGAGGCGGCGGATGATGAGGAGTGGATAGAACCCACGAACCCACTCACAGCGACCGATATTAAGAAATATGAGTCTCATGAAGGGTGGAGATCGGGAGTGAGAAGTTATTTCACTCGGTCGAGTAGAGATATACCCTCTACTAGCTATGAACCTCCCGAGCCTACCACCCCTACCCCACAAGATCCGATGAATGAGCCGACACTCGCATAGGAGGAGTTTTGAGCGGTTTGGAGAGACAATGGGGAGAAGATTTGATCATTTTGATCGAAAGGATTGATAATCCGGAGAAGAGACATGATTATGATAGTGAGTACTCGCAGAGACATTCGGAGTACGAGATAGCATATCATGAAGTTGAACGTCGCTACAGGAGTGGAGATTTAGATGTCATCTTTCCGAGTGCCGAGGTATACTCGGTATCATCCTGCTCGGTCTTCTCGACTTACGGATCAAGGAGGGGATGATAATATAGTTTGGGACTTTGATGCTTGAAAATTAGGACTTTATTTGTTTTGTTTGTTTGATGTTAAGTTATTTTGGAAACTTTTATATGTTTGTAATATTCGAGTACTTTATGTTGTGAGACATTGGATGTTAGTTAGATTAATTTGCTTGAATTGTGATAATAGTTTAGTTATTGTTTTTTGTGTTAGTTAATTGCATTTGTTTTTATGTTAAATAGGATGTTAGTTTTCTTTAGTATGTTTTTATTTTATTTTGTATTGTTTTAAGTTTTTAAAATTGTTAATCTGTTAGTTCGATGTTTTTAATATGTTAGTAATTCATATGTGTAATGTAGAGTTAATTTTAATTGTTGTATTTAATACTTATCTCGCATTTTATCCCTGCATTTTCTTTAAATTGTTATATATATATGGAGAATACTAACGAGTACGGGTTCAATGAAAAATGAAAAAGCTCACAAAAATTTCAAAGAAAAAAGAAATACCTAAACTTGAAAGGTATGATTTATTTACTTTCCCTTTCTCATTATTTAGAGTAGATATAAAAATTTAAGTTTGGGGGGAGTAAAATAAAAATTTAGTTATTAACTTGTTCTCAATTTCTATTTTCAAATTATTATAAAATGATTTTTATAGCAAATTTTTCAATTTAATTAATATGAATTATTTTATTTAATTATTATAAAATGTTAAATGAAATATTTCTAGTGCTTTAATTAATTAAATAGAATAAAATATTTGGTTAAAGGGAATAAGAATATAGTAAACTATTTTTAGTAAGGAAAACTATATTCTAAAATTAAAATTCTTAAGTATTCGAGTGAAAAAGAAAAGATTGAAAATCAATGAAGTAAAAACTATGAAGTATATATAAGGTAGAAATATTTCTAAGTTTCAAATTTAGGAAGATGAAAATGAAGTTCAAAATTATTAATAGAGCTCTCAGGATACGGTAATCCTCATTAGAAAAAAGAAAAAGAAAAAGAAAAATAAAAAGAAAAAGAAAAATGAGGAGAAGGCTTGAGGAGAGCGCTTATCAAAATTGGCTTCATTTGAATTAACCTAAAGGGAAAAACTTAGATATTTCCAAACTTATGTTTATGGATTAAATTTTACCTAATAGTGTTTTCTTGAATTTCTTATCATATGAATATCTTAAGTAGTTATTCTTTTAAATATAGATCATTCACTGAAATGAATAGTAAGTTAGAAATCTTAGACTTGATAACTAAATAATTTATTTACATAAGATTAATTAAATTACATGAATTATTTTTATTTAACTTTATTATGATATTAATTAATCTAATTCATAGTTTATTTAAATTGAAAAATCTTATTATAGAACTCATTATTTTTATGTAGTACTAAAATTACTGAGGACAAGTAATAAGTAAGTTTGGGGGATTTTGATCATTGAAAAATTTATTAAGAAATTTATACCTATTTTTGATCAAATTGCACTTTAAAGAAAGGTATTTTCTTTATTTTGTTGCGAGAATGGAGAATTTAGGTGATAAAAGCAAAAATCATAAAAAGGAGCGGATTTGGAGCAAAAAGGAAGAAAATAATGCAATTTGTCTCTGAGTCGCCGACGGCGAGATCGAGCCCGCCGACGGCGAGGTACGAGGAAGAAAATTCGAAGGATTTATGAGCGTCTCGCCGCCGACAGCGAGCCCGAGCCCGCCGACAGACGAGATAGCGCGGTTCGAAGACCTTCTAGAAGCCTCGCCGACAATGAGGTAGTTTGTCGCCGACGGCGAAGCTAGTTCAAATGGCGCGGATACATTGAACCCGGACACTTTTGAAGGGATGCTTTACACACCTCTTGGTCCTTTGCTCACCTTTATATATAGAGGCCGAAATTCGGCCTCGGTGTGTGTGTCGATTTGTGTCTTAAGAGTCTTTTATTTATGTGTGTGATCGATCTTTAGAGTCTTAATTAGTGTAATTAGTGAGTCTTTAGTGAGTTAGTGAGTTTTTAGTGAGTCTTGCTGTATCTTGGAAGGAAGAGTCGAAAGGACTATGAGAAGTGCAGCAGGGATAAATCGAGATAAGTATTTGTATTTATTGTTTTTAACTTTAAATGAAATCCTTGCTTAGTTTAGTTCCTATGCATTCCGAGTAGTTTATTAGTCTTTCTCCTTGTTATGAAATTAAGTGACTCGATGAACTTAAAACGAAGTACTTTTATATATATTAATAAATTGTGATAATTTTTACTTAAAACTTAATTTACTTTCAACTGGCCATTTGATTTGTTAAAATATGTTGAATATCAACTATAGTAAAAATTACATCGGATATTCGGAATTCAAAAGCCTTGGAAGGAATGTGCAAATAAATAGGAAATAATATCATTGAGCGTAGAATTGAGCATTTTAGTGTGACGACTAAAATATTCAATTCGGTCCTGTTGTTTGAGAGTCGAAGTGTAGATGTTAGCCCTCGGGCGAGGGAACGTGGGAGCTCGAAGTGGCGATCGGTATCCTCCCGACTTAGCCGCAGATTCGGTAATCGAAACATAGGATTAGTCAATATTCTTTACACCTGGACCAAAGGGTAAAGAATAGGAATGCTCCTATTTGTCACAATACCTTAAAATTATCTATTTAAATTCATCAATCACTTAAATTTCTAAACAATGGGAAAGATACTTTTTATGAATAGTTAAGACTTATTTAGCAATTAGTTTAATTTCCTGCACTTTCAATACGTATTAATTTTCTACTTAGTTAAGTTACCTAATTAAAATATTTAGTTTACTTTATTGCGCTTAAATTTAGAATTCCAAATTTTCGTATATTATTTTAAAATTATTATTATTATTATTTTAAAATTAGTTGTTATTTAATTTTCTATTTCCCCGTGGGATCGATAACCGAGACTCCACTAGAGCCTCGTATTACTTCGATACGATACGTATACTTGCGTAGCATCCACAACATAAACAATTACAATTCTATACATATAATATAGCGAGGTCAAGTTTTTGGCGTCGTTGCAATTAAATTAAAAATATCATAATATAAAATTGTGGGTCACTAATCATAAATCAACATTTGGTCTTCGAAACACTCAAGCCCTTCTAAGCTACAATCCTCAACCTACCATTTCCTTTAAGAATTTTTCTATATTTTTGTTTGACAGTAGAAGTCATAAAAATAGACTTGAAAAATGGTCGCAACTTTAATCTTTCTTGTTTTTTGTTGGATATATTTCCCAATATTAATTGTAACTAGGAAGCTTGCAACATTTATCCTGATGGCTTCATGGTAGGTAATGCTACAATCCTCAACATTTGGTCTTTTTCACTATACATGTATTTCATATACTTAGCATTTCATATATGTTTAGCATGGCTTAATGACATTAATGTTTGAGCAGTAGTTTAGAGAAACTCTACATGGAAGAGTAAAGTATTTCATACTTTCATTTTCTTTTCATACAAAAGTTAAGGCGAGTTTTTGCAAGCTACTAAATTTGTCTTAACTAATTGTTGCACATTACCTTTGATTCTACCTTCTCCTTCTTCAGCCTCACATTGTTTCTATCTAACCTTCATCTAAATTTAATAATTTTTTTGTTGACTAACATGTATTTTAACAGTATTTACTTGGTACCTATATTTTAAGTTCTTTATAGTGCTAACATGTCTAAGGGGAATGAAGGGGGTCCGTCTGCTATGTTGGATAAAGAAGTAACAAATATTTTTTGCGATCTATGTATTAAAGAAATAGAACTGGGAAATAGGCCAACCACATATTTTAACAAGGAAGGTTGGCAAAATATTGCGAAGAGGTTTAAAGAAATGACTGGTAGGGATTACGACAGGCTAAAATTCAAAAACAAATGGGACCAATTGAAGAATAAATCGAAAATTTGGAAGGAGCTCAAACGTGGATATACCAATTTGGGTTGGGATCCCATTAAGCGGACAATCGATACCTCGGATGAATGGTGGACTGTGAAATTGGAGGTAATAAAGCCACTTTTATACCTTTATTTTGATTTACATTACTTATTTTTTTCTATTATAAACTGACTTACCCCCTCCTCTATTGCAATTTCACAGGCAATGTCGACAGCGAAGAAATATAAGCAGTGCGGAATTGACCCGAAATTTGAAAAAAAAACTCGACATACTATTTCAAGGGGTTGTCGCGACGAGAAAATTTACATTTCACCCTACTCAGATGGATTTTGCAGGCATACAAGATGACTTCCCATATGAGCCGTAGACAATTGAGGAAGAAGTGCGTAGTAACCAGAAGGAGATGGGGGAGTCCAGTTCACCTTCAAAGAGGCGTAGACTTGGCAGGAAAAATAAAGAAAAAGACACCTTTTGCGAAAACCTCATTTGATCGACTCATAGAAGCTTTTGGTGCTCCACCCCCTGCTCGAGTACCTGACAACGTACATAGGTCGTAGTGGTTCAACTACTCAAAATTTCATGGCGGTATGCGACTTCAACATATATTTCACTTTTGTCATGGCAGGCTGGGAAGGGAGTGCACATGATAGTGGGATTTTCTCATATTAACAATGAATAGATCAGAATGTTTTCCTCACCCGCCTTCAGCTATGATTTGATTTGTAAACGTACTAGTTATATGTATTATTTGTCATTAACAGTGTATTCCATAACAGGAAAATACTATTTGAATGATGCTGGATATCCTATGCGGATGGGCTACCTGAAGCCATATCCAGACACTAGAAATTATATTCCTGATTTTGAGCAAGTAAGTGGCACCATCCGTGGCAGGAAAGAAATGTTTAACAAACGTCACTCCTCTTTACGTGGGGTAATTGAAAGAATGTTTGGGGTTTGGAAGAAGAAATGGGTCATCTTACGTGATGTGCCGTCGTATTCATTTTAAAAGCAGGTACATATTATGGTGGCAACAATGACACTTAATAACTTCATCCGACGACATCCTTCACGTTTAGATACGGACTTTATTATGGGTGGTAACGATGAACTGAATGTCTTTAAGAAACCATCAACATTTGTGGTTGGGCCTTCAGTCCGTGAGGATGAAATTGACTTTAACGAATTCGGGGTTCATGATGCTGAGGGTGTGGCTGAGATGACTGCTTTGAGGGAGTCAATCGTAGATGCTATATATGACAGTTGATTCACTAAGTCTTCTTTATTTCGTATACTATAAGTTTATTTTTATCTACATGTCTTTTTGTTGTTTTTTTCATGTCATTTTTTTATACTCATGAGAGTGAGAAATGTATGTTATCTTTTGGAACTGATATGTGATGATTTTATGCTTCTGCACTATATGCTTATTTACTACCAATAAGCTATTCTGAATAAGTTGCCCCAAACAGTTTTACAGACAGGGGCAGGAAAATCATTTATAAAGTTATAACTACCAATAAGCTATTCTGAATAAGTTGCCCCAAATAGCAAGCTAGCTTATTCTGATAATCTGCAAATTATCAGATTATCATAATAATCTATTTATCAGCAGATTATAAATAATCAACAGCTGCCCCAAACAGACCCTAATTGTGTGGTATAGATGTAAATGGAAAAAGTCAAAGCAAGACAAAAATTAATGATTTATGTGTGAAAGTGAGTCAATATGATTTGAATTAAATTAGAATGTCTTAGTTTATCATTGGATGTATTATTTGTAGGGTTGAACTAAGGAGCGTGTAAAGCTTTTAATTTAATAATAGGAGTAATCAAAAAAATTTGAAGTAAAAAAAAATGATCTTAACATGAGTGTTTTCTTTGTTGCCAATGCACAAATTTTAGCTGTTTTCTATAGTTTTTTATAGCTATCTAAAATTTTCTACTGCTTTCATAGTTTTATATCAAATCAAATCTCATTAATCATAGTTGTTTCTTACTCAAAATCTTGTATTGTTTTTATCATCTGACTTAGTATTTTTATTGTTTTTTATCAATTTCATGAAGAAGCGAATTCTCTGTGGGATAAAATAACAAGCACTATTAAACAAATGTCAAAAAATGTACTTAGTGAATCAAAAGAAAAGTTTTTTTAAATAAAAATAGTTGGTGGTGGAATAATAATGTGCAAAAAAATATAAAATATAAGAAGTTGAGTTATAAAAATTAGTTTAAATATAAAAGCTTAGAAACTGGGAAAAATACAAAGTAGCCTGAAGGGAGTTTATAAGAACAGTTTGTAACGCTAAAAGTTCTTTTTTAGTAATATTTATAATAGATTAGATGCTAAAGAAATAAAGAAAAAAAATAAAGATTTAATTCAAGTCTATTAAAGATAAAAACCAAAAAGTGTCCTTATATGAAGATATTTAATATATGCGGGTGGGTTATTTTTATAAACAGTTAAATGAAATTTTAGAAAATACAATTGAACTTAGTGATCATAGTATCGTTAATAATAATAAAATATTTTTTTAGCATTGCATTGGTAAACAAGAAGTGAATGAAGCAAAAAAAAAATGGTGGAAAATCAGTAGGACCTGATCATATCCTGATAAGTGTAAAAATATTAAGGAGATATGGGAGTTTCTTGGCTTACTAAACTCTTTAATATAATTTTAAGAACTAAAAATATGTCTAAGTAGTGGAAGAAGAGTGTTGATCCTCATTTTTAGGAATAAAGGGGATGCACAAAAGTGTGTAGATTATGGAGGAATTAAGTTGATGTGTCGTACTTTAAAATTTTGGCATAGGGTATTTGAACATAGGTTAAGATGTGATACAAATATTTCTCATAATCAGTTGGGATTTATGTTAGGTAGGCCTACTTTGGAAGCTATACACTTATTGAGAGGTTTGACGGAGAAGTACACAGTGAATAAGGAGGATCTACATATGATTTTTATTGATATAGAAAAATCTTACGATAAGGTTCCAAGAGAAGTCTTTTGAAGGGTTCTAGAGAAGAAAAGTGTGGATATGAATGTTATTCAAGTCATTATTACGTATACTAGAGCTGTTACTAGTGTTTAAGCATAAGGATGACTGACCAAGTATTTTCCTAATTTAGTTGGATTATATCAGCGATCGACTTTAAGCCCATATTTTTTTTGCATTAGTTACAGATGCTCTTACTGGACATTTGTAGGAGCATGTACCTTGGTGTATGCTTTTTGATGATGATCTCTTTCTTATGGATAAGGCTAGAGAAAGAGTCTAGGAAATACTTGAATTATGGAGGCCTACATTGGAGTGTAAATTCCTTTGGTTGAGTTGATCTAAAACTGAATACATGAAATGTATTTTAGCAATGGTAATAACTATGGGTAATCAAATTGTTAAAAGGTGTGAACGTTTTATTTATCTCACATCTATTGTTCAAAGTGATGGCGACATGGATGGGGATGTTATTAGTAGAAATCAAACTAGTTGGTTGAAGTGGAGGAATGCATTGGAGCTATTGTGTGATAGAAAAGTCCTACTTAAACTAAAAGAAAAGTTTAATAAGATAGTGGTGAGACCTACAATGCTCTATGATGTAGAATGTTGGCCTTTAAAAGAGAAGCATAAAACAAAGTTAAGTTTTCTTGAGATGAGAATGCTTAGGTAGATGAGTGGATTAACACTTAAAGAAAAAATGCAAAATGAATATATCCATGATAGGGTTGGTGTAGCTCCAATTGCAGACAAGATTGGAGAGAGTCATCTTAGATGGTTTGGTCACATTAAGCATCGAACATGTGATGATCTTGTTAGAAGAGTAGATGTTGTAGATTCAACTTCTATTAAGAAAGGCAGAGGTAGACCTAAAATAACTTAGTCATATTGTATAAAAAAATAATCTTAAATGAAAATATGATACTCAATATGACGTGTTGAATTCATATCTATCCGGGAGACATGCCCAAGGAATAGACTGTCGGAGATCGAAAGAGGGGGGAGTAAAAGTGTAGTACTGAATATCGAAAATTGTGTCACCTTTATTTAGAAAAATGGACCCACTATTTATAGAAGGGGTTAGTACAATTACATATTATACTCTTTTGATGCGTATGTACGATGGGGGTACCTCAGCCCATACATGACTTAGGCCCGTAGGGCCGAAAAATATGACAGACTGGACTTTTGGCCTGACGGTTGTGGAGCTGGGAGGTTGCTCGGATTGCTAGGTCTGCCAGTTATTTGCTGAGCCTGAATCTCCGCCCTAGGGGCTTTAGGAACCATTGCTCTTTCCCTATTATGACCAACTTGACTGGTGATGGTCTCATCCTACTGGATCTGATCCGCTAGATCCTTTAGAGGTGATTTTCCTCTTCCAATTGAGACACACCACTCCTACTGCTGGTTAGGCAGGTATTCTTGGTAGGATTTGCGAGGCCACTTTACCCTTCTTTCCGTATTTGAAATGTCTTTGTGATTCATGTTGGAACCTTTTGATATACATATTAAGTTCCTTAACTTTCTTTCTCTTTGATGGTGACAAGAACAAGAAGGATAAGGAAAATTTTACTATACCATCCTTTTTTTTATTTATCAAAAACAAAATAATGGAAAAATGAATCTTATACCAACATTCATTTATAGGCATCGGAAATAAATTCCCTAGGTTTTTGTGTCAATGTTCATTTAATAAGGAATGCAAGGGGCCGCTCATTTTCTAGAATTTTTTCCTCTCCTGGATTTCAATTGGTTATTTGTATCTTTTTGATGAAGAAGGGGTCAAACAATGTGTTGAAATCCGCTGATAAAACTAGGATGTTTGCCACTCTTGGGATTAGATCGCATCGTTCTGAGGGTGAACCATCGAGGAAGAAATTGGGGAAAAGATCGAAAATAAATAATGGGGGAAGGGTGGAGGAGTCGTCTGATTTGGTTCGGGGTAGGCATGATAGGACTCTCCTTCAAACGTCTTCCATGATATCCCGCTACTTACTGATATTCAACGAGTGAGTATTGAGAATCACATGCCATGTGAGATGGGGTCGGCATATGATCTTTTGTCCCGAGAAGTGGGTGAAAAGACATGGTTTGAAGTGAAGCATATCCAAGATAAACATCTCCCTCTTCACTATATTCTTTAGACACTTTCTAATGGATGCTCCTTCCACAGATGTGGACCCATCGTGGAAAAATCGTTGGGAAACATTGGTAATATGATCCTTGGCACGGTTTCAGGTCCAGAGTGGCTAGTTGGCAGCGAGAGAGAAGTATGCAGTCTTCCAACCGAACTTGATGCAATTTGGAGTGGGACTCTTGAGGCCCATTGGTCATATCTCGGGCTCTTAGATCACCGTGATTGAGCTGGAGGCTTTTATAGCATGTCACGTCTGAGATCTACAATTTGGATTAGAGGGAATGTGCGGGAAGAAAACCGCTCTTCATCATGAGATTGTTGGGCTACAATGGAATGCATTTGTCATGAAGGTCGGTTATCAGGCCGATCAAGTAAATTATTTTAAGCTTGCTGGTCAGACTTTGTTTAGGAGTTTAGTTCTTGCTGAGGCTATCGAATATCAATTGGTGAAATATTTCTTGTTAGATTAAATCATTAATGTAATCATGCTTTTTCAAGAAAAATAATATGTTTATTATTACTTTTTTTTGTAAATCTGGATGACTGAGCTCGAGAAGACATCTGCCTTGGTTTTTGCGAGTGGTGTTTCATCTTTCATAGAATTTATGTAACAGGTATGGGGAAACTTAGGGGCGCGCCTTCTAACTCTTCATTTGTGGCTCTTTGATTTCTCTTGTCTTTCCCGTCTTTCATATGGCTCTGAAGAGCACCCCTAAGAGATCAATTGGCCTCTCCTTAAGATTCCTTCCTGTCATTGTCTGAAGAGTCATTGTTGAAAAGTCCTTTATTCTTCATCCTACCATTAGGAAACGAGTTGTCCGTCCAGATGAAAGGGCAACCAATAGATAAGGTGTTGATTTGGTGATACCACTTCGATACGGGTTGCGACTGTCATTGCGTCACAAAATTCAATTGATTTTCAACCGATATAGGGTCATTCCTGCACTGTTTAAAGTGAATTCAATGGTGGGAATTATGACTTACATCATCTTCTGCCATCAGAAAAGTGTTTCCTGATCCATTGATGAGTGGAATCGGATGGCTATGTCCAATTTAGGTTGTTCGGGAGGTTCCAACTTGTCGGTCTAGAACACCATGCTAGATATTAGAAGAGTGAATTTTTCATTGACTCTTCCGCCGAGGATTGAGTAGTCAGGTCGGTTCGGTCCAACATCTAATTTCGAAAGAGGAAGGGTACAAACTTCTCCCAGGTTGAGGGGGTCGAGATCGAGGGCCAATTACTTTCAATTCCCTAGTATACCGACTCAGTGATCGTAAGGCGTGTTCAATTCCCAGAAGTGTCTGGTCATATGGTTGTAGAGTTATGGGTTGTCTTTGATGTTGTGGAGGACCAACGATCAAAAGAATTGGTCACTCAGTTGGTCAAGAGGAGGACGAGGACTGAGTCCAGGGTGTACGAGGACCATCGGAGAGTGACAATGACAGGAGAAAATTCCTTCACAGGGGCAGGTGGAAAAGTAGTCCTTACATGTGAGGACTTCTCTTTTAACTTTTTCTTCATCTTGGTTGTGGTTCATAAGGTCACTACCAAGGACTTGAGCGTTTTTGCTAGGAAAGTTAAGATTTTTTTTAGCACAAATACTTATCTCATGATGTAGCCCCTCCCGGCGGCCGATGAGATGAGGGATTGTCCGGTTTGTCAGAGAGACATTTGGTCAAGTGGGCCTCAATAGGAGAGATGAAGGGAAGTACAGGTTCCCCTGGTCGAGGGATCTCATTTCTCAATCTTCCTGTCAGGAATGAGTCTAGCCAGCTAGTGGTTCCCAGGTAGGTCAGGTTTGAGACCGATCCGATGGGGGTCGTCCTCTGAGACTCGACGTCGCAAGGGTAAAGAAAGAGTCGCAAAATCCGCTACCCTTCATCCTTTGCCACCCACGAGGAGTGGTTTTCATTTTAGATTTTTGGGATGAAAATTCAGAATTCTTATGACGCCGATTCACCGCTATCGACGAATAGATCGATTGGTATTGTTGCTCTCGCTTTGTCGAAACTTACCCTTCTGCGTTCTTGGCGGCCATCAGGTCACCAGTATTCGTGAAGTTGTTATGGGGTAGCCCGAGTTATTTAAGAAGGCTGATCGATACCACTTGTAAGCATGGGAGGCCGTCAGTCGGTTTATTTTTTAGGAAAATGTAATTTAATTTAATGAATATATATGATTTTAGTTTTCAAAATAATATTTTAATTTCAGTTAAAATAATGGGGCCACATATACCTTATTCATTTGATAGTTTAGATAGTTGAGAGCAATACCATGAGTAATACACAACCATGAAAGGTAAGGATATCACTTGTTAAAAAGCTCAACCATTTAAACTAAGAAATTTATGACCTTATTTGATCTGTGAAATTTATGACTGACAATTCATCTATCTAATATAAAGATCATATAGGGTTTATATTATTTGTGTTTCTAATTCTTTATATGGGCAAGCTCCCATAGTTAATTACATATTAAGCGACCGAAATTACTTAATAAAACTCTCAATTAAGATCAATGGTTTTTTCTTCAAGGATTTAAAGTTAATTTTTCATGTTTGGTCATAGAAAAATCAAATGGGAGTCGCTCAAGTAAGAACAATTATTTTGAAGATCAAATGAGTTAAAAGTAAGGGATATCACAGATTTTAAGAGAACCTCGGTGATTTCCTAAACTATGGCTTTACATTTTGGAAGTCATGTTATTTTATGTTTACTCCTACCCTTTATTTAATTTAGGGCTTACACGTGCACAATATACTATCATGCAAATAGCCTAAGAAGATGGGAGGATTTACGTCGTACCAATCAAAAAACCTCGATATCCGAAAAGAGTTCGGATTTATACTGCACAACATAATTGTGCATAATCCTGAAGATAGTGTAAAGATTTGCGTCAAACTAGACGGATAACCTTGAAGTTCTAAAAGCTTATGTTGTTTAAGTCTATAGACAGTTTGGCTGAAGTTCATCCCTCCTTTCACGTTCTGTCTTGATCGTCATCCGAAGCTGTTCAACACTTGCTCGCATCCTCATCTCGCTTCCCATATAGTTAGCTTCACTTGTAATGGTTTTGGGTTTTGAAAGGTGTGTTTGAAATGGTGATTATTGGTTATTTTTGGTCGCTTGGTCTTGTCGTAGTGCTCTTTCTAAGGAGGTGGCCTACTATCATCAATCCTAGAGGCCTTTGCAAGTGTATTAAATTATACATAAATAAAACATGTTGTAAAGTACAATAAAAGGAAAGTGTAGTAAAAGAAAAGTAACAGTGCGTACATGTCGCCTTCGACGCTGTTGCTAAAGGGTTAGCATTATAAACATAGCATGCAAATATATAAGCGTTAAAGAAAACATGAGGAAACATAAGCATGTTGGACGTGTTAAATAGCACATATAGAAGATCAAAGCTAAATGTAAGAGTTTTAAGTTGTAGGGTGGACTCAGAATCACGACCGAAACCCTAACAATTCTCGAGGGACATTCGAAGGCAACCATCAACATCATGTACATGCGACCCAACATAAGATAAAATTATACCGACAAGGCAATCACGGTAGGGTAACCCTCAGCCTGGTCTATGTGACTGACTCATAAACTTGCCAAAAGTAACATACAAAAATCTTAATTTGTCGTAATTTCAAATAATTTAAGTTTTATTTCATTTAGTAGGCAAAATATAAGTTTTATCAGAAAGTGTATTATTTAGCAACACACACACACACAGATATATATATATATTGCAAATCAGATATTTCACAAGTCAGTCACACTGTTGGGATAGAGTTACCAGCAACACATGAGAGTAAGGGCAACTCTTTACTAAATGTTTGACGATAATAATACCCACCTTGAACCCTCTCGAAGTCATTGGATTTAGGAGATATAATACTATTTCACTATCTCATGTACTTAGATGTATTTTTCATCATCACCCTTGCCACCAAACCTCCAACTTACACCAGCCTTAATGATTCATAAGGCTATTAAAATATACCCAATAGCTTGAGTGTCATAATCAAACTCACATCCCTGGGCATCGGATATTTATATAAATTAACTTGCAGCGGGATAGCCTTTATGAACATATAAAGTTCAAAGAGGAAAGGATTTTGTTTTACTTCATTTTACTCATTCCTTATATTTTCTCTTGGTGGTCATTGTGTTTTCAAGATGATTTTCCTCAACAAATCATAATAAACCCTAATGTCCTATGAAATATCCAAAAACTTGCAAAGGTGTTTGGGGAGTGACTCTGAACAACTTTAGAATCTCCTGATCTATCTCAAGTTCATTTGGGCTTGCTATGTTGTTGAGTTGATCTACCCATGTTGAATTAGGAGTTATAATATTATACTTTAAACCATGCTCATTGTAAGCTTGTTGATATCTTAATTTGCCCATGAGTAAAGCAAATGGTCAATTTTCAATGTCATATTAAGAGTTATGTAAGTAAACACCCCCTAAGGGTGTGCTTATAGTCATTAGAGAATTTCACACTCCTGCTCTACAACTTTGGGCTTATAGTGTTTAAGTTATTTCATTATCATTTATTTTTTCTTCATTTAACTACTCTTCAAATGATATTAAGTTAAAACTAATTCACTATCAAGCTCTTAAAGCTTAAGGGTAAACTTATAATTTTGAAAAGTTTATAAAATGAATTTGATCTTTATTAAAGGATTGAATTTTACTTAACCATTGATTAGAGATTCACAATCAGTGTATCATTGATCATCTAACTAAATCCCCTCTTGGATCATCCAAATTCTCATTTCTTCCTATACACAACAATTCAAATATTTACAATTCTACCCTTCTATAAAATGTCATGAGTGGGTTGCTATGTTTCAATCACTTCAATGAGTTAATCGTTATGATTTAATACCCTTTTCTTTTTGTTTAACCTAAAAGTTAGTTAAATTAGGGTTATACTATAAAATTCTCAAAGTTACTATTATGCGCTAAAGATTTATACCACACAACTCTCACATTTTAATTTAAATGGTCATAAAACTTTACTGACCTTTCACTCATGGGCTAATTAAGACATCAGAGGCGAAGTTATATTTTTCTAATATTTAATAATTTTTTATAATTATTTAAATTCATAATTATAAATTTTTAATGATAATTAATTTAATTACTCAAAATAAGTTGTCTGTCTTTAGAAAAATTTTATATTACTACCAAGTGTGAGATAACTAATTAGGGAAATTTTTCATAATTTATTATATATATTATAATTTTTATAATTGTTTACTTATTTTCATAAGTAAATATATGAAAATATATTTTTTAAATTTTAAATTCCATTTTGATTTTGCTTTAATCCCCCCAAACATTATTAAACCTACCAAACTTAAATTTATAATTTTCTAACTTATATTTCATAAATTGTTTATAATTACGAGTAAACATTTTATAGTTATATTCTCTTATTAATTTTGAGACATGAAATATAACTAATATTACAATATTATTATGTCGGTATTAAACATTTTGTTATGGCTGGTCAGACCAATGGATCCTTTAGAGCAATTAGTGGATTTCCATGAGATTGATGCTTACATTTTATCTTTTTAGTGTGTCGTAGTAACAAATTAGATATAAATATGATTGTATACATATATATGTATATAATGAAATTGTATATTATCAGGTGGTGTGAAATCATTGATTTTTCATATTTGTGCTAAAACATATGATATTGTAGCATCTATGTATCCTTATTTATAGAATAAAAAATTGATTTTTTTTTCTTATTTATTTATATTATTACTTCAATGTTCTTTTCTTTTTATGAATACAAAACAAGTTCAACTCTTTTCATCATGTCCTTTGTTGAAGGGGTACCACATTTCGAACCCAGGGTGTGATAGAGTGATATCAGAGCATATATTTTGTATTCAATTCAAATTGTATTCTATAGTTAATTTTCTTTTGTTTTTACATCTCATATCCCTTGTCTTTGCATTTCACATCCATTGTCTTCTTAGGATTGGGTAGGGGAGAGGGTATTCTTGTTAGTAAGTTATTCAATCAATTTTTATTTCACTCGTCTTTCGATTGTTTAGAATGACTCCGAAGAGAAGAGGCATTGCAGCTGCTCGTAGAAGAGGAGTCCAGTGAGCTACCATAAATGAGGTGGTTGTTCCTAGGGGTCTCCACTCCCCTAATCGTCGTCGTGCAGATCCAACTGAAATGACTGCTGGAGCACATCTCAACATGGCAACTCTTGTGGAGGTGTTACAAGCAAACTTTGCAGCCCAAATTGTACAAGCGGTTCAAGCTATCCAACAAGTAATGCAACTAGCACTACAAGCCACTCAACCAATACCACCATGGTCATCAAGCAGGCTCAACCCAATCAACCAATGGCGATGAAAAATGTGAGTGTTATGGATCGAGTGAAAAACCAGTTTCTAAAGACGCACCCTCCTACCTTCAATGGCACGATGGACCAAATCAAGTTTGATGCTTCATTCCATGATATTGAAAAGAGACTTCAAGAAATAAAGTGTCCTAAATACCGTAAGGTAGACATTGTGACGTTCTAGTTGCGCAAATGAGCTGATGATTGATGGGAAAGTCATCTTTGCAACACAATTAGATCAGACATGATAATTTCTCATGCGGATTTTTAGAAACTGTTCCTGGAGCCATATTTCCCTTTAACAAACAGGGCCAAGCTCATGACTAAGTTGACGAAGCTAGAACAAGGAACGAGTTCAAGAGTACGAGATGCAATTTGCCAAGATCGTTCATTTCATTCCTTTGATTAATCAGCATGAAGATCAAAATATCTACCACATACTTATTGGCTTGAGAGAAGATATTTGAAAGTGTCTATCGATTGTCAAAGTGTGCTACCTAAAGCAAGTTGGTGGACCAAGTCATACATGTCAAGATAGAGTTGAATGTCATATGAAGAAGTCTATCTCAAAACAAAAGGATACTGATGTTTCAATGAAGGAAGAACCACAAAAGAAGCCCCAGAAAGATAAACCAAAGAACAATTATAATTGCACTCACTGTGGGGAGAGACACCTTGAAACTTGCAATCAAACTATTGGCAAATTGTTTTAATAGTTACAACACCGATCACAAGATCAAAGATTGCCCCTTCCCAACCCAAACTATACCTACAGTAAACAAAAGTACCAATGACAAGCAACATAAGAATGGATATCACAAATTTATAAAGGTCGGCACCATAAACAAAGTGACAATAGATGGACAAGTCAATATTACTTGCAGTCCCCACAGTAGTTGCAACATTAGTCAATATACTCAACATCCATAAATCACTAAAACAAATATAACTTTAACAAAAGGGTTAGCTAATTTCAATACATAAACTAATGACACTTGCTTAACAACTAGTTAAGCAAACCATTTGTATTTGATAACTAATAGTCAATCATCCATACTCAACAAGACAACTGAACTGAAGTATACAACAGTTCACCTTAACAAATCACTCCCACTCTTTAGCCCAAATTCATTAAAATGACATTCAGTTATTCATTCCCTTGTTTCATATTACTTGAACACCATTTAACATTTACGAAAATACTTAATAAAATAGACTTTGCTATATAATCTAAGATGATCACTCCAGGAATTAATCTTGTTGTCACAAACAGATTATGCAGTTACAAATCTGATCGTAATGAACTAAAACAAATGCATAGACATAAAGATATACAAGCGAGTATACTCGATGATCACAATGTTTCCTATACGCATCAATCCAATAGGATAAGCAATAAGCTCAATAAATCAAACTAAATGAACTAAATCAATTTAGTCATGCAAATCACAACATACTTGTATTTTTTTTTTTATCCACACCACATAGAAACTGAAAGCTAAAAAACCAAACAAACACCTCATGACCAATTTTAATATGCAAAATAACTTTCATTGCAAATTCATAAAGATCCCTACTTCTAAACAAGAACAGTCAAATCCCCAAAAACAAACCAAAAAAGTATTAGCTTCAATACAACTTACATCAAAACCCGTTAAAAGCCACCAAAAAAGGGACAGAGAAAGCTATCACAAACCCTAAGAAACGCACGAATCCAGAAACCGAAGAAGCTAACCACCGAAGCCATAGAGGGTGCGACCCTGACGCTTGAGGGCATAAACAACATCCATGGCTGTTACGGTCTTCCGGCGAGCGTGCTCAGTGTAGGTCACAGCATCGCGGATGACGTTCTCAAGGAAGATCTTGAGCACGCCTCGCGTCTCCTCGTAGATCAGACCACTGATGCGCTTCACGCCACCGCGGCGAGCGAGGCGGCGGATCGCTGGCTTGGTGATGCCCTGGATATTGTCTCGGAGAACCTTGCGGTGGCGCTTGGCTCCACCCTTTCCCAAGCCCTTACCTCCCTTGCCTCGGCCCGACATTGTTTCCTAGCTTCGACGAACTGAAGCTGTTTCTTTTTCCGAGAGCTGTAGGCGACAGATGTACTAGGAATTTAATAAGGGCGTGGTGGTTTTATTGTGGTTATCGATTTGTTTTGGCCGTTGGATGGAGGAGCGATCCTAAGTTAGGGTTTTCCTTTGTTCTTGTCCGTCAGATTGAGAGGTTGGATTTATGCTCAGGAGGATCACTGTCATGGGGGTGAGGATTGTCGATTTGGATAATTGCTTGCACTGAAAATTACAAATATATAATATTTTAAAAAATAAGACGAGTTGTCTTACAACTATCATAGGTGATTATTTCATACAGAAGACAGCACGCAGTTCGGGTTGTATACGAGTCGAACACGAACAAGCTCAAACTCAGCTCGTGTTCGGCTCATTTATATTTCGAGCCAAAAAAGTGTGTTCAGTATTCATTTCGTTCTTAGTGGCCAACAACACGAGTTGTTCACGAATAAAGAACCGTTTTGATAACTGTAATCACGTAACCATAAGATGTTAAGGATTGGGGCAAGATTTAAGAATTTTTATTTATATTAAAATATCATTTCAATCTAATTTAATATTTTTTATTATATTTACTTAATTAATAATTTTAATTGATTATAAATCTATTAAATTTTTAAAAAATATTTTTCATCAATATATATATATATATATATATATATATATATATATATATATATATATATATATATATATATATATATATAATTGAGGAATAGTATTTCGAGTCGAAACGAGCCGAACACGATCGAACAAATCTTTGTTCGTGTTCGACTTCGATAAAGCTTGTTAGCTTAGCGAACGAGCCAAACACGAGCTTCTCAATGAGCCGAACACGAGCTGTTCGCGAACAACGAGCCGTTTTAACTGCCCTACACGCAGTGTGCGGAATAACTCGTCAATAATTTCAATTTGAGGTTATTGGAGGGTTATTTACAGGTTATTAGGTATTAAATAAATATTGGGTTATTTGCATGTTACTGTACAGATTTCATTTTAGAGTTATTCTTAGATTATTAACTGGGTATTGCATGGTTATTAGGAGCTGCGTGTGGATGTTGCGTGTGTCTTCCGTATGCAATAATTCTCCCAACTATCACACAGTAAGAAATCAGGTTGAAAAAAGCAACTTCACATCATAAAAACTTTTTAAAAACAACAAGAAATAAAGCTAGCGGAAAGTTATCCTAAACTGATCTCAAAAAATTGAACTCAATATTTTGATAAAGTCAGACCAAACTCGATTACCATGATATAGTAATTGAGGGTTTGATTTTTACAGTGAGGTCATGAATTTGAATCACTTATATTACTCTTTGGCTCAAATTTCTCGAAAATAAACTCAAATCAACCAAACCAAAATTTGATTTGAATTAAACAATTCAATTTGGAATAAACCAAAATATATTTGTTAGTTGTCATTTAGTCATGGACAAATATAATAAATTATATATCTTACATGTATTATATCAATTTAAATTTCATGAAACCTATATTTATTTCAATCAAATAATGCATACAGGTATAATTTAATTTGTTTCGGTGTATTTGATATTAAATTTAAAAAAATATATAAAATGTTAATTAAATTTTAGTTTTTGTGGTTTATTTAGTTAAATAAAAATTAAAATTGAATTAATAAACCAAAATCAAATATTAAAGTTTTAAAAACTAAAAATTGAAATGTATTTTTGAAACCGAACTAAATCAACCAAACTTGCTTACTTAGCTTAATTTTTTTAGTTTGTGACCAAATAATGTACACTCCTAGATCATAACTTGAAGCCTAAATAGTATATGCAAAGTTGTAATCGAGTTGAGTCATGGCAAAGTATCATAGATTGGACTTAACATGATAAAATCATAAGTTCTTATGTTAGATTGAGCATAGGCAGAGCTGGCATATAGGTTTATATCTTTCTTATTTAAAATTTTTAATGATCATATTTTATTTATATATGGCTTAGTTATGTTAACTAAATAAATTAAATATTTCAATGAATAATTAATTTTTCATATCAACCTAAAAATTCAATTATAAATAAACTAAAAAATTGAAATAGTTGGATGATGTTTTGAAATGGGAGGGAAAAGATTTATTTTTCAGTTTGTATTATTGGGAGGGAAAATATAATTTGCAATCTTGATAAGATTAGATTGATATTGGTGTGAAAAGAGAACTACAACTTATTATTTCAGAAAATGGTAAATATTATTTATGATCAGCATGTTTCACGATGGTAGAGAAAAAAAAACATATGTTTTGTGAAGTCCTCAAAGATATGAAATGCTTAGAGGATATGTAACAAATATATCAAGATCAATTAACATTAATGATTATAGAATTGCGGATTTAAAAAACCATGACTATCACATTAACATTGAAGATATTCTGTCAATTGCATTTAAATCATTTATGTCATCAGAAGAAGCTATTAGTATTGTTAATGATATATCAAGTTTTTTTTAAATCAATATATGTTTAAGTTATCAATTTAAGTGAGTTGGTAAGCTTCAAATAAACATTGAATTGATTTCATGTAAGATGGAAAAAAAATTCTTCTCCCCTCATTTTTCACAAGCATGGTTCACTTAAATGTTCACATAATCGAAGAAGTTAAATTTGGTGGACACATGCGTAGGATATCCATTTGACTGACTCGGGACAATTCATTGCTCATTCATAGCAACCCGTAGCTCAAGACACACATCTGAGATTTCCTAGTACGCATTCGGTGCACGAAATTAAGGTCCGCGATGATTTGATTTTACCTTGGAGAATCTGTCGTTGGACGGGTATAATATATGATCGACATCTATTCCAGTGTTTAGAGACCATGTCATATCAATATGGAGTCTCTTGTGATTGTAGGAACCCATCGAAGCTTCTTGTGGGCGCTTTCTGGAAAACTAGGGTTTAGAACATCGTAGCGCGCGGTAATTTTGAGTGCTCGTTGGCATTGAAATATTTGGTGTAATGACCCGCCCCTAGAAACTCTCAGTGTTAGAATTATGGGACCATATTTTAGGTATATGTGACCTCTCATAACTTACCTATCAAAATAACCTTTCGTTGGTCGTTTTCGATGAAAATCAAGGTTTTTTGTGTCAAACCGGTGCCTTAGCGCCAGACCTGGGTGCCTAGCACTAGACCATGGGGCCCCGGCACCAACACTGGGCTCATAGGTACCTAGAACAACCGCAGGCTCCAAACTGAGAGCCTTAAAACTTGGTACTCGCCCCTGACGCTTAGCCCCAAATCCTAACGCCTAGGCTCTAGCCCCTTAAAAAGTTGGCGCATTGAGCTACCCAAAATGTAGTTTTTTAATTGAAGAGTTGGAAAGTATGCGCCAGCCTACGGTCGCCAAAATCTCAAGCCCAGTACTTGGGCGTCTGTCCCCCAGTTCCTTGTCACCTATCCCCTGGTCCAATAACATCAAGTTCAAAATCGATCCCCTATAAACTTAGTGTTATCAGCCAATCTGCTGGTGCCTCGGTACTATACTCAGTGCCAGAATGCGAAGAACCTAGCACTGGGGGTCAAGCCTAGTTCCTATGTGCCATGTTCACGGCGCCTATATGTAGGTCTTCTTCTACAACGATTTCATCTCGTGATTTGCATGATTTTTACCTCGGCACACTGCCTTAAGCTGTCGGAAAAGTAGATTTTCTTAGCTAATTGTGACATTTTGCTTAGGAGGGAGAAAACGAGGCTGATTATACCTCTTTTCGAAGCTTCTACAATGAGGTAGCAAGGCATTACTTTGTAAAATTGTTGGATGGGGTGGGTCAATTTTGAGTTGTCTAGGCATATCTTAGGCTAAGCACATTTTTCGTCCCATCCTCTCTTGATTTCAAACATTAGGCTTGTTAGGAACAAGGGGGAGATCACTTGAGAGCTTCATCTTCTACTTGGAGAGCTTGGATTTTTCTTGGAAAAAATCTCTTAGAGCAAAGAGGCTTGGAGATAAATCCTTGATCTTCTTCAAGGATATGGCCAAGAAGTTAGTATTCTCCCATCTTCTTCATCTTTTTCTTCTTTCTTCCTCATCTCTTTCATATTCCTCCACCACTTTCCTTTAGTGTGTGAGGAGATTATCATGGGTAGGATCTATGCTAACGAAGAAGCAAGACACCAACTCTCCTACGATAAAGGAGAGCTTCTTCACACTTTGGGTAGGGTCGTTGGAGTTTCACCGGAACTTCATCAAAATTTCTTTGGGCTCTCCTTCTAAAGGAGAGCTTCTTCTCTCGTCAGAGAAGGAGCAGAGCGAACCTCACCAGAACTTCACAGGATCTTCCTTGGAGCTTGGACAAGCAAAGTAAACGTGTCCTCAACCTTTGTCACGGTGAGAAAATTAGTAAACCCTTGTGGTTTCTTTGTTTATAGACCCTAAGTCTCAATGTTAGAGGATGTAGTTTATGTTTCTTTATTCTTAGAGGAAACCCCATATAATTATGAGCTTTTATGATCCACTTATGAATCCAATGAGAAAAACCTACCTATTTTTCTTTTCTAGCCCAAAACCTGAATGACGGGATCGTCATAATCCCACATTTGCACTGGCGATTTCATCATCATGAAGGAAGGAATGAAATCGATCGTTTGGCTGTAGAGTACAGAATGTCTCAAGACCTTCTCCTTGAGGAAGATGAAGAACCCCTCAAGGAACATCTTTATAGGCTCTTCCCCTAAGCTCGCTTTCTCCTCCTTAGCTCCTCAACAAAAATGACAACAGATCCTTGCAAAATCCTCTTCCCCCTTGGTTTCTTCAGCCTTAGGGAGCATACCCAATGGTCCTAAACCACTTTCTTTATTTGGAATTGGCCCAAATTACTCTCCATGTCATAGTTGGGTGTGGAACTAGGAAATAGGGCATGAACCATCATTCAAGGCCACTCCGTTGGTGGAAATTGGGAGACCGGAGGGCAGAATTCGTGAAATGATTGAACCGGGGTGGCCACGCGAGGCTCGGGCATGGTCATGCCACTATAGTAATCATCACTGATGGGGGGTCGGCGTGATCATGCCAGAGAGCCGATGTAATTACGTCAAATCTCCGTATGGTCGAAACAATTTTTTCATTAGAAACAATTATAACCCAGTGTCTCATGCTTTTCCAGCAACAATTTCTTGACATCACCTAAGAAGCTGCTTCTTGGAAAAGCTTTTTTACAACTGCTTCTTGAAAATGCAGCAACCGCCCCAATGCCCCCCTTAGTTGAATGACCTATCTTTTTTTGCTTTACGTCTCATATTTCTTACTTTAGAGGGGCATATAATTGAGTTAGAAAGAAGATAAGGAGATTGAATTTGATTTTATGATTAAATTTAACCAATTTTGGTACAATTTGATTTTCGACTGTAACATTATTTCAAGTAAAGATCGCATAAGATTGATAAATGAAGTGTATCATTCCCACATGAGATTAGGTAGAGAGGAATGATCGTTCCTAATAGAGATTATATGAAGAGTGATGTTATTCTATTTTTTTTGGGTATTAACTATTTTGGGTACGAATATGTAAATAGATTGTTTTCGGTGTGAAAATACATAATTAAAGTTGTTTTGAGTGATATGTATGAAACTTAACCCTTATTTTTTGGTTTTATTTTTTCGGTGAAGTTTTTACATAAACAACGTTGTTTTTTTTTCTTTTTTTCTTTTTTTTTTTGTGAAGTTTTTACATACAAAGCGCTCAGAACACAAATCTCACATTTTTCATTTGGGACAGTTTATAAGTGCGGTGATATTTTTTAAAACGTCGCCTAATCGATTCGTTCGCGCGTTTTTGAAAATGTTGCCTACTGCGTTCGGGTTTTTTACACAAAATGCAGGCCGACCCCCGCTGGCCGTATTTCAGGATAAACTGCTTATCTAACCGTATTTTAGGATAAACTGCTTTCGCGTGCATCTCCAATTCTGCCAACAAAAAATACACCACAAATGATTTCCAGCAGCATCATTCCATAGATGTAGATGTAAGTACGGCAGAGTTTGCCGAATTTGTGAGCTGCTCCGGCGCCAGGTACGCACTTTTTCCCTTCATCAACTTGAAGAAGCAGCTGGATTGCTAGGAAAGAAGCACAGCTGCAACTCTCGCTGGAGAATGCCATGGATGTGGCAATGAAGCTCTTCCCTGAGATAAACGAAGAATGCCAATGGCAAACGTCTCTGTGACTCCCAAAACCCATCCTCTCCTCTTCATGCACCTTCCAAACCCAAAGCTTCTTCCTCCATTCCTTCCAATACTCCAAGAAAACCGTCGTTCGCCGTCCCAAAAAACTCTGCTTTCGAACTTTAGCTTTGAATGACCATGTTGCCGCCGCCGCTTCCGAACTCCCATTAGGCGGCAAGTTTATGAATTGCTGCTCTCCGAAGGTCGTCCTCCTCCTCACACGCAGCCCAGATTTTCGTCCTCAAAGCGACGGTAGGAACCTTTTAGATAACCAAATTCGATAACTATCAAAACTAGTCCCAGACAACACGAAGCTGAGTGCGAGGAGATTCATCAAGCTCCGGCAGATGGTAGCCTAGCAATGATGCTTGTGAACCCTTTCAACGGAATTCTATGTCTATCGGGTGAGAAAGATCTCTGCGAGCTTGACACTAACATGAGGGCTTGCAGGGCTTCTTCATCCTTTCGTTTTTGACTTGATTCGAAACATTATCAGCATCTTAAAATGGTATTGTCTTAGTGTGTTCTTTCCCAGATTAAGAATCTTATCCCTAATTTTTTAATCAATGTGCTTTCTCTGTCATTATTGAGTCTGGCAGTATAGGAATGTTTGATTTATTGAAAATTAGATGCATTTGTCATATTATTCTTATGGACATGAGCTATGAAGCGAATTACTTAATTTTAGGGCACTTTTTTAGCATATTTAAGCTGTTTGATTCCATATATTTTAAATGATGAATATATAAATTATATTTGAGACTTAGTTTATTGGTATAAAGATATAGGTAAAATCAATTTGAAAAGATTACAAAACCTTCACATCTCCCCCCAAATCCTCTATAACAGCTTTCATGTACATGTAATTTGGAGAAATTTAAAAGCTTGTATAGCTGTTCTACTGATTCCAAATGTATTATGGATATAGAAACCAATGGAGCTTTCTAGGAAACTCGTATAACACTTTTCTACCTCTGAATGGGTATGCCCTTCGTCTGAAATTTGACCTTACATGCTCATACATCAATTTGACTCTTGTATTTTTTGTGCAGGCATCTCATGTTGGGGTGTAAACGAACCGAACACGAACGAACAGAGCTAGTGTTCGTGTTTGAAATGTTCGAACACATTACTGTTCGTGTTTGGTTCTTTTAACAAACCGAACGAAAAATAATTGTTCGTGTTCGTTTCGTTTGCTTATTGAACGAATCAAACACAAACTTCCTGGCAAACCGAACACGAATTGTTTGCGAACAACGAGCTTTTTTGACAGCCCTAGCTTTGATAGCATATTTCCTCAAAATGAAGCAAATTGATTAGATATTCCGTACACACCAGGCAATCCATACTTCCTCAAAATGAAGCAAACCGAATAAGGCGTTTAGGTTTTGTTTAGGGTTTTATTTTAATATATAGTATATTATATTAATTACAATATTATAATATTTATATTAATGTAATTAATACTATAAAATTATTATTATTATTATTATTTTATCATATATTATAATTTATAGAAGTTTAATTATTTAAAAAATGATAAATTTTTATAATATATAATTATTTTTAAAATATCATAAAAATTTTATATATAATTATTTTAAATTATTTTATATTTCGAACAATAATGAACCGAACACGAACGAACACATCACTGTTCGCATTTGGTTCTTTTAACAAACCGAACGAAAAAATTTGTTCCTGTTCATCTCGTTTGCTTATCGTACGAATCGAACACGAACTTCTTGGCGAACTGAACACGAATTATTTGTGAACAACGAACTTTTTTGACAGCCCTAATCTCATGCATTAATTTTTTATGCTACTCATAAAATAATTTGAATCTCATGCAACAGATAGAGTTTGCGTATATTTTTCATCGATATGCTTCATAATAAAATTGTACTAGATGTCAATATGCTTGCGCTTTTTTTATGAACCAGATCCTTCGCAAAAGCAATTAGTAATTTGCTACAATATCGATCTTCATAGCTTTAAATTGCGAATGACATGTATGAATGAGCAAACTTCGTAATCATGCACATGAAAATGCTGCATTTTTATCTTCACAAGTAGAGTAACAAACTAAACTTTTATAGCATGGAGGATCGTTCACCTTAACTCATCATATTTTGATAACCTAAATATATAATATATGGGAGTAGTCATTTGATTGTAATCTTTCCATGAGCACTAGTATTCCATATTAACTTTGTAAGATAACATTTAAGAAAAAAATATTTGAGAATTATATCAAATAGATGTGTTTTTCGTTTATTTTGGCACGACAATAAAAAAAAATTCCCAATGGTTTTCTTGAGAGAAAGGTGAGCAAACACCTTATTATGCAATAGTTACCATGAGAGAAATAAGAGCTAATACTAATCTTAGATGCTTCATCCAATAATATGACATGAAAAATGTCATTTTATATTGTGATTTTGAAAAAAAATTTTGTTTCTCTACCAAAATTTAATAGATTTTTATAGAAAATAATGTTTACGGCTTATAAAAGATAATACACGGTCTTAAATAATCTCTAAGGGCATGATTTGACAAATCTATCTAAGTTGTATATGCAATATGATATAAACAAAGCCAAGAAGATCATATATTTTTTATAAAATATATTATTGATGAAAAGTTTTAATTCTTATTATGTTTTAAAGAACTTTACTAAATATGGGCAGTACAGTCATTTTTTCAGAAACAGTTGCCTTATAGCTATTTTCAAACAACTGCAATGCAGTCAGCTTTCCTGCAGCAGTTTCCTCGGACAGCGTAGTTACAGCTGAAAAACTAAGAAGCTTTAGTTACCCCAAAGAGACCATATGTTGCTAAGTACAAAAAAGTTGTCATGAGAATGAGGAATCTCCCTGTCAATGATCAAAGAACTTAATCAGTAGGCTAATGTGCACAATGCATACCGATGTCTTAAGGCGTCGGAGACGGAGGCGATAACGAAAGTGGGTTTCTAATATTGAAAAAATAATGCGTTCAGAATCGAGACGACCGATATAACTAATTCGGTGTATCACATCTGTTTGTTCGGCTACAACATGGATCCGAAAGCAGCTTGCTTCCGAACTTCAAACGTAGTTTTTCGTGTGCACTCTGAATGCCATATTTTTTTCTTATATTGAAATTTTGAGTGCGAGATATGTAAATAGCTGTGTTTTGCATGCTACAAAGGTAAAAACCAAATTTTTATTATGTGAGGTTGATTCATAGATTTAAATTTCTTGAACATTTTATGTGATTAAATAATATATATATATATGAAATAAATTATGTTCATACAAATTATGTGCTGTGAGCAGTAGATAATATGAAAACAAATGTTAACAACAATTTTAGAAAACAATTCTCTTAAAATAACGATTTAAGCCATTTTATAGTTTTTGAAACTATCCACGATTAACTTATTGAGAATTCAATAAAAATGAAAAATATGACTTGTTGTTTCACCATGAATTTTCTCTTCGACTTAAATTCGATATTCGTTACCATTACAGAATATTTTTGTTCTTTGAATCAAATCTATATTAGGCCCTGCTAGCCTTCATTTACTTAACTTCCATACCACTTAAAACTATTTATTTACACATCTAATTCCTATAATTTATTTTTTCTTACATTTATAACATACAAATATTTCATATCTCATCAAAAATTACACTTGGGTGGCTAAGGGTTAGATATGTAAATACATAAAAATTAAGTGGTATGTATGTATGTAAAGCTTGCTTAGAAGATTGCATTACCTAATTCTCTTTTTCTTGTAACTCCATCCATCCTCTATTATTTGAACTACAATTCTCAAATGGATATGATAGCCACAAACCATTAATGTTTTGCTTTTATGGAATTGAATTTTCTCTCCCTCACTAATTCCACAAAGAAAGAATATAAAAGCATTCAACATTATCCAACAAATCCATGTGCGCCAACCAACCCTAAACAATAGAGCTGAGCGCATATGGTGAAAATAGAGTATTCAATGTTGAATGGCCAATAGAAGTAGATTGCATTTATGTCGGGCTAAAGGCTAGGCCAAGCAATACTGCTTCACTCTATTCTTCGCTAACCACCTAACTTTGGCCTACTTTTTTCAATAATGCTTAATTTGCCCATGCTCAATAACAACCCTTAATCAGAACTCGTGTGACATTGAAACTAAATAGGTATTTTTGCTAAAAGGCAATGTGCTCTAGGTTTGGTGTTTGGTAGCGCATTCTTAATAGGATTTAGTCATGAATTTAATTTGAAATTTGAATGTAATAATACATCAAAATAATAAAAATCAAATCCAGTGCTCCGTTAAATCGAATTTATTCACGTTACATCCGCTCTTGAGTCAGTTCAAGCTGATTCATATATAGCTCAAAATCTGCTAAACAAAACAATTCTATCTAAAATTTCAGCTCATAACATGGCTCGTTTATTTCATCCAATCTCGATCTGAGCTAAAATTTGAATCGATTTTCGAGCGATTACCAATCTTCAAACTAAATTCACAGCCCTACCGGCTCAACTTAGGCTCCGTTTGGGGCAGCTTATCCGCAGCGGCGGTGTTTCATTCTCACCATTTGAAAACTACGTCTGAGCAGTTATCTGAAAAAGCACTTGGTTCTTTACACTAAATGTAGAACGCGAGTCGAAAACCACGGTCCGCGTTTTCAGATAAGCGGCTTATCTGGATAAGCACAAGCTGCCCCAAACGCACCCAACCTTAACAAGAAAGCAGATCAGCACATATTCTGTTCTTTACCACCAGAATTCATCTCTCGAGGAGGATTGTCCCAAAACCAAAATAATATAAAAAAAAGGACTAAAAAATCAAAAGATACATCAATTCTCCCTCATCTGATTTGCAAACTTAACTTAATTCAAAAATTTACAAACTCAAAACATAAACAAAGGTCACAAACTAAAGCTAAAGCAGAAGACAAAACAACATAAACGATGGAGGAGTTAAAATATATAAAACTACTTTAAGACTACGAGATATTTACAGAAGATGGAAGAATTAGAATACCCACTCATACTTACATGCACAATATATAATCTACTTAAAAATAAAAAAGTTATAAAAATATACCTTTCTAACTGTTGTAGATAAGGAAGGGATGCAGGAAGCACTTAGAGGGTTAAGATGGGCCTCACCATCATGGGAAGTGTGTCCCACGCAAAAAACTCAAAAAGCCTCTTCAGTAGCCACTCGGAACTTTCACAGCTCAAATTTTCCTCTTCCTTCTGCATCAACAGCCAAACCACACACTACTGAGTTATATATTATTCAGCAAATAAAGCCAAATGATCATTATATTAGCACTATATTAGCACTACTAACTTGGATATTTACAGAGGTGGCATTAGAATTTCGCTACACCAGTTAATGATGGAGAAGGGAATTCTTTTGATCCTTTTGGAACTGTACTATCTTCTGAAAGAACGTGAATTTCTTTGGTACTTGGATCTAGCGAGCTGGGATTCATCTTCTGAACCTCCTCCCTTGTGTAGATGAATATTTTGCGAACAATGTTGCAGAATTCCCTAAATACAGAAGAAAAATATAAAAATGGTGGGGAAATTGAATAAAGAGGGAAGAAAAATGGTAAGAACGTGAGTTTTATATAAAGCCTACCCCCATGGATCATCTCCAACAAGCATCGTGTCACCTTCATCATCAGTGTAGATTACCAGCCAGTTTTTTGTGGGACCAATCAGTTCGCCCTCAAATTCAAACATGTGATCCAACTCCATAATTAATTCCTCATAGTTGTTGAATTTTGAAAGATCCACAGATCTTCCAAGAGCAATTCCATGCTTATGCACCTGGAAGAAATTGGGAGAATGATAATCAAAAGAATTCAGAAATTGTGAAAGAAAATTAAATAATTTTTACTATAAATAAATGACACATTTTCAACGCTTGGAAGAAGAGTAAATAATCAAATATTTGTCGTTTGTCATGAAAAAACAATGCAATCAGAAAGGCTGCAAACCGTAACATTAAACTAAGGGAAATTAGGAAGCTTATCATGCAAAAAAAATGCCCTAAGAAGGCAACAAAAGTGATTATTTACATATAGATCATAAAAAACTAGGAAACTTAGTTTTCTGGTCCATCCAAGTTTATATGCAGAACAGTCATAAGAGATGGATTCTCATGGTTAAGTAGTGGTAAAAGTAAGAAAATCGGAATGCTTAAGAGTGACAAAGCAAAAAAAAAAAAAAAAAAATTATATATAGTAATTGAAAGCAATGTGGATCCGTAAAGACATAGGATAAAGCATTAACAACAAAAGAAAAAAGAAGATGACCTTCGTGCAACTTCTTGCCGAGTTGCCCTGCTGCTTGAGTTGTACACCTTGCGAAGTAGGTAAACAGAGAGAAACAACTTTCCCTTTGCTGGTAGCTGCTGAAGAAGAATCCCCCAATTTTGCCACTTTAGACGCCTCAAAGTGGTGATCTTGCATGTTCTGCGACAGATTCAATGCAGCAGTTGGTTGATCATGAACCTCTGACTCAGATGCTGAAGAATTTCTATTAAGTTGAACACCGAAAAGCTTGCAGTTTCCATTCCCTTTTACTTTTCTAATCTCATTTTTTGTTGATTCCAATGGCTTTGGTTTTATCAAAACTGGTTTTGTTTGGTTCCCAGTTTGGGAATCTGGCAGCCAATGTGTGAATCGATTTGGAGTAAACTGCTGAAACTCAAAAGGAAAATAACCCACCTGCCCCTCAAATCCAACATTTCCTATTCCAGAATAAAGTGGCTTACCAGGCTGAGCTGGCATCTTCAAGTTTAAATCCATGTTGCCGTGAGAGTTCGGGGACAATAGCGACCATGTGCCTGAAATAATACTCTGTTGGACCAGTGGATCCTGAAAGTTGCACCGTGACAGATTTACAGCATCTGTGTTTTGTTCCAATTGTGAAGAACCTAGCAAGCGAGTACATGTTGGAAATAAGGGATCCCCAAAGGTTGACCCATGCTTCATAATTTGTGTCTGCTCTTCTGATCCAAACGTTCTCTTAATGGAATCTTTATGTTTTATTTCATCATGGGATGAAGACCAAATCATGGGCTTCTGAAAAGTATCTGCCTCTTTCAAGGTCATGGATTCTTGACCTTGCAAGGCCCTGAAAACACCAGGGGAAGGGTTTAAATGGACCTTTGATGAAGCTGTGAAAGATTTTAAGGAAAATTAGTCTAGATTTTGCATCATAAAGTGGCATTGATTGGATAGACAACTTATAATACAAAAAGAGCTTCGGAACTGTACTTTCTTTCATACGGACAGATACATCCTGAGATGCTGTAATTGTATGGGTTCTAGGCTTCTTGGGTCGTGTTATGTGGAGAGATTTTGGTGGCAGCTGGGTCACAGAAGGCTCTATTTGCCATGGAGAAACTCTCTCTGGTCGAGGAATTGAAGATGCTTCATCCCATCTCACCTGAAGTAACAAAAAAAATGAAGTTTTTGGTTCAAAGTAACCCCACAAATTTAGCCAGGGGTGTAAAAGAGCCGAACATGACCGAGCTGAGCTCCTGTTCGTGTTCGACTCATTTGAAATTATTTCTGTTCGTAATTTTTCGTGAAATATATGTTCGTGTTTGTTCAATTTTTTTAAATTTGGCTCAAATTGTTTGAATTAATTGAAATTGGGGTGTAAAGGAGTCTCTTTATTTATTTTTTTTAATTTAGCTATCTTTCAGTTTGTTTTTAAAGAACACTTGTATTTTTTCAAATATAAAACACAAGCTGTGGGACAAAAAATTAGGTTAGGCCAATTGCTTGCATAATGAGCCGGACATGAATTATTTAATTATTTCGAGCCAAAATGAGCCCAACATGAAGTAAAAAACATTTGTTCGAGTTCGACTCATTTCTAAATCGAGCACAAAAAATTATTCGTGTTTGGCTCGCTTGCTTAATGAATGAATCGAACACAAACTACTTGATGAGCAGAACACAAATTGTTCGCGAATCATGAGCTTTTTGGACAGCCCTAAATGTAGCAAAATAACGTGCATTTATAGCAAGTTAATAAGACCCCGGTATTACCCAAAACAAAGTAGGGGCATGAACATACATACCACACAATTCTTATGTATTAGTCTAACACCTAGACATTCATGTTTGCATGCATACTTTATCACCATTGCTATCTTTTTAAAAGTAAAATATAAATTTTCATGCATAGGTGTATGCCACCAAGGAGTTACAAGTGTAAATATCAAACTTTAGGTGTAAGATATGTAAATACATAGGAATTGTGTGGTATGTATTTAAATTTCCCAAGAAGTAATATTAGTGTTGTGTTTACCTTGAGGCATCTCCATTTTGAGCCAGGCCACTTCTTTGAATCCGCATCACCAACACCAATTATGGTGCCAGTAAACCTTTCCCAAAAACAAAATAAAAAACTATAAGTAATAGAAGCATATATTTTCACCCAAATGACCAACAAGCTAATTTACGGAAAGATAAAGCGTTAGGAAAAACAAATACCACTGCTCTGGAGACTCTTCACCTTCAAATCTCATTTTGAACCTCATCCCTATGGAATGGTTGCTTTTGATAGAGTCCATATATTTGTCGTATGGAATAATAAAATCTGAGGGACTCGTTCTGTCAGATAAAAGATAAAAGCATAATGAGAACTAGATAAATGCATAAAACCAACTAAATCTATAGTGAAATACAAAAATTCTGATTAGAAATGTTCAGAGAAACTTGAAAATACCTTGGTTTATAATAAATAGTGAACATGGTCCATGTATTTACAGCATGCCAAGCAGTCGCAAGGACACCAAGATGCATACTGTGGCTAGATATAACCGAAGGAGAAACATTTGGCTGCTGCCTCATTGCCCGTCTAACTCCTACACGCAGTTCATCATTCTCTCCTCTATAAAAAAGGTGGTCAATTGGGGCGGTGCCGCAGCAGCAATTACACTACTAACTTAGTCAACAAAGGCATACCTCAGAAAAATAAAAGCATCGCCTGCAACAAGCTTCTTAGAACTTACGAATACACTCCAACCACTTTGAAGAAGGTGCCTCCTCGGTTGGCCTTGGTGAAACATCCAAAATAGAAATTAGAATATATTAGAAAGACAAATATGGTGTAATTGCAACCATCAGTGATGGTAAACAAATAAAAACATAACTTGAAAATTTATAAATCATACTAAGCAAAATAAATAAAAATAAAAAAGGAAAACTGAGCACCAAACACCAAACAATACCACGGAATATGTGTCGAAATCGCCACTCAGCGCCATGAAGATCCTTTGCCACCAATTCCTGAGCAGGGGGTTGCCGATCCATATCCTAAACAAACCAAGATGAAAGAAGCTTCAGGGAAATAAAATTTTATCCAGATACCGAACCGCATGGTATAAAACTACTGCTTTAAGTGATGTTTACCAGAGCAGGGAGGCATTCATCCGCATGTCTCCTCAGCACAGAGAAGCCACCATGGGTGCTTGTATCCGAAGCAGTCAGTGTCTTGCAGAAGGAGCGAACTTGGGGTCGCGGCAGCGGAGGAGGAAGATTCTCCTTCTCTACGGTGTTCTCATCCTGCTGACATAATAAACCATAAAACGTCTTCCGAAAAGCTCCACTCCACCAAGCTATAATTTTTCAGTTCATTATAACACCATAGCAGATTTGATACCTTGGATTCGGGGATCAAAGTCACTTGCGCAAAAACCTCATCCGTGTCAGGCTCGGCCTAAGAGAGCAAATTGAAATCACCTCATGCCATAAAAACTCAAATTACACAGAGAGACTGAAATATGAAAACAAATAAATGACAAAACCTTCAAAAGAACGTTCACAACGCGGCATGGAATCTTAGCAGGTAGGTTGTATACTGGCATCTGCTGGTCCGCCACCTGATTAGTCGACGCTTCCACCTGAATTACAGGAAAGAATTTCAACTTGTTTAAAAGAGAAATTGTCCAGTGAAACCCTCGAAGAGATCAAACATAACAAAGGCGAGAGAACTAAAGCTACCTGTTCTATGTGGCCTTGAGGGAAGTAGAATACTCGCTCCGCGAAGCGAGGCACTGTCACTAGCGGCCCGGCGCAAGCGTGCCACAGCTCGTTGTAAAGCGCGCCATCCATACCTGAGCACATCACAGAAAAAAATACAAGTGAAGAAAAAGAAACACAGCAACACCCCAGCAACAGCAATTGAGGCCGCTTCTAAGCCGGAGATAGAAAGAGGCTTCACCTCCGCCCTCAAAACCGCAACCGTCCTCTGACGCCATACTCCTCACAGTCTCACTGTTCTGCTGCTCACTACAGACAGAGGAACCGCTCTCCCCACGGCAATTGGTAGCCTTCACAGAAGCATCCGATGCAGCCATGTACATACCCTGTTCAATTTCTTTCCCGGGTCTTAGATCCGATTCAAAACGATAATCCCCACTTTCAAATCCCCTCAAAAAACCCAATCATCCAGCCAGAAAAACGCCTTTTCAGCAGGAATATGCCCACCAATGGCTTCATAAACTCACCAGAAACGTGCCAATTGAACATTACCTCTCTTCTTCATCCGCCAAACTCCATATCTTCTCCATCCCTGCTTCTTTCATTCTCCCCCTCAAGCACGAAGTTAATAGAATTTGGCAGCAAGAACTGAAGCTGAGGCCTCTGTAGCAACAGAGGACATTATCTCGTGAGTCGTCCTCCTAATTGGAAAAAACATGGGGCCCACCATCAAAATTTAGACCCATATTTGCTGTTTGATGTTCAATAACAGACATTTGATCCTCCCCTCCGGAACCGGCCGGACGGAACTCTGTTCCCGCAGCGAACGCCGTATCGGCACCGCGACCGAACCATACTTTGTTCCCCACCGCGCAACACGTGCCACGCACGTGAGCTGCTCGCTCGCGCGCACTCACGTGCTCCGCGTGCGTGCGAGCCCGCGATGTAGACCCTAGACGTAAAGGTGCTAAAATTGATTTTTATTTATGTGAAAAAAAAAAACAAAATTTTCTTTTTTTGCTTTTAATCTGCACGTGCACTACCTAAGAGTGAATTAAAGTGTTCATATGCCATTCAATACAAACTTATCTATAGTTAAAAAGTAATATATAGCACTAGCATATAATTATATCTAAATTTTGCATGAATTTTTATGTTTTTATTTTTTTAGCTTATTAATAAGATATGTCTTGTAAGGCTGTCAAAACGACTCGGTGTTCGCGAGCAGCTCGTGTTCGGCTTGTTAAGAAGTTCGTTCGCTAAGTTAACGAGCCGAACACGAACTAAGATTTGTTCGTTCGTGTTCGGCTTGTTTTCACTCAAAATATTACTCATAATTATATATATATATATATATATATATATATATATATATATATATATATATATATAATAAGTAGTATTTTAAAAAAATTTTATTGACTACAAGGCTACAATGATTTATAATCAATTAAAAGTATTAATTAAGAAAATAGAAAAAAAAAATATTAAATTAGATTCAAATGATGTTTTAATATAAACAACAATTTGTAAATCTTACCCCAATCCTTAACATATTATAGGTGAGTAAGGTTACCAAAACAACTCTTTGGTCTTGAATGGCTCGTGTTCGGCTATCTAAACAAACGAGCCGAACACGAATACACTTTTTGAGCTCGAATTCCCTTAGGGTTACAATACAATGTATATATATAACACTGGTGTACAATATGTAATTATAAAATTACCTTTGTATCATACCGAGGGCCCGTTGCCCCCGCACCCCTAACCCACTTTTCACGAAATCAAAGAAAGCTACTGCTCTACTCCCGAGGACGTAGGCCAATTGCCGAACCTCGTTAAATCTCTGTGTTTTCTTCTTGATTTGCGTCGCTTCTTGAATTCTCTTTGCCCTAATTCCTCGACACAGAAGTAAAGAAATATTATAAGGTTCAAAATATATGAATGTTGTCAAATATATTGCAAAAGTCTATAAAGTTTAATATGCGCAAGCAATAGTATAACTTCCCATATCTATTATCAAACAAAGAACATAAGTCGCAATATACAGAAGCATTTCTACGTAATGTATAGAATAATAATACTTTGAAGTTTCTTCTTATTCAATAACAAATTTTATCAGGTTCCCCTATACTGGCTAAAATATACAAATTACTAAACAACTCAAAATATTCACTGCAAATTTAAATTTCTTTTATATACTCCTCTTATTCATTCGCGAGCAGCTCGTGTTCGGCTCGTTAAGAAGCTCGTGTTCGGGTCGTTCGCTAAATTAACGAGCAAAACACGAACAAAGATTTGTTTGTTCGTGTTCAGCTCGTTTTGGCTCGAAATATTACTCATCAATTATATATAGTATTTAAAAAAAAACTAATTGTCTACCGGACTACAATGATTTATAATAAATTAAAAGTATTAATTAAGAAAATAGAATAAAATTATTAAATTAGGGTTGTCAGCAACTAATTAATTCTTACTATTGTTTTGAATTCAAATGATGTGTTAATATATACAATAATTTTTAAATATTACCCCAATCCTCGACATCTTATGCGTACGTGATTAGAGTTGTTAAAACAACTCTTTGTTCGTGAACAGCTCGTGTTCGGCTCGCTATGCAAACGAGCCGAACACGAACACACTTTTTGAGCTCGAATTAAGCTGAACACGAGCTGAGCCTGGCTCACTCATGTTTGGCTCGTTTACATCCTTAATGACTCATTTATATCCACCAAACTCGCGAGATATTTAAATTTAATGTAAATTAGTTATAAATTTTGAATTTAAGATATGGAATCAAATAATTGACTTTTATAAAAAGTGCATTAATTATAGCAAGAATAAAAAGTAAGATTGATTGTGATGTTAATTATTTTTAATACGGCATTAATTTGTAAATCATCCTTAAATATTGTCGTTGCAGATTTGCTGCTGCTTCAATGCTTCCGGTGCAGTGTTTTAGCTGAATTGAGCAGAACAGCTCTTTATCATTAAAGTTATTTAAATCTATATTTTTATTGAGTTTGAGATGACTCATAATTTAAGGATTTGTCATAATTTGTTTCTTAATTTTCTAAAGTTTAAAACCTTATTAAATTATTACTTTTCTTATCAAATAATCATTAAATTTTAATTGAATCTAACTAACTATTTTAATACTTTTATATTCATTATAAATATATTCACATCAAAATATATGTACGCGAAGTGTTGTGCAAGAAATTTTGCGACGGTAGAGTGCTATTTAATTTCTTAGGATTGCACGAAGATCAAACACAGACACAGTTATACTGATAATTGAAAAGCCGCTGGAGAAGATACCAAAATTTTTCACATGGAAAAATCAAGAATAGGAAAAACACGAGGCATAACTCAATCAAACTAATCCACTATAAGTGTGTATGTATAAATATACACCCTTCTCATACAACTAGGAGAGTGGTGTTAATATTTTACACCAGATACAACACTTGATGGTATATATCATACAAAAAATGTGTGTTAGGAACAATCATCGTTTTCTAACTATGACAATCATGAGCAGTGGTCCCTGATGACCTGTGGTCAGCGGTTGTTGGTGGTGATGTTGATCAACGACTATGGAGGCTCGAAATTATCGCCATCTTTAATATTGATATTATACGTTACAACTGTATTTGAGATATGATGTTTCCAAGTAGGGGATGTTGGCAGCAAGAGAACAGTTGTGAAAAGTAGGGGCAAGTGGTGGGGATGATGATAGATGAGGGTGGCAGATTGGTAGTTGTTGGTGGTAGTATGCGGCTGTGGAGGATGGAATTTATCATCGAGTTTTCAAAACAGTATCTAGAATTTCTATTATTGCCCTTTCTCTTCAAGTGAAACTATGGAGTCTATTTGTAACCTCTATGTAGGGGCATTTTGATATTTTGGCGAATATTTATTGAACCAGATGATCTAACGACCCACATTGATCTCTTTTGACGGTAAGGGGATTCAAAAAAATTTTGTTATCTTAATGACCTCATAATTCAGCAAGCTTAAACTCATTAGAATCTTCTTATCGAGATATTTAATTGGACTACAAATATGTCAAAATTGAAGTCTGGTGATTTAAAACCTTTAATTGTACTTCAACAACTTGATCTGAGCTTAATTGAACTTGTATCAAGCTAATTTTGGTATCATTGGGTTTATTTTTTTGAGATGATTGGCTGAACCAATTTCATATTTAAAATGGGGCACCAATCATCTTAAATTTGGACTGGAATGTTTATTGCTAAAAAATGCATCAAGCTTTGTGCTAGATGATAAACGTTTATTGATGAACCATTAGTTGCCCCTCTTTCAAACATTAGTAACATCTGAAAATCTAGGTCACTATGAAAATCTCAATAATGATTTCAGATACCAAAAAAACTTGTACATTGACTTAAAATAAGAAATCACTGATATTTATGCTATGTGGAGCTTCCAAAATTAAAAATATGAATCCAAAATACAAAAAAATAGCAAACACTTTTGAAAGCATAAATGAACATGTTGTTAGTACTATTGACATATGTTGTACACATTTGGGTGCATATGCATGTATGTATGGGAGCACGTGTATGTTCATTTGAACAAAGTGAATATAATTATGTGTTTAAGAATATGATGAGGGATCTTCATGAGTATAAATGAAAACATACATGCAACGACATGCGTGCGCAAGCGGGTGAGGGTGGGGGTGGCGGGGTGTGTATGAGTGTGCACTCGCTTGAGAGCACCTGGGTGCGTTCATATGCAAGGGAGTCGATGCGCAGGCAGTAGAGACAATGCGGAGGTGGGGAGGTTCCACAAAGAGTTTAGAAACGAATTCCCCAAAAGTTTCTTCAAGCGACCCTTCAAAAAAAGTCCAAATACATTGAATTTGAGTTCCACCGGCATTGGGAGCCGGAGGCGCTGGATAGGGCGCCGACAGTCCTGAGCCGCCTTTTAATTTCAATACTCTCTGAAATTGAGCGCCGGCGGCGTCAGAAAACCTTTTTCCCCATTTTGCCACTTTTTTCTCCAAAATCGTTACTTTTCACTTTCTTTTGCTCCAATCACATAAAATCATCATACCTGCAACAAAACATGAAGAATACCTTCCTTTAAAGTGCAATATCACAAAAAATGAGTACAAATTGTATAACAAAAGTCTAACATATTTTTGGTGTATCATAAAGCATGATGTGGGCACTTCTTAAGAAGATCTTTAAATCTTTCCTAAGCTTCATATATTGATTCTCCTTCAATTTGACCAAAAGATGTAATATCATTTTTTAGCCTCGCAATTTTTGATGGAGGGAAATATTTTGACATAAATTTTTGTGAAAGTTCTTGTCAAGTTTTGGTAGATCCATGTGCTAACGAATTTAACCATGCTTTAGCTTTATCCCTTAATGAAAAAGAAAAAAGTTTAAACCTAACAACATCATTCGACACTCCATCGTATTTAAAAGTAGCACACGGTTCTAGAAAACTAGCAAGATATAAATTAGGATCTTCGGTTGGTATTCCTCCAAATTGATTGTTTTGTATCATTTGGATAATAACAGGTTTAAGCTCAAATGAATTAGCAGCAACATCAGGATATTGGATAGTTAAGTGAATTTTATCTGATGTTAGGTTCGCATATTCTCTTAAAAGTCTTTGTATATTTTGATTATTCGCCATTTTGTGAGGACTTTTAGATTTTTTTTTTTTGTTTTCGAATTTTTATAACAGTACGCTCTAATTCTGAATCGTAAGACTCTAAACCTACAAATCTAATCCTACGCATATAAAGTCACAAAAAATACACTAACAATTAAACAAGCACACACACAATTGCAAATTACAAATTAAAGGTCAAATACTACAATTTTAACAGTTACTGTTTTATACCCTCCACGGCAACGGCGTCAAAAACTTGACTCAACCTACTAGTGTCGGGTGCGCTGCCTCTAACGTTAATATTAAAAAGATAGTTTTAGTTTAGTTTCACAATAAGATCAATTTAATAACGAGGCAGTCACTTGCATACGCAAGTATACATATCTTTCAAGTAATACAGGGCTCTAGTGGAGTCTTGGTTATCGATCTCACGAGGAAGGTAGAAACCTTATTAAAATATAATAAAGATTTGAAATCCAATACTCAATTCACAATGCAAGTGCAAGTACTACTAAAGTTACTAGTGCAGAGATAACTACGGCTAAGTTAATGACCCACAATTTTATATTATGATATTTTTAATTTAATTGCAACGACGCCAAAAACTTGACCCCGCTATATTATATGTATAAAATTGTAATTATTTTTGTTGTGGATGCTACGCAAGTATACGTATCGTATCAAGTAATACAGGGCTCTAGTGGAGTCCTGGTTATCGATCCCACAGGGAAAGAGAAAATTAAATAACAACTAATTTTAAAATAATAATAATAATAAAACTAGTATACGAAAATTTGAAATTCTAAATTTAAGCACAATAAAGTAAACTAAGTATTCTAATCAGGTAACTTAACTAAGTAGAGAATTAATACGTATTAAAAGTGCAGGAAATTAAACTAAATAAGTCTTAACTATTTAGAAAAAGTATCTTTCCCCTTGTTTAGAAATTTAAGTGATTGATGAATTTAAATAGATAATTTTAAGGTATTGTGACAAATAAGAGCATTCCTATTCTTTACCCTTTGGTCCAGTGTAAAGAATATCGACTAATCCTATGTTTGATTATCGAATCACTGCGGCTAGAGTTGAGAGGATACCGACTGCCACTTCGTAGCTCCCACGTTCCCTCGCCCGAGGGCTAACATCTACACTTCAGCTCTCAAACAATAGGACCGAATTGAAAATTTTAATACGTCACACTAAAATGTTCAATTCTACGCCCAATGATATTATTTCCCTATTTATTCGCACCTTCCTTCCAAGGCTTTTGAATTCCCGAATATCGGATGTAATTTTTACTATAGTTGTAAATCAACACATTTTAACAAATCAAATGGCCAGTTTGAAAAAGAAATTAAGTTTTAAGTAAAAATTATCACAATTTATTAATATATAAAAGTATCTCTATTTTAATTTCATTAAGTCACTTAATTTCATAAACATGGAGAAAGACTAAATAAACTACTCAGAATGCATGGGAACTAAACTAAGCATGGATTTCATTTAAAGTTAAAAACAATAAATAGAAATACTTATCTTGATTTATCCCAAGCGTACTCTCGTAGTTCCTTTGACTCTTCCTTCCAATACAACACGACTCACTAATTACTCACTAAACTCACTAAAAACACACAACTGCACACAAAACTAGACAAAAGACTAAAAGATTGCATACAACACAAAAAAATAACACACTTAGAACACACAAAAGATCGATTTTCGGCCTCATATATAGAGGTAAGCAAAGGTCCAAGAGGTGTGTAAGCATCTCTTCGAAAAGTGTCCAGGTTCAATGTATCCGTGCCATTTGAACTCAGCTCGCCGTCGGCGACGAACTACCTCACTGCTCGGCGAGGCTTCTAGAAGATCTTCAAACCGCGCTATCTCGCTGTCGGCGGGCTCGGGCTCGCTGTCAGCGAGACAGTTATAAATCCTTTAGAAATGTCTCCTCGTAACCTTGCCGTCGGCGGGCTCGATCTCGCCGTCGGCGACTCAGCACAAATTGCATTATTTTCTTCCTTTTTGCTCCAAATCCGCTCCTTTTTATGATTTTTGCTTTTATCACCTAAATTCTCCATTCTGCAATAAAATAAAGAAAATACCCTTCTTTAAAGTGCAATTTCATCAAAAATAGGTATGAATTTCTTAATAAATTTTTCGATGATCAAAATCCTCAAACTTACTTATTACTTGTCCTCAAGTAATTTTAATACTTACATAAAAATAATGATTTCATAGTAAGATTTTTCAATTCAAATAAACTATGAATTAGATTAATTAATATAATAAAGTTAAATAAAAATAATTCATGTAATTTTAATTAATCTTATAGAAATAAATTAGTTATCGAGTCTAAGATTTCAACTTACTATTCATTTCGTGAATGACTATATTTAAAAGAATAATTACTTAAGATATTCATATGATAAGAAATTCAGAAAACACTATTAGGTAAAATTCTAATCCATAAATATAAGTTTGGAAATATCTAAGTTTTTCCTTTAGGTTAATTCGAATGAAGCCGATTTTGATAAGGCATCTCCATAGACTTTCCTCATTTTTTTTTCTTTTTCTTTTTCTTTTTCTTTTTCTTTTTCCTTTTTTTTTCTTTTTTCTAATGAGGATTACTGTATCTGGAGAGCCTGTTAATAATTTTGAACTTCATTTTCATCTTCCTAAATTTGAACCTTAGAAATATTTCTTAGCTTATATATACTTCATAGTTTTTACTTCATTGATTTTCAATCTTTTCTTTTTCATTTGAATATTTAAGAATTTAATTTTAGAATATAATTTTCCTTACTAAAAATAGTTTACTATATTCTTATTCCCTTTAACCAAATATTTTATTCTATTTAATTAATTAAAGCACTAGAAATATTTCATTTAACCTTTTATAATAATTAAATAAAATAATTCATATTAATTAAATTGAAAAATTTGCTTATAAAAATCATTTTATAATAATTTGAAAATAGAAATTGAGAACAAGTTAATAGCTAAATTTGTATTTTACTCCCCCCAAGCTTAAATTTTTATATACTATTCTAAATAATGAAAAAGGGAAAGTAAATAAATCATACCTTTGAAGTTTAGGTATTTCTTTTCTTTGAAATTTTTGCGAGCTTTTTCATTTTTCATTGAACGCATCTTGTTAGTATTCTCCATATATATATAACAATTTAAAGAAAATGCGGGGATAAAATCTAAGATAAGTTTTAAATATAACAATTAAAATTAACTCTACACTACGCATATGAATTACTAACATATTAAAAATATTGACTAACAGATTAACAATTTTACGACTTAAAACAATACGAGAATAAAATAAAAACATACTTAAAAGAAAACTAACATCTATTTAACATAAAAACAAATGCGATTAACTAACACAAAAACAATAACTAAACTATTATCACAATTCGAGAAAATAATCTAACAAACATCCGATGTCTCGAAAACATAAAGTACTTGAATATTACAAATATATAAAGTCTTCAAAATAACTTAACATCGAAACAAATAAAACAAATAAAGTCCTAATCTTCGGCACCAAAGTCCCGAGCTATATCATCTCCTCCACGATCCGTAGGTCGAGAAGGCGAGACGGGATGATACTGTGAATATCGGGGGCACTCGGGAAAGACGACATTTAAATCACCACTCCTATAACGACGTTCGGCTTCATAGTATGCAATCTCGTATTCGAATGTCGCTGGAGATATTCGTTATCATAATCATGTCTCCTCTCCGGATTATCGATTCTTTGATCAAAATGATCAAATCTTCTCCCCATTGTCTCTCCAAACTCGCTCAAAACTTCTCCTATGAAGTGTCGATTCATTCATCGGATCTTGTAGGGTAGGGGTGGTAGGCTCGGGAGGTTCATGGCTAGTAGAGGGTATATCTCACTCGGCCGAGTGAAATAACTTCTTACTCCTGCTCTCCACCCTTCATGAGATTCATACTTCTTAATATTGGCGGTACGTGAGTGGTTTCATTGGTTCTACCCATTCTTCATTATCTACAGCCTCGACTCAGGAGAGTTGGCGAGTGTAAAAATTAATCCGGGGTGTCCCGATCCGGCTCCACTCTCATTTCGAGGAGTGGCCGGGATGTTTTGATAAATAATTCTCCCGATGTTGATGCTTCATTATTCCGAATACAAAAATTCAGAATTGTTCTATCTCGTGTTACCTCAGCTGTGGTGATATGTGGGTAACGAGTAGAACAAATAAAGTAATGCCGGAGCTTTGGAGACCGCATTTAATTTAGAAAGAGGAAAATTCACTCTTTCCTGCTCGCTTAATTTTCCGAACTCCGGTCCCATCGGTGAGAAAGTTAATGACTTCCTCCGGTGGTCCTTCCATCGTTCCAAAAGTTGCATACTCGCTAAAGTGCGAGTCATGAACTTCATAGAACGCGTTAATTCTTGCGGCATTGAAATCTACGAAAAATCCTCGTACCTTTATTGGTGCATCTTCAGCGGCAGTTAAATTGGCATAAAATTCTTTAACCACTTCTACAGCTGCTCTATATTGAACGTAACAGAAATTCTCCCAACCTCGTTCCTTAATAATCCGCTCTACTTCTCCTCCCGGATTTTTGAAAACCCGATCTGCAATGCACTTTCTTCCTTGAATATTTTCAAAATATTTAGTACGTGCTCGTGCATTGATGAATCGGTCTTCGTCGAATTCTACTCGACGTTTTTGTCGTGGAGCCATACGATCGATCTGTGAAAATCATGAAAATTTTCACTAAACTTAAAAATAATCCTAAAAAGGCTTCCTACAACATTTATAAGCAATTTAAATTAAATTCCATGGATTTCCACCGAATATTTCTTCCATATTTTGATTTTTCCCAAAATTTGCAATGTGGTGAAAATACATGGTGAAAATAAAAAATTTTTGCATAGGAGTGAAGCACTTACCAAGAGAAGATGAAATCCGGTGTTTTGAGTGATAAAATCGCTTCAAATCCAAGATCTCTCAAGCCCTAGGTCGGTTTTTGCGAAAATGAGAGGTTGGGGATGATGAATAGCGTTTTTGACCGGTCAAATATATGTTTTTCCCGACCTCACTGTCAGCGAGATTTTTCTCGCCGTCGGCGAGCTAATATTTTTTAGAACAAAAAACTCTCGGGAAAAATCCGTTGTCGGCGAGAAATTCTTCGCTGTTAGCGAGATCGATCTCGCTGTCGGCGGGATTTTTCTCGCCGTCGGCGAGATTCCAAAAAATTTAAAATTTTTGAAATTCGTCACTCATTTTCGTCCTTAATTTGCCTTATATTATATTTCCGATCACATCATTTATTAATTTAATATGAAGATTAGCTACTTATACACAAACAAATTCACACAACACAACAAATTAACTTTAATATTGAAATCCATGAGATATACAAACTAACATAATTTTAGACTCTATAATCAAAATTCAAACTTTAATCCTTACTACTAATCAGCATCGCAAACCAATCCACAACACACTAAATGTTGATACAAAACTATGACGCATATCTCAATTAAGTTTGAGATATTCAAATCATCACTCCACACATAATAAAATCTAAATCAAATCAAATAACATCAATACAAACATACTATGGAAATCTTTACTACTACTCTTGAGGTCGAATCTTCATCTTCTACGATATTTCCGATATGACGATGATGCACAAATAAGTTATAGAAAGGCTCGAAGGGAAATTCCGAAGCAGATTCTTCGATGATCCGACCCTTCTGTCTCGATAAATGAAGAAAGCTAGCTTCCAGGGTGTCCGGAATGATCAAAGTGTTCCTTCATCCTCCGATCGATGTGATCAAATAAATCAGATATATTGTCGATTGAATCTCTCACTTTCTGCAGTTCTTTCTCCATTCCTTTAATTTTCTTCAAAAGTAACTCCATTTTATCCGAAATAGGCCTTGCTATAGGATTATTCTATGAAGCTCTATCAGAGATAAATGTAATGTCTTCATTATTATCCAAAGTAGGGAACATATACGTAGGATCGAGCGGCTTCCAAGGTAACGGAACCTTTTCCCGAAGCTTCATAAGAAACTCGGTACTGATCGCATAATGCAAAAATAGTAGATGGGTGTCCTAGTCCGTGAACGGACCCATGCACAATTAAACCCGATGCGGACTTAACAATTATTGATCCGACATCGATAGGCGATCCACTTTGAATACAATAATTCAATATAGCGCATTCCTTCGAAACCTTGTTTACCCTCATAGTAGGTAACAATTTAGATGAGATGAAAAAGTGCCGAGTGCTTTGAGACAAGATTCAAAAGTGATGCGAGAAACTAACATACCCGTCTTCATGCATTTCCCGATCTTCGGTTCATCGATCGGATATCGAAATATCTCATTCATATTATATCGAGAAGGCACAAAATTTGAATAGTGACATACCGGGGTGTTTTCTATAGAGAATAATTCATTTACTCTTGATGGAGTAAACGTCGCCCATCTTCCTCGGACGTAGACATTCCCATTGTTGATCGCATGCAAGTTAGAGTAGAACTCTTTCACTATTTGGAATAACAACGAGCGGACGTAGTGTAACAAAATACCTCCAGTGCTGCTGCGCGATCGTTTCTTCTATCTTCGTAGTGGAATTCTCTAATCCTCGATTGACGAATCCCCGTTCCTTGATAACTCTTTTCTTTATCAAAACCTTGTTGAAGATCCGTCTGCGCTTCCGCACTCACAAATTTCCTCCGGTTAAACACTCCGGATTTAGAGGAATCTAAGAATTTGGAGGCCATTATGGTGAATGGAATGAATTCTAGTGAAGAAGGCAGACTTAGAATGGTTTAAGAATGGGTTTTCACAAAGAAATTGGTGTTGAAACCGTCCAAATCGGCATTCGAAGTATAAATAACTCATCTTTGTAACTTCCTCGCTGTCGGCGAGGACGTTTCTCGCCGTCGGCGACTCAGTTATAAAAACTGCCTTTCAGCTTCTCGCTGTCGGCGGGACGTTTCTCGACTGTCGGCGAGCTCGATAAATAACCGAATCTAATTTAGGCGCGAACCTCGCCGTCGGCGAGATTCCGAAATAATGTCCAATTTCGCTCTAAATTGAATAATTTCTTTTCTCATCATAATGGTTCGAATATGTGATGATTCTTAATAATAATTGAGTAGTAAAGTTTCAATAATATAGACTAACTATTAAGATACAATAAAAATAGATGACTAATATGGGTTGCCTCCCATAAAGCGCTTGGTTTAACGTCGTCGACTCGACCTAATTTCGATTATTAATCGGATCGACTAAGCATTAAAACCTCTTTATAGTTAGGTCTTATACCTTCGAAATATGGTTTTAATCTATGTCCATTAACTTTAAATTTATGTCCAGTTTTTGGATCTTCGATTTCTATAGTTCCGTATGAAAATATTTGAGTTATGGTGAAAGGTCCTAACCATCGAGACTTCGATTTTCCGGGAAATAATTTCAATCTAGTATTATATAACAAAACTTCACGTCCTGGTTCAAAATTTCTCCGATTAATCTTCCGATCATGCCATAATTTCATCTTTTCTTTATAAATCCGATCATTATCATATGATTCATTTCTTAATTCTTCCAATTCATTTAATTGCGGCAATCTCTTCTCACTAGACTTCCTTCATATTATAATTAAATTCTTTAATCGCCCAATATGCTTTATGTTCTAATTCAACTGGTAAGTGGCATGTTTTTCCATATATAAGCCCGTAAGGAGTCATTCCGATCGGAGTTTTATAAGCGATCCTATAAGCCCATAATGCGATTATCTAATCTAATAGACCAATCTAACTTATTTGGGTTTACTGATTTTTCTAAAATACGTTTAATCTCGCGATTAGATACTTCGGCTAATCCGTTAGTCCGTGGATGATAAGCGATGGATATCTTATGAGTAATATTGTATTTTTCTACTAGTTTGTGAATGTATTTATTTCTAAAATGAGTTCCTCCGTCGGTGATAATCACTCTCGGCATTCCAAATCTAGTAAAAATATTTTTCATCGAAATTTTGAAACACTCTTTGCATCACACCTAGAGTAAAGCTTGTGCCTCAATCCATTTGGAAACATAATCAACGACTACTTAATATATATGAGTTTCCAAACGAAGGAATAAAAGGTCCCATAAAATCTAATCCCCAAACATAAAAAATTTCAACTTCTAGTATAAAGTTTTGAGGCATTTCGTTTCTTCTAGATATATTTCCTACTCTTTGGCATTTATCGCAAGTTTTAAAATATCTGTATACATTTCTAAATAGAGTAGGCCAGTAAAATCCAGATTGTAGAATCTTATAAGCAGTTTTATCGGTCCCGAAATGTCCTCCAAAATCGAATCATGACATTTTTGAATAATTGGTTCAGTTTCTTCATAAGGTACACATCTTCTAATAATTAAATCCTTACATTGCTTATATAAATATGGTTCATACCAAAAATAGGTTTTCGTATCATGGATGAATTTTTTCTGTTGTTGTAAAGTTAGCATAGGTGGTAAAATATTACTAACTATATAGTTTACTTATATCGACATACCATGGTATTTTCCACTCATTGATATTATATAGTTGTTCATCGGGAAAAGCGTACTATAATTTCATTTTCAATATCGGATAATTCATGATTTTCTAATCTTGATAAATGATCCGCAATTTGATTATCGGTTCTTTTCTTATTAACGATCTCGAAATCGAATTCTTGCATTAATAGCATCCATCTAATTAATCTTGGTTTGAAATCTTTCTTTTGCATTAAATATTTGATAAGCGAGAATGATCGGTATGCATGATACATTTTGTTCCGATCGGATAAGGTCTAAATTTATTAAAACCATATACTACCGCTAATAATTCTCTTTACGTATCTGTATAATTTATTTCGACATTATTTAGAGTTTTACTTAGCATAGTATATAACTTTAAAAATCTTTTCATATCTTTGCTCAAGAACTGCTCCTACGAGCATAATCACTAGCATCACACATAAGCTCGAATGGTTTCTCCCGAGTTAGGTGAAACTATTATAGGTGTTGTAATTAATTTTTCTTTTAAGAGTTCAAAAGCATTCGGGCATTCGATTGTAAATTCAAATTTCTTGTCCTTTTCGAGAAGTTGGCATAGAGGTTTAGTAATTTTTGAAAAATCTTTTATATAACGTACGTAGAATCCGACATGTCCAAGAAAACTTCTTACCCCTTTTACGAAGTAGTTGGAGGTGGTAATTTAGCTATAACTTGAATTTTTGCGGGGTCCACTTCCATGCCCTTTTCGAAATTTTATGCCCTAATACAATGCCGCTCGCAACCATAAATTGACATTTCTCCCGATTTAGAACTAAATTTGTTTTCTCGCATACTTCTAATACTTTTTCAAGATGAGTTAAGCATGTGTCAAATGATGTTCCAAATACGGAGAAATCATCCATAAATACTTCTATTCCATTGTCAATTAACTTACTAAATATATACATCATACATCTGCGGAATGTTGTTGATGCATTACATAATCCAAAAGGCATTCTTCGAAAAGCGAAAGTTCCATAAGGACTAGTAAATGTAGTTTTCTCTTGATCCTCGGGAGCAATTTATATTTGATGATAACTAGGTGTATCCATATAGAAAACAAAAATACTTATGTCCGGCTAATCTATCTAACATCCGGTGCTAGAAATGGTAAAGGGAAGTGATCTTTCCGGTGGCGGTATTTAATTTCCTATAATCAATACATATACGCCAACCGGTAACTTGTCTTATAGGAATAAGATCGTTATTTTCATTGGCGATGATGGTCACTCCTCCCTTCTTAGGAACACGGTGAATTGGGCTTACCCAAGCATCGTCGAAATAGGATATATAATACCAATATCTAACCATTTTAAAATTTCTTTCTTAACTACTTCTTTCATTATCGAGTTTAATCTCCTTTGGGGATGTCGCTTTAGGTTTATGTTCATCATCTAAAATAATTCTATGCATACGGATTGAAGGACTAATTCCTTTAATATCTGCTAAAGTCCAACCAAAAGTTTTTTTATATTTTTTTAAAGTTTCTAAAAGTTTTTGTTCTTGAGATTCGTTTAATGCGAGATGAAATAATAAGCGTTAAAGTTGAAGAATTACCTAAATAAGCATATTTCAAATGATCGAGTAATATTTTTAGCTCGAGTTCAGGAGGTTTAATAATTGATGGAACTATATTCTTGTCAGTGTTTTCAGTATTATCCAAAAATTCAAATCTTTCCTGAATATAATCTAGTTCTTCATTATTATCTTTAATTAATTTAGTGTTTTCTTTTTCTAATTTATCTTCGTAATATTCCTTAAAATGTTTGCGTTGTAAATGTTCAAGTATTTCCATCCGAAAACATTCATCATCTTTTTCTAGCGCGAGGATATTTCATTGATTTTGCGATATTAAATGTAACTTTTTGGTCATTTACTCTCATAGTTAATTCTCCTTTACGAACATCGATCATAGCTTTTCCGATAGCTAAAAATGGTCTTCCTAAAATGATAGGAATTTCTTTATCTTCCTCCATATCTAAAACAATAAAATCTACTGGGAAGATAAATTTATCCACTTTTACTAACACATCTTCGATAACTCCCTTAGGATAGTGTAACCGAACGATCGAGCTAATTGAAAGGTTACTTGAAGTAGGTGTAATTTTTCCTAATCCCAATCTCTTAAAAATTGATAGAGGCATTAGATTGATGCTTGCTCCTAAGTCACACAAAGCTTTTCCATAAAAATTTTCTCCTATAGCGCGAGGTATAGTGAAATTACCGGGATCTTTCAATTTTTCGGAAGCTTCTTCGAATAATAACACTACACTCTTCACTAAGTGCAACTCGTTTCATTATCAGTGAATTTTCTTTTCTTATTTAGAATATCCTTCATAAATTTTACATAATTTGGCATCTGATCTAAGGCTTCGACAAAAGGTATATTGATTGTTAATTTCTTTAATATTTCAAGGAATTTAGCAAATTGTTTATCTTTTTTATGTTGAGCTAGTCGTTGAGGAAATGGTGGTGGAGGTTTTTCGACGAAATTTTCATAGGTATTAAAGGATGTTCTAAGTTTAAATCTTGTTGAATTGTTTCCTTTTCAATTTCCACTTCCTCTTTTTGGCTTTCAATTTCTTTTTGAATTTGAGGTTCTAATTCTTTTCCACTCCTTAGTTGTATTGCTTTAATTTGTTCTTTTCCTTGATCTTTAGGATTTATTTCCACATTACTTAGGAAAAGTTCCGAGTATTCTATTATTTAGCGCGATAGTAATATGTCCAAGTTGAGTTTCGATATTTTTAATAGATGTTCCTTGAATTTGTAATTGATTTCCTTGAATTTGTAGTTGATTTCCTTGATTTTGTAGTTGATGACCCATATTCAATATTAATTCATCCATAGATAATTTCTTATCTTTGAATTGAGGGTTATTGTTATTAAATCCGAGTGGGTAATTAGGTTTACGAGTTTGGATTTGCTTGATTAGGTTGATTCATCCATTGTTGATTAGATGTGTTATTCCAATTAAAATTTGGATGAGTTTTCCAACCGGGATTATAATAGTTTGAATAAGGGTTATTAGTTCTATTATTAATAGCATTTAAAGTTTCATAATTAGATTGAGATTCTATGATTTGTCCGAGATGAGTTTTCTTCTAAAGTAGGAGAGTAGTTCATTCCAAAATGATCTAATTTCTTAGATATAGCAGCAATTTGAGAAGCTAACATAGATATTGCATCGTTTTCATGAATGCTGGCTATCTTTTTCGGATTTACTCTATCAATGAGGCCATTGGAAATTATTTGTTGCCATTTCTTCGATTAGTGCATAGGCTTCATCAAATGGTTTAGACATTAATGAACCTCCGAGCATCGGCATCGATGATTGATCTTAAAGATCCTACTAATCCATTATAAAAGGTTTGAATAATCAGCCGATCCGGTAGCGCATGATGTGGGCATTTCCTAAGAAGTTCCTTAAATCTCTCCCAAGCTTCATATATTGATTCTCCATCTAACCGACAAAAAGAAGTTATATCATTTCTAAACTTAGCGAGTTTTAGATGGTGGAAAATATTTGGATAGAAATTTTTGTGATAATTCTCCCCAAGTTTTAATAGATCCAGATGCTTAACGATTCGACCACATTTTAGCCTTATCCCTTAATGAAAAAGGAAAAAGTCTAAGTCTTATAGCATCGTCGAGATACTCCTTGATATTTAAAAGTAGCACAAAGTTCTAGAAAACTATCAAGATGTAAGTTAGGATCTTCGATAGGTGAACCACTAAATTGATTGTTTTGTACCATTTGGATAATTGCGAGTTTAAGTTCGAATAAATTAGCAGCTACATCGAGGTTTTGAATAGTTAAATGAATTTCATCTGATGTAGGGTTGGCATAATCTCTTAATGCTCTTTGTTGGTTCATATTTTGAATTTCAGGAATATTTGCCATTTGTGTTAAATTTATAATTTGTTTCTTTTATTTTCTAATTCTTTTAATTGTACGCTCTAATTCAGAATCGTAAGGTATTAAATTTTCGTTTCCAAATTTGCGCATACAATTTTTGAATAGATATTAATTTATTTATTATGATTATTTTAAAATAGTCAGTTACTCTAGTAAATTTTTCTTACTTTTCCACGACGAACGCGCCAAAAACTTGATCCACAATTTTATATTATGATATTTTTAATTTAATTGCAACGACGCCAAAAACTTGACCCCGCTATATTATATGTATAGAATTGTAATTATTTATGTTGTGCAAGTATACGTATCGTATCAAGTAATACGAGGCTACTAGTGGAGTCACAGTTATCGATCCCACGGGGAAATAGAAAATTAAATAACAACTAATTTTAAAATAATAATAATAATAAAACTAGTATACAAAAATTTGAAATTCTAAATTTAAGCACGATAAAGTAAACTAAGTATTCTAATCGAGTAACTTAACTAAGTAGAGAATTAATACGTATTAAAAGTGCAGGAAATTAAACTAAATAAGTCTTAACTATTTAGAAAAAGTATCTTTCCCATTGTTTAGAAATTTAAGTGATTGATGAATTTAAATAGATAATTTTAAGGTATTGTGACAAATAGGAGCATTCCTATTCTTTACCCTTTGGTCCAGGTGTAAAGAATATTGACTAATCCTATGTTTGATTAATGAATCTGCTGGCTAGACTGGGAGGATATCGACTGCCACCAGAGCTCCCACGTTCCCCTCGCCCGAGGGCTAACATCTACACTTCGACTCTCAAACAATAGGACCGAATTGAAAATTTTAGTCCGTCACACTAAAATGTTCAATTCTACGCCCAGATGATATTATTTCCTATTTATTTGCACCTTCCTTCCAAGGCTTTTGAATTCCCGAATATCGGATGTAATTTTTACTATAGTTGTAAATCAACACATTTTAACAAATCAAATGGCCGGTTGAAAAGTAAATTAAGTTTTAAGTAAAAATTATCACAATTTATTAATATATAAAAGTATCTCTATTTTAATTTCATTAAGTCACTTAATTTCATAAACGAGGAGAAAGACTAAATAAACTACTCGGAATGCATGGGAACTAAACTAAGCATGGATTTCATTTAAAGTTAAAAACAATAAATACAAATACTTATCTTGATTTATCCCTGACGGACTCCTCGTAGTTCCTTTTGACTCTTCCTTCCAGTACAGCACGACTCACTAATTACTCACTAAACTCACTAAAAACACACAACTGCACACAAAACTAGACAAAAGACTAAAAGATTGCATACAACACAAAAAAATAACACACTTAGAACACACAAAAGACTGATTTTCGGCCTCTATATATAGAGGTAAGCAAAGGTCCAAGAAGTGTGTAAGCATCTCTTCGAAAAGTGTCCGGGTTCGATGTATCCGTGCCATTTGAACTAGCTCGCCGTCGGCGACGAACTACCTCGCTGTCGGCGAGGCTTCTAGAAGATCTTCAAACCGTACTATCTCGCTGTCGGCGGGCTCGGGCTCGCTGTCAGCGAGACAGTTATAAATCCTTTAGAAATGTCTCCTCGTAACCTCGCCGTCGGCGGGCTTGATCTCGCCGTCGGCGACTCAGCACAAATTGCATTATTTTCTTCCTTTTTGCTCCAAATCCGCTCCTTTTTATGATTTTTGCTTTTATCACCTAAATTCTCCATTCCTACAATAAAATAAAGAAAATACCCTTCTTTAAAGTGCAATTTCATCAAAAATATGTATGAATTTCTTAATAAATTTTTCAGTGATCAGTTAACTACAATTACTTTCTAAATTTCTAAGCAGAATTAACTAACACACACTAAGTTTTTTATTGAAAGGTTATAATATGAAAAAGTATATTTCCTATTGCAGTAATTTTGTAATGAGTAATTGATATAGATTGATAATAAATTTGTATTGTACCAAATAGGAGTAATTATGTTTTTTACCCTCGTTAGAGTACCCCCTCTTCCAAGTATGAAAAGAACATTGACAAATCCTAGTCTTAGTCACTAAGGGTCTGCTTGGGGCAGTTGTTGAATATTTATAATTTGCTGATAAGCAGTTTATTCTAATAATCTGAAAATCTGCAGAATAAGCTGACTTGTTGTTTAAGGGAGCTTATTCAGAATAGCTTATTGATAGCTGCTACTGGATAAATGACCTTCATGCCCCTGTTTGGTGAAACTAATTGCAACAGAACTAAAATGAGCACAGAAATAGATAATACAGAATTGTTTGGGCCTTATAAAACTTCTAATCAAAAATAAAATCACAGAAATAAATAACCAATTCAAATGCAAAAAGATTACAAGCTAAAACCTAAATTAACAACATATTTGAAAAACAGTTGGACAAACTCCATACCATGATTTCCTTTTTTAATACGACTAGCACTCTTAAATGTTATCAAAATCCTCACTACTTTGCTTTGAGAAGTTACAGGTCTAACTCCTAGGATTGCTGTCAATATCGTAAACTGGATAAGTTAACATGTATGTAAAATTGAGTTGTGTGGGATGTCTGTAAATACATAAGCATTGAATGGTATGCATGTGAAACTTCCCTTAATTAAAAGTAATCAAGAATATCCAAATTGTCAAAAAATTAAGAGAGAATGATGCAAAAACCTGCAGTTGTTTTTTTTTTTTTCGCCAGCAAATCCTTAAGTGAATGCAATCCCAATCATATCCTTGCCAAAGAAAATCAGAGGCAGGCCCTGCACTTGGATTGGGGTTGTCTGAACGATCCCCTTCTCTGGGGTTTTAATAAAACCTCTTTAAACTTGAAGCACCGTCTGCCCAAAGGCAAAGGAGCTCGCCGGCTTGTGCCGGCGTGGAGGCTGTCAGCGAGGAGGAAGGTGAGGTCGCGAAAGGAGGAGAAAGGAAAAGTTCTTGGTTGCGTGTTGAATCTCCTGCCGACCTTGCTCGCCGCTGAACAATTTGGTCGCTGCGATGGAAGCATCGGGTTCGATGGAGATCGACAGAGGACGCCCGCTAGGGCTTCTGCTTTCCTCTTTCCGCGAGGATGAAGGAGCTGAAGTTGGGGGGGGGGGGCGAGGGGGCACCGTATGAAATCTTTAGCTAACGAGTGAAGCGGACGCAAGACGCGGGCCTTGCACAGCTTCGCCTCTTGTTAACAAAACGAAGAAGCGATTATGGGAGCGGTAAAATTACGTGGGGCGAATGTTTTTTTCAAACACTGCAGCGGCTTTTGAAAATGTCGCCGCAGTCCAATAAGCTGCCTGATCACGTAAAAAATACATAAAGAAATTTATATCTATTTTTGATGAACTTGCACTTTAAAGAGAGGTATTTTCTTTATTTTATTGCAGGAATGAAGATTTATTAGTGATAAAAGCAAAAAGCATGAAATGAAACAAATTTGGATCAAAAAGGAGAAAATTCATGCAAATTTAACTTCTTTGCCGACGGCGAGATCGAGGACGCCGACGGCGAGATCGAGAGGAGAAATTTCTGAAGGAATTATAACTACCTCGCCGACAGCGAGCCCGAGCCCGCCGACAGCGAGATCGCGCGGTTCGAAGACCTTCTGAAGCCTCGCCGACGGCGAGGTCGTTTCTCGCCGACGGCGAGCTAGTTCAAAATGCATATACATTGAACCTGGACACTTTTCGAAGAGGTGTTTAAGCACCCCTTGGACCTTTGCCTACCTCTATAAATAGAGGCCAAATTCTAGAGTGTGTGTGTGTCTTTTGAGTCTTCTGTGAGTCTATTTCTAGTGTCTTAAGTGTAATTTGTGTGAGTTTAATTTAGTTTGAGTGTATTTAGTGAGTTCATTAGTTTAATTGAGTGCTATTTAGTTGTTGTACTAGAAGGAAAAGTCAAAGGAACTTCAAGGAGTCTGCTTGGGAAAGAAATTAAGATAAGTATCTTTGTTTATTATTGTTAACTTTAAATGAAATCCATGCATTGTTTTATTCCCATGCATTCTGAGTAGTTTTCTTAGTCTTTCTCCTTGTTTATGAAAATTATGCGGATTGATGAAATTAAATAAAAGCACTTAATATTATATAAATAAATTGTGATAATTTTTACTTAAAACTTAATTTACTTTCAATCCGCCAATTGAGTAGTTAAAATATGTCGAATTATCAACTATAGTAAAAATTACATCCAATATTCGTGGAAGTCAAAAGCCTTGGAAGGCGGGTGCAAATAAATAGGGAAATATTAATTATCGGGCGTAGAATTGGATATTTTAGTGTGACGGACTAAAATACTCAATTTGATCATACTCGTTTGAGAGTCGAAGTGTAGATGTTAGCCCTCGAGTGAGGGAACGTGGGAGCTCGAAGTGGCAGCCGATATCCTCCCGAACTCTAGCCGCGATTCGCAATCAAACATAGGATTAGTCAATGTTCTTTGCACTCCGACCAAAGGGTAAAGAACGAGAATGCTCCTATTTGTCACAATACAATTTAAAAATTCTATTTAAATTCATCATTTCACTTAATTTTCTAAAAACAAGGAGAAGGATACTTTTTCTGAATTAATTAAATCAACTTATTTCAAACATTAGTTTACTTTAGTTTATTATAGTTACTTTGAATATCTGTTCACTTATTAGTAAGTAATTCCTTTAAATTTAGTTGATAAAAATTCTGTTAAAAACTTCCCTGTGGGATCGATAACCAGGACTCCACTAGAGCCCTGTATTACTTGATACGATACGTATACTTGCGTAGAATCCACATTATACATTAAATCATATACCTATATTTAAAGTGGGATCTAGTTTTTGGTTCTGTTGATATAAACATAAATTACATACATACAAAAAGTGGGTCAAGTTTTTGGCGCCGTTGCCGGGGAAGTAAAGAAATTATTTACTAAAGTAACGTGACTATTTTTTAAAATTGTATGCGAAAATTTGGAAACGAGAAATTAATACCTTACGATTCAGAATTAGAGCGTACAATTAAAAGAATTAGAAAACAAAAAAGAGAAATTATAAATTTAACACAAATGACAAATATACCTGAAAATGAAACTATCAATCAACCAAGACCATTACGAGATTATGCCAATCCTACATTAGATGAAATTCATTTAACTATTCAAAACCCTGATGTAGCTACTAATTCATTCGAACTTAAACCTGCAATTATCCAAATGGTACAAAACAATCAATTTAGTGGTTCAACTACTGAAGATCCTAATTTACATCTTGCTAGTTTTTTAGAACTATGTGCTACTTTCAAATATGAAGGAGTATCTAACGATGCTATCAGACTTAGACTTTTTCCTTTTTCTTTAAGGGATATGGCTAAAATGTGGTTAAATTCGTTAAGCACCTGGATCTATTAAAACTTGGGGAGAATTATCACAAAAATTTCTATCCAAATATTTTCCACCATCTAAGACTCGCTAAGCTTAGAAATGATATAACTTCTTTTAGTCGGCTTGATGGAGAGTCAATATATGAATCTTGGGAGAGATTTAAAGAACTTCTTAGGAAATGCCCACATCATGCGTTACCGTATCGAGTTAATTATCCAAACTTTTTATAATGGATTAGTAGGATCTTTAAGATCAATCATCGATGCTTCTACTTGGAGGATCATTAATGTCAAAACCATTCGAGGAAGCCTATGCACTAATCGAAGAAATGGCAACAAATAATTTTTAATGGCCTCGCTGATAGAATGAATCCGAAAAAAATAGCTAGTATTCATGAAAATGATGCAATATCTATGTTAGCTTCACAAATTGCTGCTATATCTAAAAAATTAGATCATTTTGGAATGAATTACTCTCCAACTATAACAGAAGAAAATTCATCTGAACAACTTATAGAATCTCAATATGAAACAATTAATGCAATTAACAACATACTCAATAATCCTGGATGAAAAAATCATCCTAATTTTAATTGGAATAATAATACAACTAATCAACCATGAATGAATAATATGACACAACAATTAAGAAATCCATCTAATCAAGGAAATCTTAATTATAAACCTAATTATCCACTGGATTTAATAATAATAACCCTCAATTTAAAGATAAGAAATTATCTATAGAAGAATTAATATTAAATATGGGTCAACATTTATAAAATCAAGGAAATCAATTACAAATACAAGGAAATCAATTACAAAATCAAGGAACAACTATCAAAAATATTGAAACTCAACTTGGACATATCGCTACTGCACTTAATAATAGAATACTCGGAACATTTCCTAGTAATGTGGAAATAAATCCTAAAGACAAGGGAAATGAACAAATTAAAACGATACAATTACGAAGTGGAAAAGAATTAGAACCTCGAATTCAGAAAGAACTTGAAAGTCCAAAAGAGGAAGTGGAAATTGAAAAGGAAAAGAATCAACAAGATCAAAACTTAGAAAATCCTTTAATACCAATGAAAATTTCTGTTGAAAAACCTTCACCACCATTTCCTCAACGACTAATTCAACATAAAAAAGACAAACAATTTGCTAAATTCCTTGAAATTTTGAAGAAATTAACGATAAATATTCCTTTCGTAGAAGCTTTAGAACAGATGCCAAACTATGTAAAATTCATGAAAGATATTCTAAATAAAAAAAGAAAATTTACTGATAATGATATGGTTGCACTTAGTGAAGAGTGTAGTGCTATTATTCAGAAAAAACTTCCTGAAAAATTAAAAGATCCTGGTAGTTTCATGATCACTGAAAAATTTATTAAGAAATTCGTACCTATTTTTGATGAAATTGCACTTTAAAGAAAGTTATTTTCTTTATTTTGTTGCAGGAATGGAGAATTTAGGTGATAAAAGCAAAAATCATAAAAGGAGCGGATTTGGAGCAAAAAGGAAGAAAATAATGCAATTTAGTCTCGAGTCGCCGACGGCGAGATCGAGCCCGCCGACGGCGAGGGTACGAGGAAGAAAATTCGAAGGATTTATAACTGTCTCGCTGACAGCGAGCCCGAGCCCGACGACAGCGAGATAAAAGCTATGATTGATGTTCGAAAAGGAGAATTAACTATAAAAGTAAATGACGAAAAGTAACTTTTAATATTGCTAAATCAATGAAATATCTGTAGCTAGAAAAAGATGATGAGTGTTTTCGAATGGAAGTACTTGATCATTTACAAAAAGAACATTTTAAGAATATTATGAAGAAAAATTAGAAAAAGAAAATATTGAATTAATTGAAAAATGCGAGATAAATGAAGAACTAGATTATATTAAGACAAATTTGAATTTTTGGATAACACGGACAACGGCGAAAAAAATATAGTTCCATCAATTATTAAACCTCCTGAACTTGAGTTAAAAATGTTACCTAATCATTTAAAGTATGCTTACTTAGGTAATTCTTCAACTCTACCGGTTATTATTTCAAGCTGAATTAAATGAATCTGAGAACAAAACTTTTAGATACTTTAAAGAAATATAAGAAAATTTTTGTTGGACTTTATAACGAGATATTAAGGAATTAGTCCTTCAATCTGTATGCACGAAATTATTTTAGATAATGAACATAAACCTAAAACGATCCACAAAATTAAATACGATAATGAAAAAGTAGTTAAGAAAGAAATTTTAAAATGGTTAGATAATGGTATTATATATCTATTTCGACGAGTGCTTGGGTAAGCCCGATTCCTTTGTGTACCTAAAAAAGGAGGGTGATTGTCAAAGCTAATGAAAATAATGATCTTATCCCTATAAGACAGGATTCTTTGGATGGCGAATATGTGATGATTATAGGAAATTAAACACGGCCAACGGAAAGATCACTTCCCTTTACCATTTCTAGACCCGAGATGTTAGATAAATTAGCCGGACATAAGTATTTTGGTTTATTAGATGGATATATCGGTTATCATCAGAAATACAAATTGTTCCTGAGGATCAAGATAAAACTACATTTACTAGTCCTTATGGAGACTTTCACTTTTTGAAGAATGCCTTTTGGATTATGCCAATGCATTTGCAACATTCCAAAGATGTATGATGTATATATAGTAAATTAATTGATAATGGAATAGAAATTATTTATGGATGATTTCTCTGTATTTGGAACAACATTTGACATGCTTAAATCATCTTGAAAAAGTATTTGAAGTATATTGAAAACCTAATTTAGTTCTTAATTGGGAGAAATGTCGATTTATGGTTACGAGCGGCATTGTATTAGGGCATAAAATTTCGGAAAAAGGCATGGAAGTAGACCACCTGCAAGTCAAGTAATAGCTAAATTACCACCTCCAACTACGGTAAAAGGGGTAAAAAGTTTTCTTGGACATCTTTGGATTTTACGGCGTTATATTAAAGATTTTTAAAAATTACTAAACCTCTATGCCAACTTCTTGAAAAGGACAAGAAATTTGAATTTACAATGAATGCCTGAATTCTTTTGAATTTCCTGTCGTTTCACCCCTAGCGGGAGAAACCATTTGAGCTTATGTGTGATGTTAATGATTATGCTATAGGAGCGAGTTCTTGAAGCGAAGATATGATAAGATTTTCAAAGTTATATATTATGCTAGTAAAACTCTAAATGATCTTGAAATAAAATTATACGATTCTTGAAAATTATTAGCAGTTGTATATGCTTTTAATAAATTTCAGCATTATCAATAGGAAGCTAAATGTATTGTGCATGCGATCATTCTGTATAAAATATTTAATGCAAAAGAAAGATTCTAAACCAAGATTAATCAGATGGATATTATTAATGCAAGAATTTGATTTTAAGATAGTTAACAAAAAGGGGAAGCGATAGTAGTGGCGATCATTATCAGATTAGAAAATCCTTAATTATCTAATATTGATAATGAAATTTTAGACGATTTTCTTGATGAACAACTTTATAATATTAATGAGTTGAAAATACCTTGGTATCTTTGAAATAGTAAATTATATTGTAAGTGACATTTTACCACCTATGTTAACTTTGCAACAATAGAAAAAATTCATTCACGATAGTAAATCATATTTTTGGGATGAGCCAATACTATATAAAATGTAAGGATCTAATTATTAGAAGATGCGTGCCTTATGAAGAAGCTGAACCAATCATTCAAAAATGTCATGGTCGATTTTGGAGGACATTTTGGAATAGATAAAACTACATATAAAATTCTACAATACGGATTCTATTAGCTACTCTATTTAGAGATGTATATAGATATATAAAAAGCTGCGATAAATGCGAAGTAGGGAAACATATCGAAAAATGAAATGCCTGCGAATTTTTATTAAGAAGTTGAAATTTTTTTTATGTTTGGGGATTAGATTTCATGGGACCTTTTATTCCGTCATTTGGAAACTCATATATATTGGTAAGTTTGTTGATTATGTTTCCGGAAATGGATTGAAGCGCAAGCTTTATCTAGGTGTGATGCTAAAAGTGTTTCAAAATTTTTAATGAAAAAATATTTTTACTAGATTTGGAATGCAGTGATTATCAACGGCGGAGGAACTCATTTTAGAAACAAATATATTCACAAACTAGTAGAAAAGTATAATATTATGCATAAGATGTGCCTTATCATGCATGAGAACTAGTGGATTAAGTGAAGTTTCTAATCGAGAAATTAAGCGTATATTAGAAAAGTACGTAAATCCTAATAGATCGGGCGGGTCTATAGACTAAACACTGCATATGGGCGTACGGTACAACATAAGCGCTGATTGGAATGACTCGCTACAGTGACTTATATATGGAAAAACTTGCGGCTTCTAGGTTGAATTAGAACATAAAGCATATTGGGCGATTAAAGAATTTAATTATAATATGAAAGAAGGCGAGTGAGAAGAGATTGTTGCAATTAAATGAAGATTGGAAGAATTGAGATAGATCATATGATAATGATAGGATTTATAAAGAAAGGATGAAATTATGGCATGATCAGAAAATTAATCAGAGAAATTTTGAACAAGGACAAGAAGTTTTGCTTTATAATACTAGATTGAAATTATTTCCTAGGAAATTGAAATCTCGATGGTTAGGACCTTTCACCATAACTCAAATATTTTCATATGGGTATAGAAATTGAAGATCTAAAAACGGGGCCAGAGATTTAAAGTAAATGGACGTAGATTAAATATATTTCCAAAATAGACGACGAATTTTAAGAGGTTTTAATGCTTAGTCAACTGAACACTAAGCTTGAATTAGGTCGGGCGACGACGTTTAAACCAAGCGCTTTATGGGAGGTAGCCCGTATTAGTCTTTTATTTTTAAAATATCTACATATTAGTGAATCTATATTATTAAACAAATCTTACTACTCGAAATTTTTATTAGAATCATCATGAAAATTGAACCTATTGGATGAGATCGAGAAAATATTCGGACGAGAGGAGAGCGAAAACGGGGGCGATTTTCTGAATCTCGCCAAACCACGGCGAACGAGCCGTGACAGCCCGAGATCGTGGACCATTATTTCATTCGGTTTATAACTAAGTCACCGACGGCGAACATCCGCCGACGGTGAAGCGGTCATTTGGTTTCTTAAAGATTTTCGTGCGGTTTGGACGGATCTAAGCCATTCCTTCGTAAGAAATTATTCCAATCTGATTTTACACCATTTTCTTCCTTAGGAACGACTAGAGACCAATCCATTCCATCGAAATGGCCTCGAATTCACAGAAACCACAAAAGCGAAGTTTTGAACCGGAGAAAATTCGTCGGTTCGGAGCACAGCGAATCTTCAACAAAGGCTTGATGAAGAAAAGACTTATCGAAGAGAAATTCATCGATAGAGGGTAGAGAATTCTACTACAAAAATCGAAAAAATGATCGCACGGCGGCATTGGGAGGTATTTTGTTATACAACTTCGGTTGTAGTTATACCGGTAGTTAAGAGTTTTACTCTAATTTACATGCGATCGACAATGGAAATGTGTACGTCGAGAGGAAGATGGGTAACATTTACTCTGAGGGTAAATGAATTGTTTTCTATAAAAAAATACCTACATTTGTCATTATTCCAACTTTGTGCCTTCAAGATACAATATGAACAAGATCTACGGATACCTAACCGATGAACCGGATGATTGGGAGTTACGAAGATGGGTATGTCGGTTTTACATCACTTCTTAACCTGTCTCAAGCAACGACATTTCTTTATATCATCGAAATTATTACCTCGCAGAGAGTAAATAAAGTTTCAAAGGAATGCGCTATTTTAAACTACTGTATTCAAATTGGATTACCTATCGATGTTGGATCAATAATAGTAAAGTACGCATTGGGATTAATTGTGCATGGGTCGGTGCATGGACTTGGACACCCATCTACTATATTTGCTTTATGCGATTGATACCAAGTTTCTTATGAGGCTTGAGAAAAAGTACTTTTACATTGGAAACCCCTGGATCCTGCGATATGTTTCCCACTTTGGATAACAATGATGAGATCCTTGTTATTTACGACGAGCATCACAGAACAATCCTTTAACGAAGGCCCTTCTTGATAAGACTAATTTCATTGAAGAAGATTAAAGGATTGGAGAAAGAATTGCAAATGTGATGAATTCCATTAATGATATCTACGATATGTTTGATCATATTGATTGGAGAATGAAGGAGCACTTTGATCATCTTGGACATCTGGAGGCCGAGTTTTATTCATTACTAAAGCGAAAAGGATGGATTAATGAAGAAGTCTTACGAAATTCCCTTTCGGGGCCTTTCTCACAATTTATTTGTGCACCTGCGTCGCATGTAGTATCAAAGAAGATGTTAGTTCAGACCTTGAAGAGTAGGAAAGATTTCTATATTTATGTTATATTTGTATATATGTGTGTTTTGATTTTGGAGTTAAAGTTTTATTATGAGTCGAACTTTGATTTGATCATCTCAGTTGTTAAGTTATTTGTAAATTGTTATGTCTCGGCATTTAGAGTGTTGTGGTTTGGATTGCGATCTTGAGTATTATGGATTTGAACATTTAAGTTAAGTATGTGAAGTTATCGGTGTGAAAATTGTAAGTTTCATGGATTTCATTTATAAAGTTATATTGTTTGTGTTGTGTGACTTTTGTGGTATAAGTATCTAATCTTTGTATTATTATTAGAATAGTGGTCGGAAGATTGATTAGAGGCAATTCGAGTTGAAAAAGTTGACGAATTTCAAAAAAAATTGAAGATTTTTTGGAACCTCGCGGCAATGAAAATTATCTTGCGGCAATGAAAACCCGCGGCGAGAGGCAGAGCTCGCGGGCAGTCCCTCGAAACTTTTGCCTTATGGAATTAATTAGCTAGCTAGACGGCGAGGACGGCGGGTGAAAAAAGACTTATATTTGACTGATCCAACGGAAACCACTATTCATCATCCCTTTCCTCGAAATTTTCGAAAAAAACACGACCTAGAGCAGAATCTTGGATTTGAAGCCGATTTCAACACTTTTGACACGGATTTCATCTTCCCTTAGTAAGAGCTTCACTCTAATGCAAAAATTTTTATTTTCACCATGAATTTCTTCTACATTTGGGATATTTTGAAAAATTTTGAAATGTGAAAAAGCTGGAAGAATTTCATAGAAATTGATTTAAATAGATTTTAGTTGTTGTAGAAGCCTTCTTAGTAATATTTTGGAGTTTAGTTAAAATTTTTGTAAATTTCTGAATCAGCTAAACACGACAAAAACGACAAATAGATTATGACGAAACCCGATTCATTAATGCAAGAGCACAAACTCGATATTTTGAAAATAATGAAAGCAAGAAGATGCATACAAGATCGAGTTTTCAAAAATCTGGAGGAGAAGTAGAGCGAGTTATAGGGAGGCGAGGATGGGAAAAAATTACATTACGTGACCAACAGGCAATTTGTAGAAGTTGTGAAGGAATTTTATACGAACTTAACACGAAATTTGAAAATCATAGGTTAAGGTTAGAGGATTTTTTGTAGATTTCAACGGCTGCCGAATAAACGCTTATTGAGTACGGGAACCACCACCACCGGTGAGTATGAAACTTTTGGAACTATGGAAGGACCCTTTGGAAGAGGTGATCGACTTTCTCAACGATGGAAAAGTGGAAGATAAAGCGGCGGGAACGGGTAAACTTCCCTCTTTCCATGCTAAATGCGACATCTAAGGTACGGCATTATTTTGTTGTTCTACTTTGTTACCTACCTACCACCATAGTGAGGTAACAAGAGATAAGCAGTTACGAATTCTGTATTCATAGCCGGAAAGTAATGTGGGAAATATTATATATAAAAACATATTAGCCACTTGCTAGAAATGAAAGTGGAGGGAGGCAGGACATCTGGTCTTATCTATGCACTTTGTCGATTATACGGGGTAGAGGCAAGAGATGATGAGGAATGGATAGAGCCTATGAAACCCCTTACTCGGGCTAATATAAAGAAATGAATCCAGCGAAGGATGGAGATCTGGGACGAGGATTATGTACCTTCTTGAAAGGAATATACCACCTACACTAGTTATGAACCACCCCCTCGGTACACCACTCCTACCCTTCAAGATCTGATGAATGAGTTAACCCTGAGTAGAAAGAGTTTTGAGTTATTTGGAGAAAATATGGAAAGAAGATTTGAGCATATAGATCAAAGGATCGGAGGCTTAGGAAAGAAGACACGATTATGATAGCGAATATCTCTAAGAACATTCGGAAGTACGGAATTATCTTATGAAGCTGGACGTCGATATAGGAGTGGTGATTTAGATGTTGTCTTTCCTGAGTGCCCTCGTTACATTCCGTACTAGCACCTTGACCTTCTCGGCCTGGAGATCGGGGAGATGACATAGTTTGGGATTTTAATGTAGAAGATTAGAGTCTTTGTTTAGTTTGTTTGGTTTGTTTAGATTTGTTGTTTTGCAAACTTTATTATTTGTGTGTAATATTTTAGTACTTTCTATGGACTTTGGACTTGATATGTTGTTTGTTTGCTTGGCTTGATGTTAAATTTCTTATGAGTGTTAAATTAGTTGCGGAAATTTATATATATATATAGGATGTTAGTCTTTCTTTAATGTATTGTTTAAATTTTAAATGTATGTGTAGTAGCAGTTAAAGGTTTTCTTTGTTATGTTTGATACTTATTTTAAAATTTCCATCCCTGCACTTTCTTTTTAAATATTATATGTGGAAGAATGCTGCTATGATCTGAGGTTACGTAAGTAATGAAAAAGCTACTTGAAAATTTCAAAGAAAAGAAATACCTAAAAGCCGGGGTATGATGAATTTTATTATATACTTTCCCTTTTTCAACTATGTAGTATAGATGAAAAATTTAAAGTTTGGGGGAAGATAAAATACAAATTTAATTATTAAAATTGTTCTCGAATTTCTATTTTGAAATTATTATTAAATGATTTTATAGTAATTTTCAATTCAAAAATGTGAGTTGCTTTATTTAATTATTATATAAGAGTTAAAGAAAAGAAAATATTTCTAGTAATTCAATTAATTAATGGAATAAGATATTCGGTTAAGGAATAAGAATATAGTAAGCTTATTTTAAGTAAGGAAAACTATATTTTGAAATTAAAAATTCTTAAGTATTTAAGTGAAAAAGAAAGGATAGAAACTGATAAAGTAAAATCATGAAATATATATAAGCAAAGAAATCTTTTAAGTTTCAAATTAGGAAGAGAAATTGAAGTTCAAATTATTAACGGGCTATCCAGATACGGTAATTCTCACTTAAAAAAAAGAAAAAGAAAAGAGGATTGAAAATCGATAAAAGAAAAGAAAAGAAAAACCTAAAGTGAGGAGGAGGCTTGAGGATATGCGCTATGAAAAATGGCTTCAATGGATTCATCACAAAGGGTAAAACTTAATTATATTTCTAACCTTATATTTGTGAATTGAAATATTTTCACCCCAAATAGAGTTTTCTTAAATTTCCTTTATCATCTAAATATCTAAAATGATAATTTATTATTTTTAATATAGTCATTCTTTGAATTAAATAGAAAGTAGAAATCTTGGGCACGATAAGCTTAAATAATCTTATCTCCCCATAAAGTTAATTTAATTACTTAGAAATATTTCATTGACTTTATTATAATGTTATTTAAAATTAATTCATATATTATCGAGTTGAAAAAATTCTATTATAGAAATCATTATTTTTATTTAGTATTAAAATTACTTGAGGACAAGTAATAATTAAGTTTGAGGATTTTGATCATTAAAATACATGAAAATTCATATCTATTTTTGATGAAATTGCACTTTAAAGAAAGATATTTTTAACATTTTATTGCGGAATAAAGATTTATAAATGATGGAAGCAAAAGCATGAAATGGAGCAAATTTGGATCAAAAAGGAGGAAATTCATGCAAATATAACTACTTCAAACCTTAATGAATCAAGGCCATAAACCAATAGACTCAATGCCAAATAGCCAGATAAATGGAAAAAATTTACGAAGGAATTATAACCTCTCGCCGACGGCGGGCCGAGCTCGCCGACGAATTGCGTGGTTAAAGACCACAGAAGCCCGGCCCGACGGCGAGGTCGTTTCCGGCGACGGCGAGGCTAGTTGAAAATGCATATACGTTGAGCACGAACGGCTTTTGAAGAGGTGTTTAAGCCTTACATGGCCTTTACTGCCTCATAAATGAGGACGAATTTTAGTCATTTGTGTGTGTCTTTTTATTGGCTCTTTCTAGTGTCTTAAGTGTCATTTGTGTGGTTCATTTAGTTTGAGTGTGTTTTAGCGAAAGTTCATTAGTTTAATTGAGTCTTATTTAGTTTGTTGTCTTAGAAGGAAAAGAGTCAAAGGAACTTCAGGAGTCTGCTTAGGGAGGAAATTAAGATAAGTATCTTTGTTTATTGTTGTTAACTTTAAAGTAAATCCATGCTTTATTTTATTCCCATGCATTAGGAAGTAGTTTTCTTAGTCTTTCTCCTTGTTAATGAAAATTATGCGGAATGATGAAATTAAATAGAAGCACCTAATATAATATAAATAAATTGTGATAATTTTTACTTAAAACTTAATTTACTTTCAATTTGTCCAATTAGGTAGTTAAAATATGTTGAATTATCAACTATAGTAAAAATTACATCTGATATTAGGGAAGTCGAAAGCCTTGGAAGGCGGGTGCGGAATAAATAGGGAAATATTAATTATCGGGCGTAGAATTGGATATTTTAGTGTAATGACTAAATACTCGGTCGATCCTCTTGTTGAAGGTAGAAGTGTAGATGTTAGCCTCAGGTAGAAACTTGGGAGCTACGAAGTGGCGGCTTGATATCTGCCCGGCTAGCGCAGTTGATGTCAGACATAGGATTAATCAATGTTCTTTGCATTTGGACCAGGTAAATAATAGAAATGCTCCTATTTGTCACAATACAATTTCAAATTCTATTTAAATTCATCATTCACTTAATTTTCTAAAACAAGGAGAATGATACTTTTTCTAAATTATTTAAATCAACTTATTTGGCGCATTAGTTTACTTTAGTTTATTATAGTTACTTTGAATTTACGATTTCACTTTATTAGTAAGTAATTCCTTTAAATTTAAGTATTCTTTCATCTGTTAAAAACTTCTATTAAGGATCGATAATACGTATACTTGCGTAGAATCCATTATACATTAAATCATATATCTATATTTAAAGCGGGATCAAGTTTTGGTGTAGTTGCTAAACATAAATTGCAGACATATTAAAAGTGGGTCAAGCAGCATGAGTTATTCTTAACTCACTGAAGAGTAGATACTATGGACAAAGAAGATTGATCATCTTTACGAGTATACACAAAGAAAGAGTGATTTCGATGCGAGTATTTAGAGTTTTTAGTAAGATTTCGAAGAGGGTGAGCATGATGTTCGGTTCCCTACTTGTCTGATTTTTCACCACCCATGTTGATCTTAAGGATATGGAGTTTTCTTTTGGTGATGATAATGATGAAGCTACGGATAGTGATTAGTAGCTTGACTTATCTCTGAGATTGTTGATTCTATTTTTAGAGTATTTTCTTATTTTTTTGTCTTGTTTATTGTGATGTTTCTTTGTGAACTTTTTATGTTAAAATTGTTTTTAGATTATCTAACGTGTGTTTTAAGGGCGAGATGTGAATAAATTTCTATCAAAGTTTATTTACATTCAGCCTACTATTTAGTGTTCATGAATAGTTAGTAAATTTGCATATTCTAAAAAAATTAATTTTTAAAAATTAACTCACTTGCTCTACCAAACTTTACATATATATCTTAATTATTACATTATATTCGCTATTGAAGCATGTGTAGAAGTAGAAGTTGAACTTTCACCTTCTTGTTCGTGCCAATGCTAGATTGATTCACTTGTTTATTCTTTCTCTCATGTTTTAGAAAATTTCATAATTCATATTTATACTAAGGCGATGTTTGGGGGAAGGAAAAATATGTTATCCAATTTAAATATTATTTGTCTTAAAGAACTAATATTTTCTTTAAATATATATATATATATATTAACATAATATAAGGAATGAAAAATCTGTTAAGATTACCTAAATGATTCAATTTATAAATAATTTAGTAAACTTAACTAAAATTTCAAAGATTTTGGTTGATTTTAAGAATAGAATTGTTTAGCTTAAAGAATAATAAGATCAAAATTTTCATTTATAGTAAAGAGAATTATTTTTTTTGAAATACTAAGGAATTAAGATTATTGCTTGAAAAAGAAAAAATTGAAATAAGTTTTGAAAAATAATAAATTATTAATTTCATATTTATTAATTAAGAATGTATAAGTTTTGAAAATAACTTAAGGATAGTGAAGTTCAAAATCATTAACAGGCTATCCAAAAATAGTAATCATCAATTTTAAAAAAAAGGATTAAAAAACAGACCAGAGAAAAAAAAGAAAAAAAAAGAAAGAAAGTGAGGAGAAGGCAGGGAAATCTTATAATCAAAAATTGGTTTCACTTGAATTATCTTATAGTAAAAAAACTAATTACATTTTTAGCAATTTCTATATACATATATTTTACTAGAAAAATATTTCATGAAAATCTTCTTCTTGTAAATATTCTATGTGACCTTGATATGATAAACTACAATTATTCTTGAAATAAATGAAAAATTGGAAGTCTTATGATTTGGTAGTTAAATGTTCTTAAATTCTTAAAATTAAACTTAATTAGTGAAATTTGGTTAATGATTTTGCTAAAGCATTTATAAACCAAAATTATAAGGAATCTTAAATATTTTAACTTCATTCAGAATGTTATCTATTTTATGTAATTAAAAGGGTTGTTTGAGGAAAAGTAACGTTTAAGTTTGAAATTTGATCTACCTAAAAAATACACATTTTTATGTCTTATTTATGATTCAATTCGTAAAGAAATTATGCTTTAATGAAAGGTATTTTTATGTTTTTCGATGTAGATGATTAAAAAAGAGTCCATAAAAAGAAAAGAAGGAAAAATGAGTAAAAGGAGCGAAAATGGAGCTTATGGAGCAAAATTTTGGAATTATTGGCACAGCGCCTAGGCGCCTAGGAGGTCCGGCGCTTAGGCGCCGAGAATGCGCCTGGCGCGATTCGAATACATCTGTTGTTAAGTTTTTATGACTTTTAGTAGTTATTTTGGCCGGTGTTAAGCGGTTATTGGAGCTTCTAGAAGGCTGGAAGTTACTTAATATATGGGACATGTGATACAATGTATTTAGACATAAGGAAACGGTCTGGATCGCGAAGAGGTACGACCCAAAGTGAAGGGGTGCGAAAGACCTGGTCATGGAGTCCCGGCGCCTAGGCGCCGGATCCGGCGCACAGGCAGACGGTTACCTTATAGAAGATACATTGTATTTGGATGAATTTTGAAGGGTGTCTTAAACGACCCCTGGTCAAATTCGAGGAGCTCTATAAATAGGAGCCCATTCTATAGAAAATCGCACCAAAACCCTCACTTAGTACACATACCCATTTTTTAATTTCTCTCTCTCATCTCCCAGTTTTATTTAGTCTCTTCCATACTTAGGGTGCCGCTTTATTTTGTATCTAGTGAGTTTATTTTGAGTGTTTATTGTGTGTTATTGTTGTTGGAGTCTTTCATCATTGCTTTGTAGTGATTAGAAGTCGGCGGATCTCTTGAAGGAGCACTTCGAGATAAGTATTTGTACTTTGGTTCAAAGTTTTATAAATATGTTTGTTGTGTTGTTTTGATGAGTTGATATTAGTTATCTTTCTCCTTTGACTATGAAAAGATTATAAATTAAATAAATTTTGTAGGATAATTAAATATAAAATATTTTTAAATAATGTGATGATATTAATACGATCTTAGTTTACTTTTTAAATTGGTCATTTAATTTGTTAAAACTTGTTGAAGAATTTTAAGACCTATCGGGAGATAAATTCTTAACTAGTAGATATCACATGAATCGCTTAGGTAATCACAGTTATACGCGGATTTTTAAGTTGAAGTACAAATAAATAGGAAGATATTATTTATTGGACATAAAATTAATTAGTTTTAGGTAATGAGACTAAATTCTAAATAATTTGGTTTATAGAAAGGCAACGTGTCAGTAGAGGTCGACCATAGCCACCTTGGACATCAGTAGTGTGAGCCTAGATTAACCCATTCTAATAATAAAATATCATAGACTGTATAAATTAGTCGATGTTAACATACTTGTGACGAAAAGGGTAAAGAATAGGAATCTTTACATTTGGCACAATACCATAATCTTAAAATTCCTTCAAAAGATAATCAATCTATAATTCTTGGATTAGTTGAAAAGGAGAAAGTTGTTTTTATAATTGCATTGAATTTTTAATTCTTGCTTACTTAACTTTTACGCTTATTGCTTGCTTTCTTTTAGTAAAAATTATTAGTTAATTGAATTTGAATATATATAAAAAAAGTGTGTATATTTCTTTCAAAAATTTTAAAATATCTTCTTTTTATTTCCCTTATTCGCATGGGATCGATAAGCTAGGAGATGGCTGGAGCACGTATTACTTGAACGATAGGTATACTTCGCATTTAAAATTGTGACTTTTCTGATATCTGATCTAAATATAAAATTATAAGTAAACCTCGCACATCAATTTTTTTGAAGACATTTGTCAGAAATTAAACATTATAAAGTAATTATCAAATTCATGTATTTTAAAGCATATTTAAAGTTGCATTACAACGGGAGGCAACCCATATTTACATTTGATTTGATTTGACTTTAAGTTGATTGTTTTAGGATGTAATCATCCTTTTGATTGATACCTATTATTTAACCCCTTATGCGAGATTTAAATATGCTTGGAACCTTTAAAAAATTTGACGTGACGAAATGGTATTTTTTTGGATACTAGCACCTAGGCGCCAAGTGGCGCTAAACTCGAATTTACCTACTATCTTGAACAAAAGTGCTTGTCATCATTCTTGGACGTGCTAGAAACCACCCAAATTCTGATTATGCCCACTTTTTTCTATAAAATGGCATATCTTCATCCCAAATGAGTATCCCTCCATTAATTGACCGAGAAAAGCCGAATTCTACGGAAGGCGAGAATTGTTATATTCGATGGATAATAGAAATCTTAGTTTGGAGAGAAATGATAACTGTGCACAACTTATTTCAATGGATATTTAGCAATGAGTTTGGAGAGGATAATCAACCATTTTGAGAAGATTGAAGATGAGTTGCTACTTCTAAGCAATATGATGCATGAGATGTTCCATCCAATACGAGCATATGGAATGGCAAATGAAGCGTCAATACGATCCATATGGCACAACGAAGATTATCGAGGTAACAATGTATGCAGGAACAATTGGATTGATGAAAAATAGCCATGGAATGTCCTCGTGTCCTTTCTTTTCACTTCCTTGTTCGTAGCAATCTACAGCTGATGGGGAGAATGAAGGTTCTAATCACGGTTAGAGAAGTATTAAAAAGATGAAGGATTCTACCAAATGGTGTGATTATATGTATTTGTGTTTATTTGAAGTTTGATCTACAAGATGATTGTGTACTTGTGAATGTTGTTGTAATTTAAATCATATGTTGATATGTTTGTTTGTATTTTCTGTGTTTGTTGAACTCAACATTGAATATACGGAATGAAATTGAAGTAATTTGTGTAAATCTTATTTTAGAATGTTGAAATTTGATCTAGCATTGGAATTCCTTTCGTTGATAAAAGTGAAGAGAATTGATTGATTTTGCTAGAAATTTTTGGGCTTACAGGTGTTAGACTTGCTTAGGATATTTAGACGAAATTAAAAAAAAAAAAAAAAAAAAAGAAAAACAAAACGTTTTGCTAATCGGCGCTAGCGCCGGTTCACACAGAGATCGGCCATATTCACAATGCCTTTTACTTCTAGACCATCTACATCCACTACTACCACGCCTCTACTTTGAATGATGGGGATGGTTTGGTGAAGAATTTTGGAACATCAAAGTGATATGTTTCGATGGAGTTTTGAATGGAGGATTTGGACAAGAAATTTGATCCTATAGCGGAGACTATGTTCATAGGAAAAGCAATTATAATGCTGAATATGATGAAGCAGTAGTGAGATTTCTTAGGGAGATCAGGCTGGCAGATTTCCCTACTTGCCCAAGATTTTCACCTTATACAAATCCAAAAGTATGAATGTGGATATTGATTTGATGATGATGATGAAGATGATGATGATGGGCGGGTACGTGGCCCCAGACTTCTTCTTTATGATGTAGTACTTATCCTATATGTTGTTGTTTTTATTTATTGTATCCTTTATTTTCTATGTTTAGACTATGATGACTATGTAGGGATGTTTAAGAATTTATGTTATCACTTGTGACTATTTACTCATGTGCTTATTTAGAATTGCCTTAATGCTAGAAAAGAGTGTCGAGTTTTTAATTACAATTCAGACTATTACTTTGTTGTATTACTTTCTATATTTCTGAGTTATTCTCCTGCCTAAAAATCCCTTTAATGTTTTTCCTTCTTTAAGCTTATTAGAAACTTTATATTTTAATATAATTTAAAAATTAAGTTTGGGTGGAGAATAAAATTCAATTTTCAATAATTTAAATTTTATTTCTTCTCAAATGTGCTAAAAATTAATTTGATTTAAACAATAATTATATGAATGAAGTAACATTAGGAGAACAAAATTTTAGAATATATAAATGAGAAAGAAAATTTAGTTAACATTTTTAGCAATAATAAAAAATTCAAGTTAAAAATTTCTTAGTGAAGAAATGATAAATATTTTGTGATTATCTTTAGTAAGAAAATTTGTATTTTGGAAAAAATAAAGAGGATTAGACTTTATTTTTATACTTAATTTTCTTTTATTGAAAATAATTTTCAAAACTTTTATTATATTTCTAAGTTAAAGATGTATATATTTACCTTATGCTTTAGGAAAGGGATGGGTGGAATTCAAAATCATTAAAGGCATCCAGGATATAGTAATCCTTGCCTTACATATGTTAAAAAATAAAAAAAATTAAAGAAAATTAAAAAATAAAAAATAAACAATAAAAAAGAGAAAAGAGAGAAAAGATAAAATTAAGTATGTGAAAAAGGAAGGAGAAGCTTGATGATTTAAGGGCCTAAGCAAATATTGGTTCCATACGATCTTTCTAAAGGGTATAAGACTTGAGAAAATCTTAAAGCTTATAAATATAATATAGTTAGAAATATTATTTTTAGTAAGGGTTTTTAAGTAAAGAAAACAAAAATACCTAAACCATATATTTTGAAAAATCTATAACTATTTCTAAAAAAGATAGGATATCATATTTCTCATTTACATTTACCTAAGAAATTTCTAAACTTTAAATTTGTCATAATAACTAGAATTTTCTAAATTAGACTACTACATTTCTATTACAAAAATTTTGAAATCTCTAAAGGAACTCATTCATATATTTTGTTTATTTTAGGATTAGAGTCACTTGAGGACAAGTAACGTTTGTAGGCAGGAATTGATTTACCTTAAAATTATGATTTTATGAATAAATTATTCTCATATTTTTAAGGATGCTATGCATTAATGAAGACGTTTTTATGTTTTTGGTTGTAAGTATAAGAAGATAAGTTTAAATACAAAGGCAAATTGGAACAAAATTAGGACTTGAATGAAAATTAAGAAACTCGGTACGGCACCTAGGTTTCGAAGACGGTTAAGAGTAATTAATTTTTTGAATTTTGGTGGTCCCAAAGTATTCTAGAAGGCCCCAGAAGATAGAGCACGTTTTAAATGAATTATACAATGAATCTAGACACATTTTAATGAAGAGATGTGTCCCTTACGGCAAAAAGGGGGTAATGGAAGCACATTTGAAATTTGGCGCTTTAGACGTGATAGTTACTTTCTAGAAGATTCATTGAATGAGGCCGAGTTTTGAAGAGATGTTTGAAGCAACCCTTGGTTATTTTTGAAGCTCTATAAAAAGAAGAGTAATTCTATAGTGAAAGATAGTGGCCACCAATTTTTAATATTCTTAAAAATATAGAATTCGACACGACTACTAGAAGATCTAAATCCTCGGCTTAATAGGGCGGAATTGACTTTGGAGCGTAATTTTAATTTTTGTAACAATTATATATTATAATCTTTAATCGCAGAGTTACCTTTAAATGCAAGCGTACTTATCGCTCAAGTAATACGGGCTCTAGTGGAGTCTGGATATCGATCCCACAGGGAATATTTTAGAGGCTACGGGTAGGAATTTAGAAATTAATTAGAATCACAACTAAATAAAGTACTTTATCATCCCTAATACGCAATCGATAATAATATGAAATTTAAATTAAGCTAGTTCTACTAACAATTAACTAAGTCTACTAAAGTGAAGTTCAAATATATAGAAAGAAGTCTTTCTCTTTTGTTGAATATTTAAGTGAAAAAAGTAATTAGAATTAGTTTAAAAATGGTGTTGTGCCAAATAGGGTATGCACATTCTTTACCCTTTGGTCCAAGCATAGAACATTAGTAATCCTATGCTTGGATTTACTTAATCTACGACATTTGGGGATACATTGTCCGCAAGCTCCCACGTTCCCCTCGCCACAGAGCATCATCTACCTTGGCCACCCAGCGATGGGGCCAGATTGAGGGATTTTAGCACGTCACTCAAAATCTTGATTCTATGCCCAATTAATATTATTTCCCTATTTATTTGCACCCTCCTTCCAAGGACTTTGTGCATCCTGAATCTCGGACGTAACTATAGTTGTTAAACTCAACGGATTTTTAACTATTCAATTGGTCGGATTGAAAGTAAATTAAGATCTAAGTAAAAGATTATCCATGACTTCTTTAAACTTTTATAGCACTAATTTATTTATCCATTTCACAAAATATCAAGCAGGAGAAAGACAGAACAACTACTCAGAATTCATGGAGAGGATGCAATAAAACTAGTTTCATATATAAAAAGTAAGTTCTACAAACTAAAGTAAATAAACACAACATCTTAAATTCCTCCCCAAGCAAACTCCTTGAAGTTCCTTTGAATCTCTTCCTTTCTTTATACTACGAATTCTCCTTCGAAACGGCAATGTAAGAGATCTCTCACTTCCCTTCCACTCTTTACAATCCTTCGAAGAATTCCTCACATTATCTACATTGAACTCATTATTTTACACTCCGCCCAATAACAATGGACACTAGTGGACTCTACGTGGACACTAAGTAACTATTAAAAGACTCTAATAGTACTTTTCACGGGAATCTTAGTGACTTTTAGAGGACTCGAAAAGGACCTTTTTTTTCGGCCTAAAATGGTTCTTTTTTAAGTTTTTAAATAGTCTCCAAGGGTTTTCCGAGGCATACCTTCGAAAATCGTCCACATTCGACGTATTTTGTGAAAGAACGATCGATCCCGCCATCGGCCCCCTTCTAGAAAACTTAGCCTTGAACTAACCCCGGTGGCGGCCTCGCCCTCTACCATCGGTGGCCTCCCTTGTAATATATTATGAACTCTTAGGAAATTCACGCCGTCGGCGCCATTACGACCTCGCCGTCGGCGCCCTAGGTCAAATTTTCATAATTTAGTCATTTTGCTCCAAATTCGCTCCTTTACATATTTTTGCTCCATTTTTCCTTTAATCTTCATACATGCGGAAAAACACCAAAAATACCCTTCTTTAAAGTACAATATCATCAAAATCAATATAAAATAGGCATGAAAAATCTTAACATTTTTTCCTTGGGTCGGATAGTCGTTTTAGAGTCATTCTTAATTAATACTTAGTTTCTTTCACTTGAAGTTCAAGTTTTTAAGAGTTTAGTGAATATTTATGGTTCCCCAGTTTAAAGTTTATGTAAAGTGTCGAAGTCGGAGAACTTTAAGAGTTGCTTTGGTGAACATTCCGGATAAGTATTTGTATCTTAACTCTTAAGTTGTGTGCAATGGTTTTAATGTTTATAAATACGTTTGTTGTGTTAATCTAATGTTTTTCTGAGTAGTTTTCATCTCTTTCTCCTTACAAACATAATGTAATTAAATTAAGAGGTTTGGATTTTGTTTAAAAACTTTTTTTCTTTTTCTTACCTAAAATTTTGATGATATTATTTTACCAAAAAATTCTTTTACTTTACAACTTGGTCAATTGTATTGTTAAAATCTGTGGAGAAACCTTATAGACCTGGTTGTGGGCTAAGATTTCTCAACTTTAGCAGTATCATTTCACTTTATAAGATGCGATTGTTGTTATCATCACGAGAGGAAGTGCAATAGATAAGGAGATAAGATTTGATGGCGTAAAGATTGAATTTTCTTAGAGTGACAGACTAAATTATATCAATTTGGATTTAAAGTGAGGAAAACGGGTCAACACAGCGAATTTACTAGAGAGGGCCTGATGGGTAATTTAGAAGTGAGAGCCTAGAATCTACTCGGCACTACTAATATTACATCTTGCATTAATCTTTAAACTAGCTAATGTTCTTTATGCCTGAACCAAAAGAGTAAAAAATATTTATACTCCTATTTGTCACAATAAAACATTTATAAGTTCTAAACAAATTGAATACCTCGACTTGTTACATAAATATTTGCAAGGAGAAAATATCTTAAATTAAGTATTTTATTCGTGTGCTTAGACATTTACTTGCATAATTCTGAAAGTTTAGTAAGTTTTAATTTTTCTCTTGTTTATTTATTAAAATTAGCACTTCTTTTTATTTACGATATAATTAAGGTATAATTTTAATTCTTACTAATTTTTCTCGTGGGATCGATATTTGGGGTTTTAAAAAATCTTATATTACTTAAAAACGATACGCATACTTGCGTAGTACCTCTAGTGTGTTTATTATTATCTAAAAATTATTTTAAATCTTGTACACTAGGACTGTATATTTTAGGGGTCGAGTTTACATCTCGAAACAACGGCATTGGAAGTCGATAATTTGTGAAAAATTGAAATAATTTCTAGTGACTTATTATAATGTGATCAAGTCTGATCACTGCACTTGTAGAACTCGTGCAAAAGTAGTGTGCTTCGATCCCTTCACTTTTGATGATACGAGACTTGGACGAAGTACAGGAGTCCTTTACCATAACCCTCTCTTAATTAGCATAGTAATTAACAAACCATGTTATAATATAAAGAAATTTTGATTTACAACGATAGCTTTGTCAATGTCTTGTTCTACTAAACTTCCTCGGTTTAGAGTCGACGAAGAAACTTCAGCTTTACACTTCAACGATTATGAGGTTCGAATATTGATTGGTGTACTTGAGAACAATCGATATTTTATTCTAATGAAAATTTCCTCTATATGTGACACACTCGATTTAGTTCATCGTTGTCAAGTCGAGACGGCATACGATATTATCTTTGAAAGACCCTTTAATTCAACTTTAGCATTATCACTTCTATGCCACACCTCAATGTTAACTTCTTAAATTTGGTTGGTATTTTATTATGCACATCGATAAAAAATTAGCACAAAAATGATACCTCGAAGCAAGCTCGACCACACTCATCGATGACATTCGGTATCACAAATTTTGATCTATGAGATGAAGACATGTCCTTGTGAGCTTAATATCGATGTTCCGCACTTGGGTGGGCATCGCTCATAAATGGTACGGCTGGCCCCTTCTCTCCCAATGGCTTGGCTAAGTATATGGATTTTCTCCCAGAATGAACTAAGAGAGCTTTACTTGGGCTTAGCCAATATTCTTGGAGTTGACCAAAGTATCCAATCGTTCCGCGATGGTGGACCCATATTGCAATCTTGAGGTTTCAAAAGGAAATACCCTACCACGCCAAACTGAAACAAAGAATCTTCCTAAGTAATATGAATCGTCATCCAATCATGTAGATTTAATTTCATGTACGCAATTGTTGACCCTTGCTTCCTTTTCTTAGTTGGTGTACACATCTTGCATCGTTTGATTCCTTTAGCCTCACTATAATCCAATTTTATTAAATGAATATGATTATACTCTTTCTTAACATAGATAACACCTTGAAGGCAATTGTTCATATATGAACCGATTTAAGCTCTTAACTAGAGAAATGTTGACTCTAGTTGCGTACGTGTTAGGCATGATCGGTTCTAAGGGATCAATACAACCTCTTCCACAAGGATTAATATTATAGAGGCTTACTTTAATAAGCAACCACGAATAGGTTAAAGGACCTTAGTGGATTACACCCCTGACCACATTGCAAACATGTTAATAAGTGAGCCGCACTCATTAGAAACCTTTCATGATTTAAAGGTACTTGGTGGATTTCCATTGGTCTCTTCAATATGGGTTAAAATCATGAGTGATACATTGATACCAGCCCAAGATGAATCTCACTTGTTTTGCTTTTCTCCCATAATAGTCTCCTTGGCTAGAAACCCAGAATAATCACCTTACACCCACAATAATAAGTAATAGAGAGGAACAATAATGCACAAAGAAAAAGAAAGGCTTAGATGACAAATATTCGGCAAGTATGAAAATCACTAATAGCATCACAAATGGCTACATAATAAAACTCATAGAACCTAACATAGATAAACATAGAAAAAAAAGAAAAAGAAAGGTAAAAAAAAGATGAATACATCAGTCACATTTGTTACAACGAAGAAGTAGATAAATATGTTGGAAAGATGAAGAGGAGGAGAAGAAATGTAGAAAATAGATAAAATGCTAAACGGCGTCAATGCTCTCCTCCTTCTTCTCCTCCTCATTATTTGAGAACGCTTTTTCCAGTCACTTTTGATACGCTGAACTACATAATCTAAATGAGAGGTTCCCTTTGAAGCCTAGTTAGAGGCCATTACATCATAATGACCTTAGTACGACATGCATTGCTTGAGTTCTAGAAAGCCCCCGAGATGAATCCATCCTTGGTGTCATTTTTCAAATTCCTTCTACTCGACATCATATAAATTATCATGATATTCTGAATTCATACTCAAATGATGGTATTGAATTGAAAGAGATTTTGAAGTACTCCATAACTCTCATCTCAACTCGAGCACTTATCAGACCTCAATTTCTAGATCTATTCTTGGAGAGCTCACATATTCAATCTCATAGCCTTTATACTCTTGATGCTTTAAAATTTGAGTCTAGCTTATTCCTCGGTATTTTTTTTTTATCGAGTACTCTCTAAAACATGATAATGTAGTGGGAAGGAATTCACCACCATGAATTGTGTTTTCACGGACTTCATTAGTTGAGACCCTAGGATCAAAACTCCTTGACTTTAGTTACATCTTGTTCCTGTACTCGCCTTTGAGAAACTTAACTTTGATGAATTCATATTTCCAACTGCAATGAAAGTAAGGTCGAGGCTACTCATTTGAAGTTTCATTATTGTTTCCATCTAAAAAAATAGTTTTACATTAATAGAATAATATAAAACTATGACAACAAAATTTGAACATATAATAAAACTTAGTAAGTCCTCAAATTATGGAGCTTGATGCACAAATGAGTCATTACCTCTCCAAAATACTTCCTCGAAGAAATGAGCAAATATTTCTTTACCTCTTAACTTACTTACTTTGCTTTTATGGAACCATCTCGCAGTCCTTTGTCCTTCAGAACATGATAGGAGGTGCTACGATAGTCAACCTGGGATGTTATTTACGAGATTTATTCAATATTATTGAAGAAGATCACTCTAGATGAAAATTAAGGCCGGTCTTTAACGGTAATTCCTCGTTCGCACTATCATAGATGTGATGCATCTCGAATAGTATCCATGAACTCATGAAATCCAACCATTTGTAGTACTTAATCTTCGGTGATTTGGAGAGAGATAGGCATTTTGTAGCACTTTCCTCTATTTTTCAAAGAAAAATGTTACATACTAGTGTCTTATAGGATTCTTTGTGTGAAGGTTCAATACCTTGCTTTTGAATGATGGTCACCTAAGTGTCACTAAAAAATCCACAGAAGTGCGGTAAAATCTCATTTCAACTCGGTTCTAGCTTCTTGAAAAAGTCAGTCAACTTTGATGACGATTATCATTACTTTGATACAAGAGTTACATAATGCAAAATCGATAGCTTTAATAATGTCCATCGGCTCGATCATCGATAAAAATTATGAACCAACACATAGAGTTTCCTCATAAGAGGCAACATATCTTGGAGGAGGACGTGTAGTCTTAATCGAGTTGAATCTATTAATTTCACTAGAATGTCATTTGTGAAGTGAAATTTCTTATATGGAATAATATCAGACCATCATTCATTATGGTTAATATACCCTCTTCAAGATTCTAGTATATTATCTATTTCTTAAAGAGGTAGGATTCCCAGGACATCGGCATCTCAAGCACAAAAAATCTCCTTTAGAGTGTATAATGATAATAAAAAAGGTGGCACAACGGCGGGACTAGAGAGCTCCACAGAGCAACACAATAGCCTAAGAGAGCTTAAGGGTGGCATAATAGGGTACGAAGAGAGTTTGAGGAGGCACGGAAATCAGATTCAAGGGAACTACGGGGTGGCATTATCATAAGCCAAGGGAACAACTTTAAATGGCACAACGGCTAGCCGGGTCTACATGTTTTCCACTTTTTTGGACTCTTATGGCCTCAAATAAGCCAAAAAAAATGCCTAAAAACAAATGCGTATTTCCCCTCTTGTAGTCACGGAAATTTGCCCGATTTCGTATGATTGAGAGGCTCTCACACACACAATCCATGTGATTTTATGCACCATAGATCACAATCCGCGTGAAACCCCCGCACTTTTCTGTAAGCTTTGATTTCATGATTTGTTTGATCCACCGTACGGTAACATCTAGTGATCCGGTAGCCCCCACCCATTGTGTTATATGTCTTGTCCAGCCGACTGCTTTCCGTTGATCTAATCATAGCTCGCTCAGCCTACCTTACCTCGACTCTGCGGTGAAAACTCAAAAACTCACTTTTGAATCTCAAACTAGGACCACGACTTTCGCACGCGTGCTTTGCTCACCAATAATCACGACGAAAACATTGACCGGTCGGCACCGCCCATCTTTATTGCTAGACATCAAAAAATCTTTGATATTTTCAAAAATTTTAACATAAATTTTATTATTCTAATAATTTTAGAAGTTACAAGAAAATTGCCCAAAATGAAATTGACTAATATGTCGTAATAATTTTAAATCATATAGCATGAATCTTAAAAATGGCACGAACCTTAAGCATTTTATGTACATAAAATGTTCGATGAAATTAAAATCCTCCAAAACTACGATTTCAACGAACTTATTTTCAAGTGACAAACTTAACAAGGCAGTCTCAATGACGAAATTGACGCAATTAGAGTCGATTCTGGCACGTAGGCCGTTAAAATCACTTTTTGAATCTATGGATTTCCAATTAGTTCAAATGGATTCTAAATATGACATTGTTATAGTCAAATCGAGTGTCTTGATAAGATGAATCAAAAAGCTAAGATTCAATAGATTTTAACACTAGTAAAGGCATTAAAATATCCCTTAAAACACGCCCAATCACAGAGATACTCTCTTTGGGTTTGTCTAATACAGTAGTCAATTCGTTTTTATTTACGAGCCACTCGAGAACCTATAAAAAAAACCCTTTTACCTTCATGAAAGGGGATCAAATGACCAAGTCTTGGAGCTAGACCGAGAACTTGATAGATAAAGAGCTAAATTCCATCATTGTCATGGGCTGAATACCCGGTGAACACTTGATCAGTAATTATCAACCATTATTGATCGGTGTTCACCATTTTCACCAAACACCGGTGATAACATTTGCTCGTTGCAACAAATTATTATGTAGAGTAACAACCTACATTTCAGAGTAACGAATTGCATAATGAGCAGTCGAATCCGAAGACTATGTAACAATCCTCATCGAAAGTGCAATCCGAAATTGACTTCCAATTGGAACCACCCTTGATCGGTGTACTAGGTGTCCTACATATGAATATTATACTTCAAGGAATTATGTAACCCTTTCCTATCGAGGAGACAAGGCCCTATATGTGTTCCTCACCTTATAATGAATCCATTTTGATTGGGCCAGGCCCATGCTTTTTTCCGTTTTCATGTGTTTTTCACGTAAAATTTCTTGATATCTCTACACAATGCACATTTATTATACGTATTGTGTTAAGTTTTCGTACAACACTAAGATGTCAAATAATTACCATAATATAATGAATATTTCGACATGCAACAATATATGATAGACATAGCATGCGGTAGGAATACGTTTTAAATTAATGTGCCAACTGAGCTATGGTTACTCAGTTTGTCTTATCGTCATCTGTTATTTCAAAGAATAAACTCAGGTTTAGTTAAGACTATGTCCATTACCGAGAGTCGGATCCTTAGTATACTGCATTTTCAGATCTATCTTTTATTAGGCATTGTGATATATGAATTTTATTACTGCATACATATATATATATATATATATATATATATATATATATATATATATATATATATATATAAAAAGTAAAGCGAAGGCTAATACGAGTCTCGACAGCTCTTAATGTGGCTAATTATTGAAATCTCTCTGCCTCCTTACGGCTCACGTCGCAGAGGATTCGAACCCCGGCCGAAGTGCTATACCGAGGATACCAACCCAACAGGCCGGGGAGCCATGTCGCACGAGTTCGAGTTCGAGGCTGGAGTGCATCTGCTGCAATGCAGAATTGAGTGGTTGGAAGCGAAGGGTTGGGCGGGGGCTGGAAATATCATGGCAGCCGTAATCCTCAATATATATATATATATATATATATATATATATATATATATATATATATATATATATATATATATATATGCGCGCGCGCGCGCACACACACACACACACACATGTCTATGTGTGTTTGTGTGCGCGCGGCCTAACTCATTGGTAGCGACTAGCCTAAGTCCTCGGGTCGGTGGTTCGAATCTCACACATTTGGGAGTATTCGAATAGCACGCGGACTGAATGATGGGTCCTTACTCTCGGCCAGTTCAACCCATTGAGGTTAATCGGCGGCGGTGTTGGACCATCGATAATCTTTTATAATATATATATATATATATATATATATATATATATATATATATATATATATATATATATATATATTCTATAGTTTAGCGATGCAAATAAAATATGTTGTTATTTTTATTTATATTTTATTTGATGATAAATGAACGGCTCAATATTTAAAGACGATTTACGATAAAAAATATTCTTTCCAATAGATTTAACTACTTAATCCACATTTGCAGTAGCGAGACAATACGACCAGCTTTGATATAACAGTTTGCAACAGTTAATTGTGAACTTTATGCAACAACTCACCGCAATAACTTGAATATAAAGACATTCTTTCTTAATAATATATATCGCCACAACAAACTCCTCAAGGAATTGCTTTATTACAGGCAAGATTTTGTTATAAAAAAGCAGCATATGATAAACTTAAATGAAATCTTTTGATAAATATCTTCGATAAATGATAAATAATTATTTGTCACCTGCAAATGGGTGTATTCATCTTTATTACACAAGGCCATCAAAAATTGACCTCCTCTATTAAAAGAATAAGTGAATCAAGATGATAAGTAAAGATAAGACAATATCTTCAATTGATATAAACGGATTTTAATACTATTCTATAGATACTCTAACTCACTTGAATTAATAACTTTGGCATATAAAATTTAAAATTTATAATGTCGACTTGATGATGTCTAACGCCTAAGAGTAATCATTAAATTTCTTAAAAAAGAACATGATAATCAAGATTTCCCAAGCCAGTATGCATTCATTAATATTTACACACCTTGAAATGTTAGACGTAGAACTTTTTAAGCAATTTCATAATTTTATTATTATTATTTTTAATTTTATTTGGCAATGATCTGTCCTTCTTCAGCATTGTAAGCAGGATAGTGAAAAAACAGGAGCTATCGTTTTCAAGAATATTAGGATGTGGTTGGCTCGTTATTCTAATACGAAGCAAAATTTATTATGCATGTTGATTACATTGGAATTTATTAAAATCCTAATAATATCCCAATGAAATTATCTAAAATTTTCTTTTCTTTATGCATACCATCCAAATTATTTGGGAGATATGCTATAATCAAAAGTCGTGTTAATGTAAATAATTTTCTTCTTCCTTTTGTAGTGTTTAATTACAATTCATTATACTTTCTTTTTAAACTTTTAACCTTGTTTGTTTTGACTTTACGAAAAAGTAGATTATAAATTTTATACTTGTGGTAGAATTTGGCTTCCACTACTAATCTTTGGTGGAATTCTAACTTCTTTATGTTATCAATAATTTTATACAATTTTATGTTAGTCAAATTTGATGACCCGTGTAAGGAAAATTTACATGTAATGCCCAAAAAGATTTAGTATTTTCAGGCATAACAACGATAAATAATATATATAGATATATATATATATATATATATATATATATATATATATATATATATATATATATAATGCTTCGCCCATATAACATACAAAAATATTATTAATAATTCATAGTAATGTTACTCACATTGTAAAAATTTCTCGTTTGTAGCATCATAAAATTAAATTCCGTGCCATAATTACTTAAATTTTAATTTGATTAACAGTGATAGAAAATATTAATTTTAAAATTATATATGATAAAATTATTATTAAATAATTAAATTCTTTCATTTATATCTAAGGAATATTATAATAAATCAGATGTACATGCTATATATTATGCATGTCTCATACTTTAAAAATTATTAAATCTATTATTAACAAAATAAATGAAAGCATTAGTTGGATCTAAAGAAATTTTTGGATATCAAGTTAAAAGAACTCTATGCTTCTTCATTGAGTGTGGCTTCACATTTCTTTCAAGTTTAGCATCCAAATCATTTCAATGCATTTCTTTGTTTTGAAAACCTTTGAAGTCTAAAATTGTGAAAAAATAATGATTAAATTTATTCACTTCATATGAGTTATTTTGTCATCTCTAACTTTATTATTCTGATTAACAACCATTATTGATGGTTATGATAAACCATAAATACCAAATACCTATTTATCATTATATTTATTTCTCAAAAAAAATATCATGCCATTGGAGGAATAGTTAATGTTCCGTAATCAAAAGATATTAAATTTTTTTCGTTATTTTCTTCAAATTAATTTACTTTTAAGCAATAAAATTTTTGGAGAAGGCATAAAACTAATAACTCTAATAACATGTTAGAAGACAGTAAACTAAGTGCGTGTAAAATATTGCATTGAGATGGACTTATATCCATGATATGACTCTGTTCCATATACTCTAATAATGTATATAAATTTTCATTATTTTGGGATGGATTTGCGTCATTCATAGCATATTCTCTACTAAATATATGGATATATTGTTCATAACTTGATATGATATGCCAACTGATTTATTTTTATTTATTTATGTTCATCATCTCTCATATACTATGTTTCTCCATACGTTAATTTTACACAATATATATAATACAAAATTAGTGTATAATGTATATGAGCAAAAAACAATTGCTTGATAAATTTTTTTGCTCAGACTTATTAAAAGACTCAATTGATCTATTTGTGACACAATTTAGATTTGAATAAAATTTGTGGTTTAATGTTTCCACAAGAATAATTAGCTTTAAAGGCATAAGACTAGCTATCCAAAAATAAAGAAATTTTAAATTATTTTAATGTTTACGTATTAAATTTTGAAGGAAAGAATATAAAAAATTTTACTGCATTTATACAATAAACAAAGTATGATGATTAACATTATAAAAATACAAAAGTCATTATTTTTTTAAATATAAGACTAATATCGGCTTCATTCATTTAAAAAAATTGACATTGGAGCTTACTTTCATAAATTTTTCCATCCTACTTTCTCGCTGACGTAAAATGAAAATTGCTTGCCATCTACTCAGAAGTAGATTGGAATCCTCAACTTGATATTTTCATTGTTCTCGAATACAAACTATTAACTTAATTATAAGTGTTTGGTATCTAGTTAGCTTTCGTTTCGGCAAAGAATTAAATATATTTGATATTTCCCCAACAATGATTTAATCGGTCATGAATCTCATTGCATTTGAGCAAGAAATAATTCCAAATACGAATTCATGATTATCCAAGCTTCCATTCCATCAAACTTATAAGCAAATCGAGTGTCTTTGAACCCAACGGCTCTATAATTGCAATATAGATTGTCAAGCCTATATCAAGTTGTTTAAGCACAATTATAAGCTTTGGCTTGTTAATTGAATGATCAAATAAATTTCATATCGGGTAAAGTTTATAGTCAAATCGTGCATCTCGAGAGATGAATCCAACATGACCAAGAACACTTAATTACGACATGATTAAAAACCCTTAAATGCATCCCAATGTCACTTAAATGCATTCCCAAGTTCACCAATCTTGGTCGTCGATAGGAGGTTTCCACTCTAAAAAATTTTAAATAGACATCATGATGGTAAAGGAGAAAGTTGAAGGCTCTAAGTTCTTGACGAATCCGAGCTCCACCATCATCGGCCACCACCGTCGTAGCAGCCGTACCACTACTCTTTGGTCGTTGCCGCAGCCGAGCATCATCTTCTGGTTGCCTCCATTGCTAGACCACCAAATTCTGACGGCAGGCATTGCCGGAGCCAACGTAACATTTGGCCTCCATAGCTGAGCTTATGATGTCTAGCGACGGCCAGTCGATGCTAGGTGGACCATTATCTTTTGGTTGCCGCCGTCGCCAAATCGGTACCATTCTTGACCACCATACGTCATTGCCACCGGATCCACTTTATCTAGCCATCGCCATTATTGGACCACCGCAACCTGGCCACCACCATCATCAATACCGGACCTCCGTCGTTTGGCTGCCGCCGCGGCTGGACCACATCCTACCCAATCACCACCATTGTTGTTGTTAGACCACCGGCCACAACCATCATCATTGTTTTCGGACCATCGCATTTTGGATCAAGCATTACAACCGGACCTCCACCCAGCCATCTCGTCCTTGCGCAAACCGATGTTGTCGAGCAGTTTATAACGACGATGTCGATCTTAGACTTTCTAGCACACGACCTCAACCTTGGATTTTTTTTAGCGGTCGGGTCATTGCCACTCTCTAATTGAATAACCCCAATTTATGTAATATTACTTCCGGTTAATGCAAGGGACGGTGAAGTCTTGTAACATACGTCACATGCTTAATTATTTTAAGTACGAGCTAAATCTGGGTGATTTTTACTCTTTCATGTTTTCACATAAAGACCATTGATATCCCTTATATCAAATCTTCTTTTATCTATTTGTGTGATGAATTTATTATATAATACTAGAGAATTAATACATCACTCTCCTACTCAAGGAATTCTCCAGCACACAACAATTTTATAACTAAAAAACTCAGCAATGTTTTTTAAAGAAGTGGCAATAATGCTTAGGGCTTAGGGCAAACTGTTAGCCATTATTAAACTAAGTTAATCAAGTTGAATTGTGGTGTTCTACGTATCTTTGAAATGAGAAGCGTATATATGGCATACAACGTTGGTTAAACAACTATTGCATCGCACGACATCATGGAGAATAAGGAGTACCATTGGAAAGAAAAAATTAGTAATTGTTAAGGTGATGAACAAAAAATTAGTAATTGATAAGGTTGTAGGCTGTCAACGATAGTATAGATGAAGCTGTCGATATCGAAAGAGTAGATGTGAGGACTCTAAATTTTATTTTGAGAGAAATATGAGAATATGAATCAATATTTCGGGCACAATTGTAAAAATAAAATTGACCTCAACAATTGTTTATTTTATCTAATAGCAATCTGTAGAAACTGATGGTCCTTTTTTTTTCCTTTTAATTTGAGCGAATTTCATCATAAATATAAATTGTACATGCAAGCCTTTAAACCTGAAAGATCTTGATTGAAATATTAAGCTCTCCACCAAAAATTAACAAATTAAGGAGGCTTGCATTCTAGTCAGGTTGTGGTGTTTGTCTTTGATAGTCAATTCACATCATTTTTATATCATATAAATAAAATAATAAATTGTGCACAAAAAATAAACACACGGATCTCAAGGAACAGATGGCTCAGAGGGATGGCCTGTCGGTGAGCATTCCTGTTAGTGTTCAACGGATTAATCTTTAGAAAGGGAGGCGTTTGGATCGACGAGATTGATGGAGTTAGGTCGGGTGAACGGCCGAAAGACTTCTCGGAGACCAACACTGTCAATCCACCGTCTTACTATATTTAAATAACTTTGTAGTTACTAAAAACCTCATTTAAAGCTAATGATAAAAAGATTGACATGTAATTTTGTAGGTAGAGCCCTATGTCTATAATTCGGGAGCCCATTCCATAGAATAAAGTTGGGCATTCTTATGTTTCTCTACTTCACTCTCTCTCTTGACTCTCTACGCACAACGTTCTATACCTTGAGTGTGTTTTCCGGATATTTTTGGTTCAAGTCCTTAAGGTGAGGTGAGCATGGAAACATGTCATCGGCAAGAAGAGAAACCCAGCAACCTTAGCAGGAGAATCCAATCAAGAAACATAGTGAAAACAACATGCACGAGGGAGTTCATGGAGGAATTCATTACGCAAGTCTTGTAAAAATTGAGAATCCAGTTATGATCAATTGTTGGGACAATTTGCGAACGTGCTGAAGCCATGGCTTGTGGGAGCAATCGATTCTAGGAGAAGAACCGACACGGTAGGGGAGCACTTAACCTCCCTTAAGAGGAGCTATTGGCAAAAAATGGAAGGAGAGTGATCCACTGTAGGAGAAAGCCGATGATCGGTTTTATCAAATAACTCGAGATCTTACCACGTAGAAGACAGAAATTGACAAGCGCATATTGAGATACGAGCGAAAACTGAAAAATGCCTTCTCTCTTCAAGTTTTTGGAGTCGAACCCCTAAAAATATTTAGGATGCCCACCACGGGCGTACGAAAGGGCCGGTCGGATCCTAACGACCATCTCACATGATTTGAATCTTCCATATGTCTATTAAAAATATACGACACTCGTAAGTACAAGCTTTCCTTTATGACATAGAGATCAACTACGCTAAGGTTGTTTGACGGATTACTCATAGAGTTAAACACATTTTTGCGAGTTTAGAGACTTTGCTTATCTCATTTCTCAGTAGCTTTGTGACCTCGAGAAGAACGCATGATCTCTATGGTAACTAAAGCAGAGGCTAACAAGAGCTTGTGATTGTTCATCACATGATTCCAAAGGAAAATGTTCGATGTGAAAGACCTCAAACCTGAATTATCCTAGGCTGCCTTGACATAAGTGGTGACATCGAAGAGGTTTCGCTTTGACCTCGGCCTCGTGAAATGCAAACATAGTATAGTTGTTGGAAATGGAAATAAGTACATTGTCGCCAACTAGAATGACCCCGGAAGCAGGCCAAACAAAGTCATTATAAAAGGCCATCGCAAGATAGATGAGAGCCACCGAGACAAGCTCTAAGTCCCCGCGCTAGGAAGGTCATCTTGGTAGCAGCTCCACCCATCATCGGGAAGATCAAAGGGAGGCATGTGAAGGCTGCACCACCGATCATCCCAATATCATGAATCATGAGATGATCCATGGGTCCCTCAAGAAACCCCGAGAGTGTCAATTGGAGAAATATAAGACACCGTTTAACATAAGGAATTCTTCGGATAGGCAACCGGATGAGAGAGCTGGCGCTTTACCTCGGAATAGTAGAAAGTATTGCAAATATTACGGAAGCCGATAGTACGGCACAAAGGAGTGCATACACTTATTGAGCTTGATCTAAGATTTGATAAATGAGGGGAAGCTAAACGAATTTTTCCCTTGGAACCGCGACCCCGGACGAAGGGCATGCTCCTACAAGAGGAATGGCTAATGACGCCCGCACCGCAGCTATTCGAATCACATGGTATGTGCCCATGATCTTTGGAAGAAGAGAACCACCTAGAATGGTAAATCAAAGAAAAGCAAATAAGGGAACCCTATGTCTAGCCTTTACCCTAAAACACAAGGGCCACCCAACTATTTACTTTATCGATGAGGATCTACCCCAAATGGAAATCTATATAATGATGTTGTAACGACAATAATAAATAATTATCAAATAGGAAACATCAACATCGATATAGAGACCTCTTTGAATGTACTGGTCAAGCGAGGGTATTCCAACAAACTAAGCTTCATTGCCAAACGGTGACTTCTTGAGAACACTATATGGATTCTCGGGAAGTACTTAGGGTAATCGGAGCTCCCAATACGTTGGAGAGAAATGAAAAGTAGTTTATGATAATGGAGGATTTCTTAATGGTAGATTCCCCCTAAAATATAATGTTATATTTGACTAACCGCTCTTGAATGATTTTAGGATGGTGGTCTCCATTTTATCGTATCGGTCATGTTTATTGGAAACGAGAGAAATCATCGCGGTCGGGGATGATGCGGAACGATCTTGAGTCGCCTTTACTTGTGATTGAAATGCAACGTGGAACATGCTCCTATATACATCAAAAGCAAGGGAAGGTGGTCTCGAAATCAATGACCCATGAAGTCGCAATTGTCGAGTGGGATTCGGGTAAATGTTTTACGATAAGTGAAGCTTTTGATGCGGGACATAGAAGGCTGCTAATTCGGATCCTCCGGGAATATTGGGATGTCTTTGTATGAATGACCATTGAAATGCCGAGCGTGTCAATTGAGGCTTGCGTGACACGAATTGAATGTAGATCCATTAGCTCGGCCCATGAAGCGAGTAGATAAAATGCTCGGCCATGACATTGGCAGGACCTATCCGAGAGGAGAGTCTGGTATTTGAATGAGGCAAGATACATTAAAAAGATGCAATACCCACTTTGAGTCTCAATGTAGTGATAGTGCGAGAAGGTTAACAAAAATGGAGGAAGTGTGTGGATTTCTGCTGAGGTTGGCTACTAAGGATCGATGCACGAGGTAGATTCATTAGTCGGTCATTCATTCTTAAGATTTCTCGATGCATTCTCGCTGTAATTAAAATAAAGCTTGCGACACAAAAAAAAACTTCTTTATTACTTGTGATGGAGTCTATTGTTACAAGTAATGCCCTCCAGTCATAAGAATGTGGGGGTGACCTAGCCACAACTCATAGATGTAATTTTTGCTAATCAAAGGGAAGAAATATTGAGGTGTATGTCGATGACGTGCTAGTTAAGAGTTGGTTGGTCTAGCAACACATTCAAGATTTAAAATAAATCTTTTTAACCCTTAAATAATTTAACATGAAATTATACCCATTGAAATGCATCGTTAGGTCCATGATAAAGAAAATTACTAAGGTGCTGATAACCCACAAGACAAAAGCTAACCCATAAAAGCTTGATAAAAGAAACCTAAGCGGCTAATTTTAAATCATGGGTTCGACGGAGGTTCATCATCCAAGTCAAATAATAAGTGTGCCCCTTTCTTTTAAAGTACACAGGAAAGCCAAATGCTTCAATTGCACACTCGTATGTGAGAGGCCTTCAAGGCTTAAGCAATTTCTTGCCATTCCTTCTCTCCTTTAGAGTTCGATATCAAAGGAAAAAAATTAACTTTACCTTTGAGTTAGCCCGAAAATTTGTAAGTTCGGTCTTAGTAAAAGAAGAACACGAAAAATAACACCATTGTGTACCACGCTGGCTAGATCCTCGAAGTCAACGAACTCTGATACACTATAATGGAGAAAATGACATTTACTCGATCATTTCGACACGGAGAGCTTCCAACCGTATTTCTAGGCTCACTCCATGCAAGTCATCACGACCGCCCCACTAAGTCTGTCCTCGCTAAATTTGGAGCATTACGATCGACTACTTAAGTAGGCTATGGAGCTCAGTGAGTTATACATCTTCTACATCCCTAGAAGTCATTAAAGGTGCAGGTTGTTGTAGATTTCCTTGCGGACTTCTCTGAACCAAGGGGCATTAAAGAAGATATGGCGATCGATGAATCAGCTTGGACCCTTTTCATTGATTAATCCTCCGGTTGATCGAGTACTAGGCATAGAACTTTCTTTGTAGCCCTACAGAGGAAACGTTTATTATTAAATCAAGGTAAACTTGTCATTGACTATCGGTTAAACGGAGATATGAATCTTTCGTTGTAAAGTTTCACTGGCTTCCTAGATGAGAGTTCTCAGTACTAATAAAAGATGGTCCCCAAGCTGATAATGAACCATATCAACACAAAATTTGAAACTAAGGACAAGATTAGGGAAAAGTATCTAGGGAAGGTGAAGATGGAGATTGACCAATTCGTCGGCTTCATAATTGAGCATCTCCATAGAGAGTAAAACTAAGGTCGTGGACCTTCTATCCTAATGCCTTCATCCCGGGAGAATGATAGCTTTAAAGAATTGATCGATCATCGATCGAGGGAACCGGCATGGGAATGGAGATTCATCGGGAGAAGAAGAAAAGTTGGATGAACCCATACATCCTCTACCTATGCGGGGAGATTGGTGACAAAGTCGAAAACTAATTGTAGGAATGCAAATGTAGGCTGTGCATCTGCTGCGAGTCGAAAAACTCTTGGGGAAGTAAATCACATCCTTTTTCCTAAAGTGGGTGGGGCGGATAAAGTTGAAGATACACATGGAAACTAACACGGTTGTGCTCGGGGAATTAACACTATCGTGTATGAAGACTCATATTACAAGAGATTAAAACCTGTCAATCAGAAACATAACGATTGGCGATTAGTCTATGGGAAGTTTTGACACATTTGGTAATGACAAACTCACGACGGTATATAAATGATTTCCTCTGACGGCAAAAAACTTTGCGAGGGGTATCCAACATTCACGGTGTATAGGACATATTAGAACTGGAAACGTCAAAGTCCATGAGGGTTGTGTAAACAATCATTCTATGCTTGAATTATGACATTAACACCCCGTGTGAGCATGCTTTGTGAGAGGTTTCTAATGATCTTCAATAGCATATGAGACATTTCAACATCCGGCCGTGAAATGCTCCAAGAGGTTGTGTAAATGATCGTCTTGTTTGGAATTATAACATTAAACTTCAAGAGAAACAAGCTTTGTGAGGAGCGTTTAACGATCGCTAGTGGCTTATTGGATGTTTCAAGACCCAGACATCGAAAGATCTACGAGGGGTATGTAAGTGACCTTTTTTTGTAAATTACAATTTCAACATCCGACAACGGCAAGCTCTACAAAAGTGTAATAACCATATATAAAAAACATAGGCGATCATGATAAACACGAGGCATATATATACGCACTCTCCAATAACTCATACGAAGTAACAAATCACCCATTCATTCAAGAAATTGTAAGATGAAGAAGAAAAGACTAGGGTAAAGAAAGCCTCGAGCCTCGAAGCGTTCCTTATATCATAAAAGCTCTTTCTGAAATAACAATCTTCCTTACAATAACAAAAAAAGGAAACAATAGAAAACGAAAAGATATAAAATGGGACCGCTTCAACCCGAATATTTTATGAGCCCTAGAAGTCTGCCTCCTTAGTTCCTTACGCAACCTCAACAACATTAGACTTCTCATGCGTTGACTCTCCTCTACCCTTCTAATATAGAAAGTGTCCCTAACTCCTCCATCTTACGCAGGATCAACGGCTTATTCTTTATAAACATTTCGTTAGAGAAGTTTCTATTGTATTGACAAAGACTCGCGACGTATGCTTCCCAGAAAAACATTTCTAAAACATTTCTCTTTCATTTCTTCATTTTCCTTCAAAAGGGATGACACGTAAAGCCTCATTCTATTACAGTAGTATCGGATTTCCTCTCCTTGACGAGAAAGTTTCAACTTCTCTTATGTTGTAGCAACTCTCCATTTCAACTTCTGAATTTGCAAAGTGGACCTCCTTGCCTCCTCCTAGGCTATATCCAAGAAGAAGCCCCTGGAAGTGCAAAGCCTCCCGAAGGGGCATGATATCGATCATCGGCTTGGAAAATTTATCTTCTATCCATTGGCCTCAAAGTCTTCTCAGCGGGGAGGCAAGGAACAATTCCATCATAATCGAGGGATAGTCTCCATTTAGAGGTTTTGGGAATCACTCAGTCTCCCTATCAATAAGAGTATAGTAACCCCTTGTCCAAACTCACCGAATCCTTAATCGTGCGAGGCCACCCATTTAGATGGAGACTGCCCCTTTTGCATAGGAGGAGGAGGAAACTACTGAATCCTTTGTATGGAGCCTTTTTTTTTTGCCTTTAGAAGATACCCTCTCCATTTGCTGCGACGACTCTCGCTCCTCCTTAGAATTTGTCCCCAGAGGAGATGGGACTAGAGGTGTGATTAGCCTTAACTTACTTCGAAAAACTATAAATGAGGTCTCCTTCGGCACCCCTTTGAAACATTTCAGCCAAAGGATGCTTGGTGGACCCCGGAGTCGGGAGTACGGGGTGATCACCAAAGAGTCTCTCTCACTTCCTTCTGAAGAATCTAACAAATTATACAAAGTCACATAAGTGTGTTTCACCCACAAAGTTAAGAGAGTAGGTACACTAACCTTCGGCATCCCCCTCGATGGGCCAGATATAGTCGTAACAACCCCTACCTCTGCCTAATGGAGGAGGACCTCCCTCTCCCCCATGGCATTTTTAAACGCCCTTTCTTCGGCAGCTTACTCTTGTGCAACCTCTCTATAGTTGGCCGACCTCCACAAATCCTTGATCATGATATCGGCATCATCTAAGCAAATCATGCGTTGGTAAGCTTTGGTGTTGAGGTATTAAAATAAAAGCTGTGTGAATCTCGATCAATGCCACATGATCTTGAATATTCCTTGTAAGATCTTCAATTTTTACCTACACTGTCGGATAAGTACAAATTCCCAATTTCTTACTAAGAGGCAACCAATAACTTCATCTTCACATGCTTTACTTTGTTCTCCAGGCCCAGTTGTTGGATCTTAGGACACATTGGAGGCGAATGTAGTATCGCTACCAATTCGATAGGAAAATAAGTGGTTGAAGAGTTTGATTGAACATGGGATTTTCATCCTACGATAAAAAGTATATAACTCATGATGGCCGCAATCGATTTAATAAGAACTTGAGCAGCAATGATCTCATAACAATTGAAAATCGACCGACTCTTGACAAATAGAAAGTCGAAAACCCATCTTATAGTAATCTTTGTAAATAACTAAGTCAAGAGAAAAACTCATAGCACACTTATAGTAATTTGTCGGTCATATGACGATCGTAGGATCGAAAATGTAATGATCCTGGACTTCCTTTATGTCCCGTCGTAAAAAGGACAAAAATGTATGTAGTAGGAATCAATCCAAATTATTCTTGCGAAAACTTTTGAACCATAGAGCCTGAGATATGTATGCAGGAGAAATAAATGGAAAGGGGAGAGAGGTTATGGAACCAGAAAAAAAAGAAAAGAAAAGGCCCTCGGACGCGGCACAACTACATATAAATATATGAAAGGCCGGTATCGGGGAAGATGCGAGTCCGCTAACAAGTCGATCCAACGAGATTACATGTTACCCGAAGCAATTAATTATACAAAAATTGATTATATAATTTATTTTATTTTCAGCACAAAAGGGGAGCGTCACGCTAGAATCCTTGGTTACAACCAGAGAAAGAAAAAAACTTAACTAAGCTTTCGTTGTTTGCGGCTTTCTTCCAAGACAAACTCTCGGTGACAAAGCCGTTCATAGATAAACTCGCCGCCCAGCATTGAGGTCATTCTAACTATCCCTTGGTGACAGAGAGGACCTCTCTTACAACTAAAAATTCCAAATACAGATGTGTCATCTCCCCATGATCAACAAGCTTCTCTCCCAAAAAAAGGTAAGCTCCTCGCGAGCGCGCGGCTTCCTTCTCCTGCCAGGTCAACTCTCTTCAGAATTTTTAGTAACTCACTTTGTCACCATCCCCTCGAGGATGACCCATAATCGGAAAAACAAAACTCGTCCATCTTAGCATAATGGCTCACTAAGAAGTTGGAGGACAACATGCACCCAGTTTGCCTCCACTTCATTCGCGACGCTAAACACGACAACCCACACTCTTACCACCGTAGAGGGATAAGTTTTCCTCCATCCTTCCCTCCTCAACACCTTGCTCCTTAGCACCTTGTTTCTTTGCACCCTGCTCGACACACTACTCTATAACACCTTGCCCTCTTGGGCCAGTTAACGACATCTACTCCCCTGGAGCGATTTAGCACCAACCGGCGGTCGCATCGGTTTGCAAGATCAACATTAGTATCTATCGACACGAATCGATAGTCAAGACTTCAATAATTACACCGGAAAAGAGATACAAAATACAATTCAAGCTACATTCCCAAAATTTGCTCTCATTTAGATGTGGTGTAAGAAAGCATTCTTTCCTCTACATGACAAGAACACTCACCTTCGACGGGTGCTCTGTGGGCAAAGAATAGAACAAATTTCAGCCTGCTCCGCAGCCTCTCCTGTAACGAGCCAGCGAGGAAACCTAAAGACCCAGCTCACTCCGCGTGATCCTCAGTTTGTGGTTTCAGCACAACCCTCTTCTTGTTTATTTCCCTACAGAGACTTTGCTTTACCACTCGCCGAGACTTTGCTCGTTGGCATACGCCGCATCCGGTTTGTGTGCCTTCACCCGTATTTCACTCATGGCCTTGGGGCGGCGTCCCTGTCCGGCGGTGCTAGCTCATAAATGGAACATAATAGCACATGCACAGAGAAAAAGATAGGAATTCCACGGAGTAAGAAGGAAAAGAGAAGGCAGAAATATTCCATTTCCCATGGATTAGTTATAGCGACTTGGACACAGAAATCAAGGGACGTTCAATATTGGGCAATAATGACATTCAGTTGCTTCTTACATGTGAAAAAGATTTAATTGTTCTTGTGTGTTCTGCAACTTCTAAGGAGCAAAGAGAATCGAGGAATTAAATATATACACAAAAAATATGTCAGCACGAGATTTCAGAAGTAGAATGAAAGGCATAGAGGGATGACGCAAACGATCTACATTCATGTTGGGGATCAACAAAATATTGCTAGCAAAGGAGGCGTTTGGATTGGTTGATTTGATGAAATTAAGGTTAGGCGAGCAGTGACGAACTTATCGACCAACATCAATCCGCAAGTCTTATTTTATTCAAATATTATTGTAATTACTAAAATACCTCTAAAAGCTAATGATAATGGGACTAATTGTAATTTTTATGCAAAGACAGAGACCTACCCTATAAATATGGGACACATATGATGGATAAGGGTTTGCACGTTCTCTCTCTCTCTCTCTCTCTCTCTCTCTCTCTCTCTCTCTCTCTTTGTGCACAACATTCTATATCTTGAGTGTGTTCCCGGACACTTTTGAATTCAACATAAATGTATTATGATCTATCATATCTTTGATCTTACACCTACTTTTGAATCATTTGAGTCATATTTGATTTGGCAAAAAAAATTTCAAATTGTATTTGGTGATTATAAAATAGTTATCCATACTATAATTTATAAAAATTCGAATTTCTTATATGTACCGTCAATAATTTTTTTTAACGCTTTTCTAGCTTTGTTTGATGGCGATTGGTTACAAATAAAAATTTATTTTTGCGGTTGAAGATTTGACCGATAATAGCATTTATAATATTGTCTGACATTTTGCCCCAATTTCATTGATGTTGTGAAAAATTTTGTAATATAAGTAAATTTAACTTTTGACATTAACATCGATGAAATGCTTTGAAAAAATTAAATAAAATATTTTCAATCATTTTAAATATTTCAAAATCCAAAATTTTTGTTTCAGTTTTAAAATCATATCTTAAGTTTGATAAAATTCATACATTTTTTAAAAACAAATTTTAATTTAAAGAAGATATTCAATGAGCTCTTCGATAAAAGGAAAGTTTTAACTTAACCCGCATATTCATGTCTCAGCTTTTTATACGAGAAAGGCATTAACACGTCTTCTAAAAATATGTAGCTCAAGCTTTAACAATCATATAACAAATAAAAAATCTCAAAAAGAAAGCAATATAACAAATAAATCATATTAATTACGCATAGATCTAAATAATGATGAAATCTATATTGTAATCAGCTCTACACGTTTAACTAAACCACTATACATTATGATTAAGGATCGCTGAAGGCTCTACCCTATAGCCAGTCATGGTCCTCGTATCCTTTCCCCTGCACCTGCAGGGAGCGTTTCATGTGTCCCGCGGGGCAACTTTCGGAGTTACAAGCTCATCGGTTACATCAGTGTCAGTGGACCCATTCCCGATTCAGCTCGATTTTGAGACCGGTCGAGATTTGTAAGCCGTCGCCCTCGCCCAAAATGCCAATCTTAGCCGTCAAAATGATAACCCATCATAGCGCATTTAAGATCCTGTCCTTGCGATTTGATCGACTAAAAGCCATTTATTGCAAAATTTAGGCCGACTCAAAAGGAGATGAACTTGGTGGCGAGAAGTCAAAAATAAAACAAACAAATGACTTTGACTCCGCAGACAAGCAAAACAATGCTTTAAAATCAAATGATTCCACAAAAATAGCGGAAATCAAGATGATTATTATGGCCAACTGATATTAAAGAATTTTAAGGGCAATTTAATTTTTATTACTAAAAATATAAAAAAAGTAATATATAAAATAGGAACTATATTGAAAAAAACAAGCCATGAGAGTTACTAATTTAGCTTCTCTAAGTATCTATCTTCTACTGTGACCCTCCTTTTCATTCCTTCGTAGGCTTTATTTTTTATTTATGATTCATGAATAATTTTGAATTTAACACCTTGAAAGGTGTGATGAGCATAAATTTATATCGCAAACATGAATATGAATAAGTTAAGAAAAAGGAACCAAACCTCCGAGAAATAATCGATAAAATGACTTTATGCTTGTGAGTTTGTAGCATAAGCGATTAATGAGCTCAAGGAATAGATGGTAGAGGCAATCAAAGTTGCTCATGCCATTAGGAGAGCCCACTGCAAAGGCCAGCCAATCATATCGCCACCCATGAAGGATGTGACCGAATAATGAAGTGTCCACTGAAGGCTGATCGAAAAAATACTACCTAAAGCGCAAGTTACACGCCGTTCGACCATTAGGGAGACAAACATGTTGAGAAGTGCTAGAATCCTTATCAAAGGGAAAATGTTTTCTCTGGAGATCTTTTGATTACGAGTCCTCAAGTTTCAATGTTTTGAGTTACAACTACTTTGAGGACAATCAAATCCAACCGACCATCACCTTTAATGAGTCGACAAAATGCTCATCGAATATCACGAAGCACATATACTTGCAGTCTACTCTTCACAAAACTTAAAGAGACTCGGCCCTCTATTAGTTCAATGGTTCTTTGTCGGGGGTAATTACTCATTATGCTAATTTCAATAGAATATTCACAAGACAACTCTTCGGCATTCAAAAACCCCATAAGATTTCTCAGCTTTACTAAAACTAAGCCAAGGGTAGATGAAACCTTTCATTTATTGATAAGTCACTTCCAAAAGAGAAATGTCGGAAGTTTGAGATCTTGAACCAATGATCATGCATAAAAGCCTTTGGCATAAAGACTCGGGGAAGACCAATTTTATTATGACCTAAGGCACAAAAGCCTAAGATATTGTCGAGCTATTAGAACTTGACAATGACCATATATCCATTGAAAAGTACAATGCCTCCCTTATCGGCAGAAAGGGGGTCAACGGGTCAATACCCACTAAAAGAGAAGTGCTCATAAAGGAGGTGGACGCGACGGCTTCACATCCGCCCACTTGGGCCCCGTTAATAATCGCCAAATTTTCATAATTTTTATGTTTTTAACTCTAACATTTTTCCTTTTTAAAATACATGATTTTACTCTTTTGCAAGATTAGATTGCATTTTGCGGGTTACGGAAGAACTAGCATGAAAATCGGGCGAAACAAAAATGTTTGGGAAGATTAGCTTCGGCTTAGCCATGCTGAGCGGCATGACCACGCCACTGACGGCGTAGTCACGCTGATATCAGGTGTGGTCACACCCAAATGCCAAACGGACCATGCGTTGAGCCACGCCAACATAGCCATGTCGAACCATGGTATGACCACACCGACCCAAGCACATAGTGTAGTGCAGTAATTACGACGTGGTCACATCGGAGATTGTTTTCGATTTTGAACTTTTGTAATCTTTGAATTCGATGATTTTGGGAAGTATTTTTAATTCATGCTATTCAAGTAATGTAATTGGAGAGTTTGGGAGCTTTTAAAGGAGAGAATTCAAAGGAGGCTAGGTTAGAAGTGTTCTTTTTCACATATTAGCTTTTATTTTTTCTATTATTTAAGAGAGGATTTAGAGAAGTTTTGCTGCTACTATTGTAAGAGATGATCATCAAGGGTTGTATGTTTTGTTTTATTTGAATAAAAATGTTTCTTGCAAATGTGATTTTCATTTATTTTCCTTCCAAATTTCTCTCAAACTCAGTAATTTGAATTATTTTTAAATCTCATTGATTTTGGGTTAGATTTCTTAGTTTGATTTTATCCTTAATTTCTCATATCATTTTATGTGCTTTAAGTTGATAAAAGTTTTTGGTTAACCTTCTAGTCTTCGTTTAATCCTAACCTAGCTAGTTAGGGCATTAAAATTTAATGTGATCTACGATATCGGTAGAAGTGTAGTGGAACGATTAGGTTAACTACAAGATACGAAAAAATAGGAATATTTTTATCTAGATCTTACAACCATTACGAAAGATCTGAAAAATATTAGGGGATTCCATAATGGTAGGTGGAAGATATCTTTATTGAATCTCGAATATTCTTGAAACTTAGGCGTCCGCTTAAGATGAAATTATTATGCCTAATTGACAACTAACTAAGAGGAATTTTTATGAAAATCGAGCCAACTGCCACACTTAAATCACATAGGCACGATCCTCATCATCTTGGAAAAACACCAAAGATATTTGATCCATGTTTTCTTCTATCATACTTTTTAAAATATGATAGAATTAGGATTTCCTTATCTTGTTTTTATCTTGCGAGCAAGGTTGAAGCGATCATTAAATTTTGTTTTGGCTTCTTCAAACATTTTCTTAACAAACTTTCTTGTGGGACTGATATGACGGTACTCCTTTAAAGCTATTTTTTTACTTGGACACATAGCGTGATGTGGTCTTGACTCGGCCACACCCAGCGAAAATTTAGCTTCCCAGTGATGACAAAAAAAACCCGATTTACATTTAGCGGCTAGTGCGAACGGAATAAAATGATTTAAATAGATAATAAGCTTTCACACTAAGTGCTAGCGCAAGTATATGTATCGTTTAAGTAATATAGAGGCTTTTCTTTAAAGCCAAAATTATTGATCCCACGGAAGTAGTAACTTTTATGATGACTTAAAGACTTTATTAAAATTGAAAACTCAACTTATAGGAGAAGAATTTCAAAGTATTTGAAAAGATTAAAACTAAATGTATGCAAGATTTAATTATGAGCGGAAAGTAAGTTCAAGTTTTCTAAACTAACACTATTTAAAAGAACGTTCGAGATGTTATAACAAGATCTTTACCCTTGCAAAGAGAACATAATCAACGTAGAATTTGAATGTTTAAAAATAAAAATGTTGTATTGTAACATTTAGGAGCATACTCACTCTTTAACCCCTCTTAGTGCTAGTTGTCGGCATATTTTAGGTTTGTGTGTTGTATTTTAAAAAGGGGTCGCCTACGAAGTTGTCGGCGAATTTTAAATTTTAAATTTAATATAAATATATATATATAATTTTAGAAAGAAATATTTGATTTTGAAAATAACTTTAAGTTTGAAAATTTTAAGATATGAAATCAAACCGATCTCACATCCCGAATGGTTTATATAAACGAGCACCGCATCCTGAAGCCGTATATCTATTAGAAGAATAGACACACTACTGATGATGGAGGTTAAATAAACTAGAAGATTTGTGACATCCGTTTGTTCTGCGAACCAACTTTATAAGCCGACAAGTTCCCCACCTTATATAAATGAATTAAGCGGGGTTTATATTTGGGTTCTTAAAGTTCCCTATAGGGCAAAGCCTTTATAGTTAATTACATCTTAAATGACGGGAATCACTTAAGAAAACTCTCGATGATAATCAATAATTCTGCTCTCAAGAATCTCAAAGTTTAAGTTTTGAGGATTGAATTTTAGAATTTCAATAGGGAATGGATCAAGTTTGGAACATTTTGTTTTGAAAATTGAAAAGGAAGAAAGGTAGGAGAAATTACGAGATACGAAGCGAACTTCGGTAATTTCTGAACTATCCTATTGTTTGGCTTGAATTTAGGAAAGTCCTAATGTTTATTTAATGTTTTGATCTTGCCAATTTTAATTAATTAGGACTTATATTCGTATGAAATGATCATACAATGGCCTCGAAGATGTGAGGGTTTATGTCGTGTCGAACGGCCCCACCTCGGAATCTAAGGCAGGTTAAGAACATTTGCAATGCGAATGCCTAACAAAAGGTTGAGGATTTATGTTGCACTAGGCAAACTACCTGAGAGATACTATGGTTTGGTTATTTAATTCTAAGAAAGTATTGCGAAGTAGACTCGGGTTTTGTTGATGACGATGGTCGTCTTGCCCCACCATGCTCAAGGCTCTTTGTTGTTGCGAGAGGTTTAGTTTTAGAAGATTGTAATCAAAGAGAAGAAAGAGTTTGGTTTTAGAAATCTTAAAGTCAAGAGTGTTTTTTATGTTTTAATTAAAACAAATCTTAAAATTGATTATAACAACACCGGTTAAGATCCCACGGTTCCATCCTTCGAGCATCGTTATTTTTATCGGATTCATAGTCCGGATGAATTTGCTAAACTCAACTAAATGAGTTCCACACTTTCATTTAGACCGTGGGAAATTCCGTTAGCAACACATGAGTTACATCATCCGAGGTATTCCCGATCATCCAACAAGACGTTTTAATTTAGTTGTAGTTGTAGTTGTAGTTTTGTTGTTTGTTTGTGATTAAATTTTGAGTTGTTTTATATTTTGAAATGTTGTGGCGGTGAATTTTTATCTTGCAATGACTTTAATTTAGTTTTGGTTTGGTTTTAGGGGCTATCCTAAAGGTGTGGGTTTTCATGCAACAATTGTTTATCATGTAAGAAAGGTAAAGTGCATTTGTAATAAAGTAAATTGCAAGAAGGTAAATTGCAATAAAATAAAAGCGTACTTTTTGGAGGGTCTTCCCGTCATCCCGAGCTACACTTAAACACAATTTAGGATATTTAATCATTTAAAGCAAAGTTCCTAGGTAAAGCTAAGGGAAGGGTTATGGTTTTCTACCAAGGTCCTACTCCTATAGCTAGTTATCTCCTATGACGTCTAGGTTCTTGTGTTTTGGTTTTGAGAGACCGATTTTCTTCATCAAAGAACAATTAAGTTCAATTGTTCTTATAAACATCCTATCATATTGAGGAAGTGCTTAAGACGAATCTTAAACATCTTTTCCAATACCTAGGATTGTTTTAAGTCCGAAGGGAATTTAATTATACAAAATGAATTAATCATCCGGGAGTTGAGTTTTGTTATCTTGCTCGGTAGACTAGGACATTTGAATATCCTGTAAGTGAAGTAATACTTCACTTAACACTCATTTAGGAGTTATGACAACATGAGCTTTTAAGGGCAAATTAATGTTCAAGTGATTTGTGATTTAATTTAATTTCAATTAATGGGTTTAAGTTTGGAATAGTGTTCGAGTTGTTTTAGATTTATTTTGAATGCTTTATGTCTTTGGTGATGTTATATTTAATTCAATTTAATTTAATTTTAGTTTAATTTAATTTGGTTTAGTTTTACTTTCAATTTAATTTTATTTTATTTTATTTGGTTTAATACATTTTAATTTAATTTAATTTAATTTAATATGTTTTAATTTTTATTTTTATTTTATTTAATTTAATATGTTTTTAATTTAATTTAAATTTAATTTAAATTTTTAATTTTAATTTATTCCTCATCATCTCTTGCCTCTACCCCAGATAATTGGCAAAGTGCATAGATAAGACCGGGATGTCCTAATCCTCCTCTACTTTCATTTCTAGCAGTGGCTAATATGTTTTTATATATAACATTTCCCACATTAATATTCTTCTGGTTCTGAATACAGAAATTTAGAACTGCTCTATCTCTTGTTACCTCACTATGGTGGTAGGTAGGTAAAAAGTAGAGCAAATAAAATAATGCTAGGCTTTTGATGTTGCATTTAGCATAGAAAGAGGGAAGTTTACCCGTTCTCGCTGCTTTATCTTCCAGACTCCTTTCCCATCAGTGAGAAAGTCAATCACTTCTTCTAATGGTCCTTCCATAGTTCCAAAAGTTTCATATTCGCTCCGGGTGTCTTGAACTTCATAATATGCGTTAATCTTGAAGCGTTGAAATCGACAAAAATCCTCTAACCTTTACTGGTGCATCATCAGCCTGTGTTAAATTTGCATAAAATTCTCTTACTACTTCCACAGCTGCTCTGTTGGTAACGAAACAGAAGTTTTCCCATCCTCGCTCTGTTGACCTCATTTTTGATGAGGTCTTCTCTTCTTCTTTTTAGTGCTTAGGATCTAGCCTTAGGCTTTTCCTTTGACTATCTTAGAGGACTAGAATTGGGACCCACCTTTTAGAAATTCAAACCACTTCTTAACTCCCTTCAAACTCCACAAACTTGACTATAGACCCCTAATCACCTAGAGGGTTGAAATCAAATGTGGAAGTTTAAGGATGAGTTCCTATATGACTCTTTGGCCTTAGGACTACCCTGGGTGGCCTGGTCTGGTGAAGGGGCTGACTTACACACACACTACACTTATACACTACACCTATACACTACACTTTCACACACCCATACCTAACTTGACCTCCTCGACTCATGTAGGTGATTCACATGGATGGTCCTTAACCCCTAAGCCCTCGGCTAAGAGGTTAGGAACAACATAGTTGAATGCCTCAAATGAGTCCCTTCATGGCTCATGTGGGCTTGATATGGCTTCATGGCTCAACCAAAATGATTTCACTCCACTTACATACACCCAATCTTCAATTTTCCAAATTTTCAATTTTTGATCCCGGACCCTACACCCGCCTAGCTCTACCCAAAACCCTCGAAATTACCCAAATTTTTCAAAATTTCCTAAATCACCCAAAATTCCTCAAAATTGATCTTAAACATTTCCACATTACTAAAATTGATCATCCATACCCAAAAATACCAAAAATTCCAAGAAAACCTCCCAATACCCTCCAAATACCCAAAATACCTCTCTTGGCCAAAAAATCCAAAAATTCAGAAAATTCCCAGAAAATTCCAGAAAATCCCAAATATTCCCAATTTCATTTTGTCCAACTACACCATGGGCCAATTTTGTCAATTTACCCTACTTTTGTTAAAACCCCCAATTTGACCCATTTTAACCCTAAGTGAACCCAATGTCAAACCAAACCTACCCAATTGACCCAAATTCTGGTCCAATTCAGTTCTAAACTTCAATTCAACATTCCCAACACCAATCTAGACCAAATCCAAGTCCAATTTGATTGACATTTGGATCCAATTTCACTTTTGGCCTTAAAGCCCGATTTGGACCCATGACCCAAACCTAACCCAAACTCACCCAATTCAACTCCAATTAACCCCAAATCTTTTCTAAATCTTCCTTAGCATCCCCACAAGCAAAAAACTAACATGATTTTCCCAAAATTTAGACCCAAACCCCACTCAAATTTAACCCAAAGCTAAAAGGCCCATTTTTTTTGACCTAAACCCAAACCTAACCCAAATGAGCCCAAACCCCAAAATCAAAGCCCAACCAAAGTCAAAACCTCTTTGAAACACTCCCATAAATATTTCTCAACATTAATTTTACATCAATTTCAACCCTAGCCCAACATTGGCCCAAATTAGCCCAATTTGACTTACATAGGCCCACTTACCAAATAAATCCAAATTCAAACCAATTCAACCCCAAATCACACCAAATTGACTCCAAGCCCTTCATAGAACATCCCTAAACCAATTATAACACTTATTTGACAAGGTCCTTCACAAAATCTTCACCCAAATGCCCATCCTAAAATCAAAAAGCCCATTCCCCTTAAACTTTCCTAAAAGCCCACTTCACCACATCCAAAGGCCCAAAATCTACCCTAAAGCCCACATGACATCTCCATTTGTCATCCACTTAATTAAATCCATTACCTAAGTCCTAAATTCATCATCAAATAATTCCAAATCAAGTTTCATACAAATTTCCATCAAATTACCAAAAATTCCTAAAATCCATTTTCATGAAATTGACCAAACTTTTTGCCAAGCTAAAGGTGAGCCATGAAGCCATGCATGAGCCACATGTGAGCCATGAGAGCTTTGGACACTCCACCATGCCATATTGGGTAAGAAGAGGGAGGGCTTTCCTTAATCCCTAAAGCTCATTAGCCTTAATCATGTTTCACCTAAACTTAAATTTAATCCAAATATATTTGGATGGAGACTTCTCCATGCCAAACCAATGGTCCCTTCGATCCCCACAGCATCCAAAGCCACCTCGAGGGGTGCACCAAGCCCAAATGGGTGGGTTGACCCATTTAGACTCAAAATTAGCTCCTCCCCCATTCCATCTAAATCAAACCCTTTACACATGTCAAACCTCAATTGAATGCACCAAACCCCAGCCCCGACCCACCTGAACAAGATGGTGACCAATGCCTGGCCGGCCAGCCACCAAGCCGCCGGAAAACACCATGGCCGAGAGCTCACATGTGAGCCCAACTTGGAATTCTCACCTGCTGAGCTGCCCCATCCCCAGTGGTCATTGGAGCTGTTCTTCTCTTGCCAGAGCAGCTCGATCCCAAGCCCTAACTCTCCCCGGGAGGCCCTCTACCCTCTCCTATTTAAACTCCACCCCTCACGGCCATGAGAGGAGAGTTGCACAAACCTTGCCGAAACTCCGCCAAAATTGTTCCAAACCCTTCTCCACCCTCGCAGCAGCTTGATCCCCGTGTCAATTTGCCCTAATCCCCACCGATAAAATCCGATTTCTCAACCGAAATTCCACCCAAAACCAGGACACTTCTCCACAGGTGAGCCAATCCCCAAATTGATTGGTTCTACACCTTCACCGGACCAAGGGAAGGTGTCCACCGATAAAAGCCCCATCTCCAGGGCCACCTGAGTTGCTCCGACCCTCCAAGCTTTGTGATCGGGCTTGGTCGAAATCCAACCTAGACAATTCACTGGACCGGGAGACTTCATCCGGAGCTTGCTGGATCCAATCGAAGGTGCAACAACTCTCAGATTGAAGCCACACTTCTCTGAGCAAAGGTATGAGCTAATTCTTCATCCCGAGCTTCTAGAGATTCTCCATTTCAAATGCTTTAATTTCAATGCATGATCACCGTATAGATGTGTTCGTCTCTTCAAGACGAATCCATAGAGCATAAGAACATGAAAATCCATTGAGTATCGAGTGAGATATTAGGGATTTAGTGTGGACGGCTCTCGGGTGAGGACACTTGGGGACGATGAACGGATGCCGTCCATTCAATACACGTGCGGACGGACGGCCAGGATCGCGTCGGATCAAAAGACGGAACGATACAGCGGGCCCCGGGAGCGCTGAGTCAGATGGCGGTGTCGAATTGGAGCGCGCCACGCGGCGTTTCGGAGCTGCCGAGGTTGACGCGGCGCCGCGTGGATAAATAGAAAATTAGGGTATTTTTTTGATTTATTTAATTCCCTAAACTTCAAAAATTCATAACTTTGTGTAGAAAAATCAGAAAAATAAAATAAAAATACCCTATTGCTCAGTGAACAAAGGAGAATAATGTGGAAAAGAAATCATTCAATTTCATCAAGTATTTTATTTTTTATAATTTATTTAGTCCCTGCATACTTTTAATTCTCCATGCATGTATACAATTCACCATGGCATGAGACCATAGGGCTTTTGAAGCCTCCGAATTTGGGAACATTCCCCGAATTTTCCAAAGTCGGAGGCCATCCCTATGAAAAGTTATTGATTTTTCAAATTCATGTCACTGTTTTGAGTATTTTAATTCCAGTAAATAGCATGTTGTGAAATAAATTCTAGGAAAATTTGGTGATGTTCCTTATGACCGAGAGGACCCTAGGAAAAATAGGTTTTGAGTTAGTTCATTTAAAACAACCCTAATCGGCTTAAACACTCAAAATGGATCTCTAATTAATTAGAGCTAACCATACATCAAATTGACTTGAAATCAATTCTCCACTGACCTTTAGGATCAGAGGAACCCACCATAAAAATTTGAGGCTAATTGGACTTGGTTAGCCCCACTAATTGGGTTGATTAAGCCACTTAGTCATTTTAAACTTTAAAAATTCATAACTCTCAAAATACCTTTCAAAAATTCACCAAATTGGTTTTGGAGCCTTTCTGATATTAGGGGAATCTAAGAAATTTAAAATTTCAATTTTCTTAAAAAGTTGATTTTTAATATTATTTTAATATTTTTAATAATTAAAAAATAATAAAAATCACAAAAATAATAAAATTCACCAAAATGTCACATTTTGAATTTTAATCACTTAGGAACAAACCCCATATTTTTCTTAGTTTATTTAGTGAGATATTAAATTTTAAAGCTCTAGGGTAATTTTAAAATTAAAAAAATGTATTTTCTAGCATTTGCACTAAAATAATTATAATAAATCATAAAAAAATCAGAAAATTGCAAAATTTGCTTCTCTGATTTTCTTGATATCAGAGAGATTTTTGAAAAATATAAAATTCATTTTTCAACATTTATTTTATTTTTAAATTAATTAACACTCCAAAATTTAAAATAATTATAATAAAAATAATATAATTCAAAAAATCACCAAAATTGGTCCAAGTGGTCCTCTGGTCATTAGGAATGTCCTCTAATTTTCTTAAGGACAGAAACTTTCCCTTGGTCATGTTATTAAATTTTCCTTGGAAATCTTTATTTTTCACAAAAAATAATTATATAAATAAATTAAATACAGAAAAATCACATTTTCTCCTCTCATGTCTTTATTGACATATAAGTGAAGTCACATAAAAATTTCAAGTTCATTTGAGTTCAATTTAGTGAGTTATGAAATTATTAAGCTTAAAGGGTAAAGTGGTAATTAAAATTTTTAATCCTTAATTAAAACTTTAGGTTTAATAAAAAATTAACAAGTAAAATATTTGATCCTAATCTGATTTGGATGATTGAAATTTAAATAATTAAAGGGTAGAAACCCATTAAACAAATTCTAAAAAAATTAAACCTTAATTAAATGATTGATTAAATTTGGAGGAATAATAAAATTGGAATTATTAAAATAGGGATATTATTAGGAAGAGATTTATTCTTTAATTTAAAAATCCCTAAATTAATTATCTCATTAATATTCAATTCTTAATTAAAATGATAACTCAAATTTAAAATATTAAAAGAATTAATCATTAAACTAAAATTAAATTATTAAACTCTTTTAAAATTTTAATTAAAATAAAAAAATAAAATAAAATAAAATAAAATTAAATTAAATTAAATCAAATTAAATTAAATTAAATTAAATAAATAAATCAAATTAAAATAAATAAAACAAACAAATTAAATAACTTAAATTAAATTAAATTAAATTAAATAAATAAAATAAAATTAAATTAAATTAAATGAATTAAATTAAATTAAATAATTAAATTAAATTAAATTAAATTAAATTAAATCAAATTAAATTAAAATTAAATCAAATCAAATTAATTTAATGTAACATCAAATCAAACTAAATTAAGTTAAACCAAATTAAATTGAATTAAATTAAATTAAAACTCAATTAAATTAAATTAAATTAAATTAAGTTGAATTAAATATAACATCACCAAAGACATAAAGAATTCAAAATAAATCTAAAATAACTTGAACACTATTCCAAATTAATTGAAATTAAACTAAATCACAAACCATTTGAACACCAATTTACCCTCAAAAGCTTTAGTTATCATAACTCCTAAACAGAATATCAAATGAAATGTTACTTCACCTATAGGATATTCAAATGTCCTAGTTCACTCGAAAGCAAGTTAACAAAACTTGAATCCCCGGACGATTAATTCATTTGTATAATTAAATTCATTTGGACTTAAAACAATCCTAGAAATATTGAAAAGATGTTTAAGATTATTCTTAAGCACTTCCTCAATATGATAGAACATTTATAAGAACAATTGGATTTAATTGTTCTTTGATGAAGAAAATCGTCTTCAAACAAAAACACAAAGAACCTAAACGTCATAGGAAATGACTAGCTATAGGATTAGGAATTTGGTAGAAAACCATAACCCTTCCCTTAGCTTTACCTAGGAACTTGCTTAAATATTCTAATTGTGTTTTAAGTGCAGCTTGGGATGACGGGAAGACCCTCCAGGTACGCTTTTGTTTTATTGCAATTTACTTTCTTGCAATTTACATTATTGCAATTTATTTAACCGCATTGCACTTACTTTTCTTGCATGATAAACAATTGTTGCATGAAAACTCACACCTTTAGGATAGCCCCTAAAACTGAAACCAAAACTAAATTAAAAGTCATTGTAAGATAAAATTCACCGCCACAACATTTCAAAATATAAAACAACTCAAAATTTAATCACAAACGAACACAAAACTACAATTACAACTAAATTAAAACGTCCTGTTGGATGATCGGGAATACCTCGGATGATGTAACCTACGTGTTGCTTAACGGGATTTCCCACGGTCTAAATGAAAGTGTGGAACTCATTCAGTTGAGTTTAGCAAATTCATCTGGACTAAGTGAATCCGACAAAAATAATGATGCTGGAAGGATGGAACCGTGGGATCTTAACCGGTGTCGTTATAATCAACTTTAAGATTTGTTTTAATTAAAATATTGAAAACACTTGGAAATTAAGATTTTCTCTAAACTAAAACACTTTTCTCATCTCCTGATTTATGACTTCTAAAACTAAAACCTCTGCAACAACAAGGAGCTTGGAGCATGGTGGGCGACACGGCCATCGTCGTCGCGAAAACTCGAATCTACATCAAGAAAACTTTCCTAGAATTAAACAACAAAGCCATAGGACTTCGAGGTAGTTTGCCTAGTGCAACATAAATCCTCAACTCTTCGTTAGGCATTTGCATTGCAAATTAAGCCCTAACCGGTTTTAGGATTCCGAGGTAGTCGTCCGATACGACATAAGCCCTCACATCTTCGAGGCTATTTGTATGATTGTGTCATACAAATATAAGTCCAAATTAATTAAAATTGGCAAGACCAAAACATTTAAATAAATATTAGGACTTTCCTAAACTCGAAGCCAAACAATAGGATAGTCGGGAAATTACCGAAGTTCGCTTCAAATCCGTGATTTCTCCTACTTTTCTTCCTTTGGATTCTCAAAACAAAATGTTCCAAATTTGATCCATTCCCTATCGAAATTCCAAACTTCAATCCTTTCGAGAACTTAAACTTTGAAATTCTTGAGAGCAGAATTATTGATTATTATCGAGAGTTTTCTTAGGTGATTCCCGTCACTTAAGATGTAATTAACTATAGGGGCTTGCCCTTATAGGGAATTTTAAAGAACCCAGGTAATATAAATCCTGTTTAAGGCTTTCATATTAAGCTGGGAATTTGTCGGCTTATAAAATTGGTTCGCGGACCAAACGGATGTCACAAATCTTCTAGTTTATTTAATCGAGCCCCATCGTCAAGCAGTGTGTCTATTCTTCGGGATAGATACACGGTTTGTGATTTGGTGCTCGTTTATATAAACTATTCGGGATGTGAGATCAGTTTGATTTCATATCTTAAAATTTTAAAATTTAAAGTTATTTTCAAAAATCAAATACTACTTTTCAAATTATTTATTTTAATTAAATTAAAAATTCGCCGACAATTTCTGTAGGCGACCCCCTTTTCAAAACACAACCTAAAAATAATGCCGACAGATTTCTGGCAACTCCGCTGGGGACAATTCCTCTCTCCATTATAATCAAATAATTCTGCTATCAAAAATCGGTAGTGCATCCATGTCCTTAGTGGATTAAACTACCCTTCTTTCCGTTGGAATACTATGTTCATTTCTACCTTGAATGAGTATAGCCAACATTCTCTCGGATTTAGGAGCCACTGTTTAGACACCCCTAAACGGAGAGGTTCCGAGATCCTTTTACCTCATTTCGAGGTGGGGTGGACCCCAATAGGTGTTAGTCTAGGAATGATCCTTCGAGTCGAGAAGTCTTTCTTAAGACTCTCTTTTCCTTTCCAACTCCGAATCGGATTCCTTGCCTTCTCTACACCTTTGAACATTCCGTTCTAAACAAACAAACCCTCTAATAAATGATTCTTTTAATAAATGATTCCTTCTTATAAATACATGAACAAGAATGTGTTCGGACTCTTTTCAATTTCTTTCTTTTCGTCCTAAAGGAAAGAAGCATAACTTGGGATCGACAACCGAATCTACCCCGCGAAATGGAAGCCCCGAAGCCGATTTTCTCCTTCACCAACGGACTGGACTTCGCTGTCTATAAGGATGAGCTGCCCTACAATGGGATCATCCGATTCGGACAAGGATTTGAAAACACGAATGTCAAGGTCACCGACGTCTCCCTCTTTGCACTGACGAACAATGTATCTGAAGCTGAGGAACCGCTGCTTGAGTTCAACCTTAGGTCGACCCAAGAGTTTCCTCCCCTGCAAAGGATCCCGACTAGGAGGAGTACCGCCGTCCGCAGGAGGACCGTTCTTACTACCCCCACCGGTCTAGTTGTTTCGCACTCTACCCCGACTTCGCCAAATTAAATGGGAAAGAAATCCGGAATTATGGTAAACCCGTTACCGTGGAGGGTACGGATCTTCTCGTAAGACCTCTCGTTTTCGAAATCGGGTCCGAGTTCAAAGATTCCGTCACCGACAAGGACCCAAAGAAGAAACGAAGTAGAAGGATCGCTAGAGAAGCCGTAGCTGCTGAAATTGCTTTCCTAGAGGAAATTCCGAATATACACCGTTGCCGAATATACACCTTGCCGAATATACACCGCCGCCGAATATACACCGCCGCCCGACTACATACCACTTTTGGGAGGAAGCGGGTTCCATCCCCTCTCCGCCGCGAGGATGAGGAGAATGTTCGCAAGATTGCTCGCCACATTACCTCAGCCCGCATATTACAACGATAGCCGCAAGAAAAGGACTAGAACTACGCCGTTTGCTCGACCGCAAACTTTGATAGAAAAGTTAGCAAAGAAGGAAAACCGCCCAGTATCGGAGATTCTACGAAGGATGGGGCGGTGCCGACCAAATCCCGTCTTGGACCCCGAGTAGAGCCCGCCATCATGACGTAAAAGCCAAGTAAAAGAATGAAGGCTAGTCCGCCCGTCGTAGTCTCGGGATTACGGATTAGGGAGGATACCACCTTCCAAAGCATTCGGCCGACGCACCATCCGGTCCTGGACCTTCTACTGCTAGAAGGATGGTATGGCGTCCCACTACCTGGGCGGCTAAGATCGAAACAGACGACTCGAGAAAGAAAGTCTCGCCGAGGAGACTTGAATCGAAGAAAGCGCTCATCGCGATAAAGGGGACCCGACAGCCTATCGCACGACAACCGCAATGACACACGAAAGCCCCGCTAGAAGATGCCATGGAAAAGTCGAGAACCGATATCCGACGGTTAGCAAAAGAAAGAGAAGAAAAGTTCGGAGACGAGATTGATTCATCGGAATTCATGGACGACGAATACGCGAAAATCAACATGGTCGAGACACGAGCTTCATCGCCTTCGCAAGGTGCTCCCGCGCACCGCAGAAGAGAGGAGCCGGAACCGATGAGAAGACAGCCTTCGGAAAAAGATGACACGATCGCTCAAATGACGAAAAGGATGGAAGAGATGGCCGTAGCTCCGGCCACTCTCCGAGTCAAGTACAACCACAAAGAGAGACACCCCCAGAGGTCATTCACATTGTAGACGGAGGAAAGGAGATTACATCCATCAACGGGGATGATCAACTGAAAAGGATACAACACAAAGTATGATCCCTGAAAAGGATATCAAGAACTTGGTGGAACAACAGGTGCGAGAAGCCTTAGCACAATCGAAGAGCGGGACATCCATTCGGACGGGTAGGCCTTACCCGGAAGAATTTGACGTCGTCCAATACCCAAAAGGCTTCGTACCACCACTGTTCAAGACCTTCGACGGAACCGGAACCCCCGACAAAGCATGTTGCACACTTTCGTGCCGCTTGTTGTAATGCCGGCGGGAGCGATGCATTACTCTTCCGACGGCTCGTCGCCATCCGTCGGGAATCGCCTTCGACCGGTATGCAGAATTACCAAATGGTTCGGTGAAGACGTTCTCAGAACTAGAGAACCTCTTCATCAAGCGATTCGCCGGAGCTCAACACCACATCACTATAGGTGATTTAGTGGTAGAGAAACAAAGGCCGAACGAAACTTTAGTGGATTACATACTTCGATGGAGAAACTTAAGCATGAAGTGTGAACCACAACTACAAGAACAACATGCAGTCGACATTTTACTTAAAAGCATTCACGGCCCGATAAAGCACTTCTCCTCAAAGGATTCACTATTAAGACTTTCGAGAAGTTGTTAAGCAAGGCCGGAAGCTTGCAAGAAGAGGCGAAGCAATTAAGTTTCGCCGACAAGGCGACAAGCGTAAGCCGTGAAGACCTTCAAAAGAAATCCGGATCGTTGTAAGCAATTGACAAAGGCAAGCAACCGATGCAAATACCACCGAACGGCCGCAACAACCACAACAGAATTACCAAGAACCCCGGCCCGACTATCAGTCATCTCCACAAGCATGAACAACCGCCTCGTCCGCAACGTACATTAAGGGAGCTTCTGAGCAGGGAATATCCGTTCAAGAATGAAGCAGTAGCCGAAAATATTCCGTAGTCCGATGAAGACTCCGCATTTCTAGCCGCCGAGCCTAAAAGACCGGAGGAAGTCAACAAGAAAGGTGATCCCAACTTTCGCCCCTACCACCGGATGCTTGGGCACAAGATGTAAGATTGCATTACCTTCAAAAGTTGGCTCAACGACAACCTTCGGAAAGGGAATATAACGATCCCGAAGGAGTACATGAAGGAACCCCGTAAAGGAGGTTCCGTCAATGTTATCTCAACCGATCCCGTCATTCCGATAGATCCCTATGCAACCGACGATGGATGGACTACCGCCCGGACAAGGTCTTCGAAGAAGATTTTAGACAACATCCGAACCGCCTCGGTGCGAACTTCAATTCGTAGTTCGAGACCCGTTAGCCGGTACTATCACTTGCGATAGAAGAACCACCTCAACAGGAGACGATTGAAGAGAAGAAGAAGATCGACGAAGAAGAGAGGACCGAGACGCCTAAGGCTGGACTAGGGGCCGCTTATCCCAGGATAGTTGTTTCCGATTCGGGGGAGAAATCCCTCGAACCTCTCGATTTTGTATGATTATCTGCTCACTTCGGTGGGATCATATAATGATAAGGGTGATGGCGTTGGCTACGTTTTGACTGTTTCTAACGATTACGTAACTAGCGACAATCCGGATATCGATTTCGACATCAACAACAATTCTCAAATCATACACGATCTCGACGATCAAAATAACGAAGAAGACATCCATCAAGGAGGCTACGAGAGTTCAACAAGCAACGGATCTATCTGTGAGTTTCGAGTAGCTCCAGTCACGATAGAGTTAGAGCCTTCGCATTCGAAGATAATCCGGAAGAGCCCGTCATTTCGATTCGGGAGGAGACACCGACAAGCTCAACACTAGATTCGGAAGAAATTACGAAGTCAACTTAAGAAGTGGAAGAGTTCTACCTCCGAGAATGGGTCCAAAAGACAAAGGAAAGCGTGTGGTTGTTCAAGAAGAACCTACCCCAGACAGAAGAAATACCCATTCGAGAAGAAGCCGAGACGCATGAAAATAAAGTGGACTACAACGTGCTAGCCCATCTTAGGAAACTACCGGCCAAACTGAGCATTTACGATGCTCTCATCTTATCAAAGGAGATGAGAGAATCTCTGATCAAGGCCTTACTTGATCCGGAAATTTGCTTAGCTCAAATGGCCGGAGATTCCTTAGATGAGGTTTGCTCGTTAAAGGAACAGCGAGGTGTTACCTTCAGCGTACAATGACCTACTACTCGGGACGACAGATCACAACCGACCGTTGTACATTTCAGTTACAATTGGGAAGTTTACGTTCTCCAGAGTATTAGTGGATCCAGGAGCATTAATTAATATAATGAGTCTCCGAACGCTAGCATACTTGGAAATTGATGCTCGTGAGCTCGAGGCCGACAAAATGTTATTAAGAGGATTCAACCAGAAAGGAGAAAGAGCCCTCGGCTCAATAACACTACTAATGAAGACCGGTGATTTAGCAAAGACAACCGCAAAATTTCACATAATTGATTCGAAACGTCGTTCAACGCTCTACTTGGGCCGACCATGGATACATGAAAACAGGATGGTACCATCATCTCCGCATCGATGCATCAAATATTACGATGGAGGGGAATGATGGCATCAAAGGTGACTTGCAACCATTCTCCGTACATGAGATTGGAATCCATGAAGACGCAGCCTTATTATGCACCGCCAAAGAAAACAATCTTCTCCGTAGATACCGTAACAAATGAAGCAAAGAAAGCTCGGGACAACGAAGAACCCGAAGTTCTAGTCCAACGATCACTCACCACTCCCTTCCGGCGAGATGGTGAAGGTTTCTCCACAACTCGCATCCGAGGTCGAGGCCGGGGACGAGGCCGTGGTAGAGATGTTAGGACGAGTTGGACGGAGGAAACCAACCATCGGTGTTGATTGGGAAGATAGTTCTAAAGAAGAAAAAGAAATCAAGCAAGAAGCGGCGACAATAAGTCAGAAGAAGCCGCAATTCAAGATCTCTCTCGAAGATGAGAAGAACGAAGAATACAAATCAATGTACAAAAAGATTAACCACTTCGTACATACTATGACCCTAACCCCGATTCATTCTAACAAGATCGAGGGTATGGTGGTCAAAGAGGTACGTAACGACGGTGCAAAACCAATCAAATTCTACCGTGGTGCTTCTTCCTCCAAAACTCGAAAATCATGTACAATTCGAAGATGTCACTTCATCGAATTAATGGAATTACCTTTTGAGTGGTACTCTCCCCGTGTCCAAAATTTAATTCAACGTGGTTTCTTACCTCGACAATGGACAAAAGGCCAATCACAACATTTTGAAAAATTATGGAATAACTCCGGTCGTCTACCCAATTCAAAGCATGGTCTCGGATTCGGCACGATGAGGATCGGCTGACGATACCGAATTTTGCTTGGTTGTCACTTGCGAATCCAATGAAAACCGCATGGAAACTATAGACGAACTCGAAGATTTACAAATCGGAGACGCTCCACCGAATTCGAAGAAGAAATCAAATCTACAATAGATGAGTTAACGGAAGTTAACTTAGGTACTAGCGAAGAGCCTAGACCTACCTTTGTTAGCTCTTTACTCAACAAAGAAGACTCCGAAGAAATAATCAAATTATTAATGGAATTTAAAGACTGTTTGGCTTGGAACTAATACGAGATGCCAGGATTAGCTCCAGAGGTTGCAGTCCATAAGCTAGGAGTGGATCTTACTTCGTCCTGACCGTACAAGGTCCTGTAAGAATGCGTCTAGAAATTGAACAACAAGTCATAGCCGAAGTTAAAAAGCTAATAGACGCTAAATTTGTCCGTGAAGAACAATACCCGACTTGGTTAGCCAATGTGGTGCCGATCGAAAGAAGAATGGTCGATCGAATTTGTGTGGATTTCGCAGATTTGAACAAGGCATGTCCAAAGGATGAATTCCCTCTACCGATCCCGGAACTAATGATCGACATTGCTTCGACACATGAAATATTCTCATTCATGGATGGATCTTCAGGATACAACCAGATAAAAATGGCTCCAGAAGATGAAAACTTACACATTCAGAACGCCGATCGGAGTATTTTGCTACACAGTGATGCCATTCGGACTGAAGAACGCAGAGCAACCTACCAAAGAGCAATGACAAGAATTTTTGATGATCTCATCCACAATCAAGTCGAATGCTACGTGGACGATGTGGTCATCAAAAGCAAAGTAAAGGAAAACCACCTGTATGATTCGAGAATTGTTTTCGAACGGTTAAGACAATTTAACCTTAAGATGAATCCCTTAAATGCGCCTTCGGCGTCACCTCCGGAAATTCTTAGGATTCGTTGTCCGACATCGTGGGATTGAAATCGACCTCGAAAAGATTAAAGCTATCTTAGAAATGCCGCCTCCCAAAACCTTAAAACAACTTCGATCTTTTCAAGGGAAGTCGGCATATCTTCGACGCTTTATCTCAAACTCCGTCGGTAGGTGTCGACCTTTCTCGACACTAGTTAAAAAGGACGCCAAATTTATTTGGGAAGAGAAATGCCGTAAAGCCTTCGAGGACATTAAACAATATTTAATGACACCTCCCGTCTTAGCAGCCCTGAGCCTCGGAGTAGACCGTCGATATTTTACACCGCGGCTTTAGACGACTCTCTCGGAGCCCCGTTAGCCTGTGTCAATGATGAGGGTAAAGAAAACGCTCTTTACTACTTAAGCGGTCGTTTACTTCCGATGGAAGTAAGGTATCCCGCAATTGAAAAGCATTGTTTGGCCCCGATCTTCGCCGCTCAAAAGCTCGTGCACTACATGCTTTCTCATAAGGTCAACCTAATCTCGAAGTTTAATCCATTGCAATACTTCGATGACTCGTCCAACACTTTCCGGCGGACTTGCCGTATGGTCAATGATATTATTGCAATTCGATATAACTTTCGTGCCTCTTCGTGCCGTAAAGGGACAAGTCTTAGCGGACTTTCTCGCAAAGACACCCTTTGCCGGCAGAATCTCCTCTCAATGACGATTTGCCAGATGAACAAATAATGAGCCTAGAAGACCCTGATGATCGACGTTGGGAATTATACTTTGATGGAGCATCTTCAGCACACAAAGACGAAGAATCGCAAGTGATAGTGCCCGGTAAGGCAGGAATCGGGCTAATCTTTATAACACCGGAGCGGGGGATGTTAAGATACTCCTACCACTTGACGTAACCGTGTACAAACAACGAAGCGAATACGAAGCCCTCATAACGGGACCGGAATTAACTATTCAAATGGGGATAACGTACATCAACATCTACGGGGATTCGCAGTTAATCATTCAACGGATCGCCGGACAATACAGAATTTTAAAGCCAAGACTCGAACAATACTTCCAAGTATGCCATACAAATTGTTGGAACGGATTCCATATGTGACAATCTACAAGATTCCCGAAAAGAAAATGCTTTAGCAGATGCTTTAGCCCGCCTCGCAAAAGAATTTGCCTGTTTGCAAGATGAATCGATAGAAGTGTCGACTCACGGACGTCGAGTCCTATCACAGACTCGACATAGACACAATACACAAATCGAAAAAGAAAAGGAATCAACTGAAGCAAGTGACGTAAAACACGAAAGATTGGCGACATGCCATTGATGGACTACCCGCAAACAGAAAGCTACCAGACGATAGGTCGCTAGCCCATCGTATCAAGAAAAGAACTCGTCTTACGCATTAATAAACAACACACTCGTACGTAAGGTCTTTTGATCAAATGTGGCTAAGGTGCTAAGCGGGTCCGAGGCCCGTGAAATTGTTAAAGAGGTGCATTCAGGACTCGTGGCGCTCACCAGCCGGGTCCGAAGATGAAAATGAAAATTAAAAGACTAGGGTACTACCGGCCCTCGATGATGACCGACTACATGAAAATCGCCAAGAGCCGTCACCAATGCCAAGTGCACGGAGTGGTTCTACACCAACCTCCAAATGTGCTACACCCGACAATTGCGTCGTGGCCATTTGAATGTTGGGGCACGGATATAGTGGGTCCGATAGAACCACCATCTTCAAAAGGACATCACTTCATTCTTGCGGCTACGGATTACTTTTCCAAGTGGGCGAGGCGGCTCCACTTAGAGAAGTGAAAGCACACCACGTGCTACGGCTTTTCAAGAACCGAGTTGTCTACCGCTTCGAAGTGCCGCGCGAGATCATCTCGTATAATGGGTCGCATTCGAAGCACACAAATCAACAATTTTGTCGGGAGACACGGAATCGATCGGCGATACTCAACAATTTACTACCCAAGAGCAAACGGCCTCGCCGAGGCTTTTAATAAAACTCTCGTTCAAATCTTAAAGAAAACCTTGGACGATAATAAGAGAAATTGGCACGAGAAATTGTTAGAAGCCTTATGGGCCTACCGGACAACCTTCGTAACTCCTACTCAAGCTACACCTTACGCTCCGGTGTATGGGTCCGAGGCGGTGTTACCTTTAGAGGTTCAGCTTCCTTCACTCAGAATTGCAGTTGCGAACAAGATCACGACAGAAGGAAACACAAAATTACGACTAGAAGAATTAGAAAGCCTGGAAGGGAGAAGACTTGCAGCGCAACAAAATTTAGAACTATACCAAGCTAAGATGGTTCAAGCCCATGACAAACTGGTCCGCCCAAGAACCTTCAAAGTTGGTGACTTAGTTCTCGTTCTCAAGAGACCTATCCTTGCGCATCGCAAGATAGGAGGAAAATTTGAACCCACTTGGGAAGGACCGTTTGTGGTTGAAGCAAGATACCGAGGAGGTTCCTACCGGCTAGTGAATTGCCGTGGAGAACGACATATGCTTCCGATCAACGGACGATACTTGAAAAGTATTACGCTACTCCGATGTTTCGAAGGAATGAATTCTTCATCCCTAAGAAACACGGGCGAAGTAATTACTTATGATTGGGTCCGAACCCAAAAAATAATAAAATGTGCTAAAATAAATAAAATCATGATAATAAAGTTTTCCTTGTTTTCTTTTCCAAATCAAAATCTCTTTCCCGATCTTATCCCGCTTCATTCTCGTTAAATTTTAAAATATAAGAGAAAAAAAATGTCTTTAATGAACGTTTTCTTAATGTTCTTGTTCTTAGTACAGCCCTCGATCCTTTTCCTTGTCTTTTCACAGTGGAAATGTCGAATGGGCGGTTGGTCCCGAACTTTAAGAATGGCGTAAGCCTCGCACTCGATGAAAAGAGGGTGAAAGATGGAGCGATAATCGAGATTGACTCGGATTTCGCACCAGCGCAGCCTACGATACGAGGAAAGTGACCGGGTCCCGCTGACCGAGAAGAATTGCCCGGCAGACGCGTGATGAAAGTGGGTGGCCCAAGCCACCAATCCGAAGAACAAGAAAAGAAAGGCAAATACCGAAGAAGACAAGAAAATGAAATCCGTAGTTGCTACAGCAGAGGGCGAGGCTTGCGCGCCGCGCCCACGGAGATTCAAGAAGTGCGGAGAGCTACTCTCACAAGCAACGCAACGAAGAAATAAGAATCGCCGTATCCGTAAGATGTTAACAAAACTAGCCGCGGACCGACAAGCAACGAGACAGCTTACTACCGCCAAGCACGTACACTTCGAGGACACCGGTTCACCGAGAACTCGAAGAAAGGAGGCCAGCTCCTAGGATAACGAAAGAATCGGGGAAATCTCCGGAAGATCGAAGAAAGAAGGCTACCACGCCACCGGATAGAACCACCAGGTGATGCATGACCTTGTTGCGAAGCAACCCCGGGGATGTCCCGACAGTGCATCATCCCCGAGGAGCCGAGGTATGCGGGGAGAACGTGAAGGGATTGAACCGTATATCCCACAATATGTCACAAGGCCTCGCCATCCGCAAATCATTCCGGAATACGAGCTCGGAGAGAATGCAGAATGTTGAAAAGAAAACCTTCGAATACTTCGAGAGAATTAAAGGTAGAAGAATCAATATACTCGAGGGCCTCGAGCTACATACGTACGTATTCTCGGAGTATGAACAACAAGAAATCGTGGATTGCATCCGGGATTTGAAAAGAATGGGCCGAGCAGCCGCCCGAGGGAAAACACATACTCGGAACCCCGAGATGGATGCCGTGGAAGGGAAGAATCACAATACAATGCGGATGCTCGCTACAACTTCGCTGAAGACAGGAAGGGAAACCCACCGGAATACTCCTTCATGGGCAAGTGGATCCGATGCCATTAGTCATCAAGAGAATGGTAAAGAGATTGATAACATGGAGGGTACGCCACAAGAAATCGCATACCCAATAGCTGCATTATCAACATCTACAAACGGAGTGATCGCATACCCCCACACATAGATCACTACGACTTTGTCGGACCTTTCCGCACAGCTCTCTTTCCCGAACGAGTGTAACATCATGTTCGGATCCGACCTCCGGATAGCGAGGCCCGGTGAGTTCCGAGGGCCGGTGAAGATACCTTTACCGGTAGGTTCCTTCATGATACCGAAGGGCAACGGAGCGGATATCGCTAAGCATTGCATACCAGGAGTACCGATGAAGCGGATCTCGGCTACTTTCGAAGGATGGACGACAAGAAGACACCTTACCATTTCCAACGTGACTCGGAGCTAGAGAGCCTCCGGCCTTACGAGCTGTGAGTTACATGGGAAATATCACACCTCCAACGTACATCCGGCCGGCATCCTTGCCAAGGATGGCTTGGAAGGTGATGTTATTAACCATGTACCCCACTATTCAGACATGGATTTTTGACAGATGCTTCTTTGATGGATCAACAAAGATCATACATAGTCCGTTTTGAGTCTACATGGATTGTATGAGATGTATTCCAGATCGAGTTGTATGATGTATCTTCAACATGATTGGAATGAAAGTGACCATGTCACATTTTTGGCCTTCACCTCTTTTAGTGCAAATTGATCAGGAAACGCCATTAAAGTTAAATGAACTTCGAACAAAGAACATAAAATAAAAAAAGAAGAATAAAAGAAAACTTTCCTAAAAAAAATCTAAAAATGACGAACACCAAATTCACATGAACATTAAATAAACAATAAAGTAAAATTTGAATCATTAAAAGATAAACAAAATCAACATAAGTGTTAAATCAAATCTCAAATCAAATTCTCAATCAAATTTCGAATCCAATCTCGATCAAATTTCAAATTTGATCTTCCAAGTTTCAAATCAAATCTTAAATCAAATTTCAATCGAGTTCAAACTCATCCTTCTAAATTTCAAATTCAATCTTTCCAGATTTCGAATCCAATCTCGATCAAATTTCAAATTTGATCTTCCAAATTTCAAATCAAATCTTAAATCAAATTTCAATCGAGTTCAAACTCATCCTTCCAAATCTCAAATTCAATCTTTCCAGATCTCAAATATCAATCAAATTCAAATTCAATTTCTTCCAGATCTCGAATCAAATCTCAATCAAATTCGAATTTTTGGGTCGACGATTTTACATCTAAGACTGCACTGCTTTAGGATTCTTTCCCTATTGCACTGAAATACATCGAATTCAAACTTTTGGGTCGAGGATTTTACATCCAAGACTGCACTGCTTTAGGATTCTTTCCCTATCGCACCGAAATACATCAAATTCAAACTTTTGGGTCGAGGATTTTACATCCAAGACCGCACTCGCTTTAGGATTCTTTCCCTATTGCTACCGAAATACATCAAATTCAAACTTTTGGGTCGAGGATTTTACATCCAAGATCGCATCGCTTTAGGATTCTTTCCCTATTACACTGAAATACATCAAATTCAAACTTTTGGGTCGAGGATTTTACATCCAAGACTGCACTGCTTTAGAATTCTTTCCCTATCGCAATGAAATACATCAAAATCAAACTTTTTGGGTCAAGGATTTTACATCCAAGACTGCACTGCTTTAGGATTCTTTCCCTATCGCAATGAAGTACGTCAAATTCAAACTTTTGGGTCGAGGATTTTACATCCAAGACTGCACTGCTTTAGGATTCTTCCTTATTGCACTGAAATACATCAAAATCAAACTTTTTGGAGTTGAGGATTTTACATCCGAGACTGCATTGCTTTAGGATTCTTTCCCTATCGCAATGAAATACATCAAATACAAACTTTTGGAGTCGAGGATTTTACATCCGAGACTGCATTGCTTTAGGATCATTTCCCTATCGCAATGAAATACATCAAAATCAAACTTTTGGAGTTGAGGATTTTACATCCGAGACTGCATTGCTTTAGGATCATTTCCCTATTGCACTGAAATACGTCAAAATTAAACTTTTTGGGTCGAGGTTTTGATATCCAAGACTGCACTGCTTTAGGATTCTTCCCTATTGCACTGAAATACATCAAAATCAAACTTTTTGGGTCAAGGATTTTATATCCAAGACTGCACTGCTTTAGGATTCTTTTCCTATTGCACTGAAATACATCAAAATCAAACTTTTTTGGTTGAGGATTTTACATCCAAAACTGCATTGTTTTAGGATTCTTTCCCTGCAGCAATGAAATACATCAAAATCAAACTCTTGAGGTTAAGGATTTTACATCCAATACCGCATTGCTCTGAGATCTCTCCTCATTGCAATGATTCAATCTGATCAATTCAATTTTCTTTCGAGGTTAAAGATGTTACATCTAAAACCTCGGAATTCCAATTTTCATTTCAAATCAAATCCTCAAATTAATTTCGACAAAACTTCAATCTAAATTAAAACTCCAAACTAAAATCTAAGCTCACACATCAAAACTTAAATTGAAACAAAATAAAATCTAAATCGAAATTCCCCGCATCATGTGATTTGGAATTCACCTCCTTTTCCTTTCCCTAGCCGAGAGTTCGGGGATCTCCAGGTCTCAGAGATATACTCGACACTCCCAACGGAAACTCTTCTACTTCGTCCTAAGTTTGTTACTTGGACATCCGTGTTGGTTTTGTTGATCGCTTTGGTCAACACCAATACGCGCGGTGTGCTCCGTCGACCACCACATCTATCGGGGGTCCGTTTGTTGACCTCATTTTTGATGAGGTCTTTTCTTCTTCTTTTTAGTGCTTAGGATCTAGCCTTAGGCTTTTCCTTTCGACTATCTTAGAGGACTAGAATCGGGACCCACCTTTTAGAAATTCAAACCACTTCTTAACTCCCTTCAAACTCCACAAACTTGACTATAGACCCCTAATCACCTAGAGGGTTGAAATCAAATGTGGAAGTTTAAGGATGAGTTCCTATAGGACTCTTTGGCCTTAGGATCGCCTCCAGGTGGCTCCGATCCGGTGAAGGGGCCGACTTACACACACACTACACTTATACACTACACTTATACACTACACTTTCACACACCCATACCTAACTTGACCTCCCGACTCATGTAGGTGATTCACATGGATGGTCCTTAACCCCTAAGCCCTCGCTAAGAGGGTTAGGAACAACATAGTGAATGCCTCAAATGAGTCCCTTTATGGCTCATGTGGGCTTGATATGGCTTCATGGCTCAACCAAAATGATTTCACTCCACTTACATCCACCCAATCTTTAATTTTCCAAATTTTCAATTTTTGACCCCCGGGACCCTACACCCGCCTAGCCTACCCAAAACCCTTGAAATTACCCAAATTTTTCAAAATTTCCTAAATCACCTAAAATTCCTCAAAATTGATCTTAAACATTTTCACATTACTCAAATTGATCATCCATACCCAAAAATACCAAAAATTCCAAGAAAACCTCCCAATACCCTCCAAATACCCAAAATACCTCTCTTGGCCAAAAAATCCAAAAATTCAGAAAATTCCCAAAAAATTCCAGAAATTCCCAAATATTCCCAGTTTCATTTTGTCCAACTACACCATGGGCCAATTTTGTCAATTTACCCTACTTTTGTTAAAACCCCCAATTTGACCCATTTTAAACCTAAGTGAACCCAATGTCAAACCAAACCTACCCAATTGACCCAAATTCTGGTCCAATTCAGTTCTAAACTTCAATTCAACATTCTTAACACCAATCTAGACCAAATCTAAGTCCAATTTGATTGACATTTGGATCCAATTTCACTTTTGGCCTTAAAGCCCAATTTGGACCCATGACCCAAACCTAACCCAAACTCACCAAATTCAACTCCAATTAACCCCAAATATTTTCTAAATCTTCCTTAGCATCCCCACAAGCAAAACACTAACATGATTTACCCAAAATTTAGACCCAAACCCCACTTAAATTTAACCCAAAGCTAAAAGGCCCATTTTTTTTTGACCTAAACCCAAACCTAACCCAAATGAGCCCAAACCCCAAAATCAAAGCCCAACCAAAGTCAAAACCTCTTTGAAACACTCCCATAAATATTTATCAACATTAATTTTACATCAATTTCAACCCTAGCCCAACATTGGCCCAAATTAGCCCAATTTGACTTACATAGGCCCACTTACCAAATAAATCCAAATTCAAACCAATTCAACCCCAAATCACACCAAATTGACTCCAAGCCCTTCATAGAACATCCCTAAACCAATTATAACACTTATTTGACAAGGTCCTTCACAAAATCTTCACCCAAATGCCCATCCTAAAATCAAAAAGCCCATTCCCCTTAAACTTTCCTAAAAGCCCACTTCACCACATCCAAAGGCCCAAAATCTACCCTAAAGCCCACATGACATCTCCATTTGTCATCCACTTAATTAAATCCATTACCTAAGTCCTAAATTCATCATCAAATAATTCCAAATCAAGTTTCATACAAATTTCCATCAAATTACCAAAAATTCCTAAATTCCATTTTCATGAAATTGACCAAACTTTTTGCCAAGCCAAAGGTGAGCCATGAAGCCATGCATGAGCCACATGTGAGCCATGAGAGCTTTGGACACTCCACCATTCCATATTGGGTAAGAAGAGGGAGGGCTTTCCTTAATCCCTAAAGCTCATTAGCCTTAATCATGTTTCACCTAAACTTAAATTTAATCCAAATATATTTGGATGGAGACTTCTCCATGCCAAACCAGCTGGTCCCTTTGATCCCCACAAGCATCCAAAGCCACCTCGAGGGGTGCACCAAGCCCAAATGGGTGGGTTGACCCATTTAGACTCAAAATTAGCTCCTCCCCCATTCCATCTAAATCAAACCCTTTACACATGTCAAACCTCAATTGAATGCACCAAACCCCAGCCCTGACCCACCTGAACAAGATGGTGACCAATGCCTGGCCGGCCAGCCACCAAGCCGCCGAAAAACACCATGGCCGAGGGCTCACATGTGAGCCCAACTTGGAATTCTCACCTGCTGAGCTGCCCCATCCCCAGTGGCCATTGGAGCTCGTTCTTCTCTTGCGCAAGAGCAGGCTCGATCCCAAGCCCTAACTCTCCCCGGGAGGCCCTCCACCCTCTCCTATTTAAACTCCACCCCTCACGGCCATGAGAGGAGAGTTGCACAAACCTTGTCGAAATCTCGCCAAAATTGTTCCAAACCCTTCTCCACCCTCGGAGCAGCTTGATCCCCGTGTCGATTTGCCCTCAATCCCCATCGATAAAATCCAATTTCTCAGCCGAAATTCCACCCAAAACCAGGACACTTCTCCACAGTGGAGCCAATCCCCAAATTGATTGGTTCTACACCTTCACCAGCACCAAGGGAAGGTGTCCACCGATAAAGCCCCATCTCCGAGCCACCCGAGTTGCTCCGAGCCTCCAAGCTTTGTGATCGGGCTTGGTCGAAATCCAACCTAGACAATTCACTGGACCGAGAGACTTCATCCGGAGCTTGCTAGGATCCAATCGAAGGTGCAACAACTCTCAGATTGAAGCCACACTTCTCTGAGCAAAGGTATGAGCTAATTCTTCATCCCGAGCTTCTAGAGATTCTCCATTTCAAATGCTTTAATTTCACTGCATGATCACCGTATAGATGTGTTCGTCTCTTCAAGACGAATCCATAGAGCATAAGAACATGAAAATCCATTGAGTATCGAGTGAGATATTAGGGATTTAGTGTGGACGGCTCTCGGGTGAGGACACTTGGGGACGATGAACGGATGCCGTCCATTCAATACACGCGCGGACGGACGGCCAGGATCGCGTCGGATCAAAAGACGGAACGATACAGCGGGCCCCGGGAGCACTGAGTCAGATGGCGGTGTCGAATGGGAGCGCGCCACGCGGCGTTTCGGAGCTGCCGAGGTTGATGCGGCGCCGCGTGGATAAATAGAAAATTAGGGTATTTTTTTGATTTATTTAATTCCCTAAACTTCAAAAATTCATAACTTTGTGTAGAAAAATCAGAAAAATAAAATAAAAATACCCTATTGCTCAGTGAACAAAGGAGAATAATGTGGAAAAGAAATCATTCAATTTCATCAAGTATTTTATTTTTTATAATTTATTTAGTCCTCGCATACTTTTAATTCTCCATGCATGTATACAATTCACCATGGCATGAGACCATAGGGCTTTTGAAGCCTCCGAATTTGGGAACATTCCCCGAATTTTCCAAAGTCAGAGGCCATCCCTATGAAAAGTTATTGATTTTTCAAATTCATGTCACTGTTTTAAGTATTTTAATTCCAATAAATAGCATGTTGTGAAATAAATTCTAGGAAAATTTGGTGATGTTCCTTATGACCAGAGGACCCTAGGAAAAATAGGTTTTGAGTTAGTTCATTTAAAACAACCCTAATTGGCTTAAACACTCAAAATGGATCTCTAATTAATTAGAGCTAACCATACATCAAATTGACTTGAAATTAATTCTCCACTGACCTTTAGGATTAGAGGAACCCACCATAAAAATTTGAGGCCAATTGGACTTGGTTAACCCCACTAATTGGGTTGATTAAGCCACTTAGTCATTTTAAACTTTAAAAATTCATAACTTTCAAAATACCTTTCAAAAATTCACCAAATTAGTTTTGGAGCCTCTCTGATATTAGGGGAATCTAAGAAAATTAAAATTTCAATTTTCTAAAAAAGTTGATTTTTAATATTATTTTAATATTTTTAATAATTAAAAAATAATAAAAATCACAAAAATAATAAAATTCACCAAAATGTCACATTTTGAATTTTAATCACTTAGGAACAAACCCCATATTTTTCTTAGGTTTATTTAGTGAGATATTAAATTTTAAAGCTCTAGGGTAATTTTAAAATTAAAAAAATGTATTTTCTAGCATTTGCACTAAAATAATTATAATAAATCATAGAAAAATCAGAAAATTGCAAAATTTGCTTCTCTGATTTCCTTGATATCAGAGAGATTTTTGAAAAATATAAAATTCATTTTTCAACATTTATTTTATTTTTAAATTAATTAACACTTCAAAAATTAAAATAATTATAATAAAAATAATATAATTCAAAAAATCACCAAAAGTGGTCCAAGTGGTCCTCTGGTCATTAGGAATGTCCCCTAATTTTCTTAAGGACAGAAACTTTCCCTTGGTCATGTTATTAAATTTTCCTTGGAAATCTCTATTTTTCACCAAAAATAATTATATAAAAAAATTAAATATAGAAAAATCACATTTTCTCCTCTCATGTCTTTATTGACATATAAGTGAAGTCACATAAAAATTTCAAGTTCATTTGATTTCAATTTAGTGAGTTATGAAATTATTAAGCTTAAAGGGTAAAGTGGTAATTAAAATTTTTAATCCTTAATTAAAACTTTAGGTTTAATAAAAAATTAACAAGTAAAATATTTGATCCTAATCTGATTTGGATGATTGAAATTTAAATAATTAAAGGGTAGAAACCCATTAAACAAATTCTAAAATAATTAAACCTTAATTAAATAATTGATTAAATTTGGAGGAATAATAAAATTGGAATTATTAAAATAGGGATATTATTAGGAAGAGATTTATTCTTTAATTTAAAAATCCCTAAATTAATTATCTTATTAATATTCAATTCTTAATTAAAATGATAACTCAAATTTAAAATATTAAAAGACTTAATCATTAAACTAAAATTAAATTATTAAACTCTTTTAAAATTTTAATTAAAATAAAAAAATAAAATAAAATAAAATAAAATTAAATTAAATTAAATCAAATTAAATTAAATTAAATTAAATAAATAAATCAAATTAAAATAAATAAAACAAACAAATTAAATAACTTAAATTAAATTAAATTAAATTAAATAAATTAAATTAAATTAAATTAAATGAATTAAATTAAATTAAATAATTAAATTAAATTAAATTAAATTAAATTAAATCAAATTAAATTAAAATTAAATCAAATCAAATTAATTTAATGTAACATCAAATCAAACTAAATTAAGTTAAACCAAATTAAATTGAATTAAATTAAATTAAAACTCAATTAAATTAAATTAAATTAAATTAAGTTGAATTAAATATAACATCACCAAAGACATAAAGAATTCAAAATAAATCTAAAATAACTTGAACACTATTCCAAATTAATTGAAATTAAACTAAATCACAAACCATTTGAACACCAATTTACCCTCAAAAGCTTTAGTTATCATAACTCCTAAACAGAATATCAAATGAAATGTTACTTCACCTATAGGATATTCAAATATCCTAGTTCATCGAAGCAAGTTAACAAAACTTGAATCCCCGGACGATTAATTCATTTGTATAATTAAATTCATTTGGACTTAAAACAATCCTAGAAATATTGAAAAGATGTTTAAGATTATTCTTAAGCACTTCCTCAATATGATAGAACATTTATAAGAACAATTGGATTTAATTGTTCTTTGATGAAGAAAATCGTCTTCAAACAAAAACACAAAGAACCTAGACGTCATAGGAAATGACTAGCTATAGGATTAGGAATTTGGTAGAAAACCATAACCCTTCCCTTAGCTTTACCTAGGAACTTGCTTAAATATTCTAATTGTGTTTTAAGTGCGACTGGGATGACGGGAAGACCCTCCAGGTACGCTTTTGTTTTATTGCAATTTACTTTCTTGCAATTTACATTATTGCAATTTATTTAACCGCATTGCACTTACTTTTCTTGCATGATAAACAACTGTTGCATGAAAACTCACACCTTTAGGATAGCCCCTAAAACTGAAACCAAAACTAAATTAAAAGTCATTGCAAGATAAAATTCACCGCCACAACATTTCAAAATATAAAACAACTCAAAATTTAATCACAAACGTAACACAAAACTACAATTACAACTAAATTAAAACGTCCCTGTTGGATGATCGGGAATACCTCGGATGATGTAACCTACGTGTTGCTAACGGGATTTCCCACGGTCTAAATGAAAGTGTGGAACTCATTCGACTGAGTTTAGCAAATTCATCTGGACTAAGTGAATCCGATAAAAATAATGATGCCGGAAGGATGGAACCATGGGATCTTAACCGGTGTCGTTATAATCAACTTTAAGATTTGTTTTAATTAAAATATTGAAAACACTTGGAAATTAAGATTTTCTCTAAACTAAAACACTATTCGCATCTCCTGATTTTTGACTTCTAAAACTAAAACCTCTGCAACAACAAGGAGCTTGGAGCATGGTGGGCAAGACGACCATCGTCGTCGCAAGAAACTTGAATCTACATCGACAAAACTTTCCTAGAATTAAACAACAAAGCAATAGGACTTCGAGGTAGTTCGCCTAGTGCAACATAAATCCTCAACTCTTCGTTAGGCATTTGCATTGCAAATAAAGCCCTAACCTGGTTTTAGGATTCCGAGGTAGTCGTCCGATACGACATAAGCCCTCACATCTTCGAGAGCTATTCGTATGATTGTGTCATACAAATATAAGTCCAAATTAATTAAAATTGGCAAGACCAAAAAATTTAAATAAATATTAGGACTTTCCTAAACTCAAGCCAAACAATAGGATAGTCGGGAAATTACCGAAGTTCGCTTCAAATCTGTGATTTCTCCTACTTTTCTTCCTTTGGATTCTCGAAACAAAATGTTCCAAATTTGATCCATTCCTTATCGAAATTCCAAACTTCAATCCTTTGAGAACTTAAACTTTCAAATTCTTGAGAGCGAATTATTGATTATTATCGAGAGTTTTCTTAGGTGATTCCCGTCACTTAAGATGTAATTAACTATAGGGGCTTGCCCTTATAGGGAATTTTAAAGAACCCAGGTAATATAAACCCTGTTTAATACTTTCATATTAAGCAGTGGAATTTGTCGGCTTATAAAATTGGTTCGCAGACTAAACAGATGTCACAAATCTTCTAGTTTATTTAATCGAGCCCCATCGTCAAGCAGTGTGTTTATTCTTCGGGATAGATACACGGTTTGTGATATGGTGCTCGTTTATATAAACTATTCGGGATGTGAGATCAGTTTGATTTCATATCTTAAAATTTTCAAATTTAAAATTATTTTCAAAAATCAAATACTACTTTTCAAATTATTTATTTTAATTAAATTAAAAATTCGCCGACAATTTCTGTAGGCGACCCCCTTTTCAAAACACAACCTAAAAATAATGCCGACACGCTCCTTTATAACTCGCTCTACTTCTCCTCCTGGATTCTTGAAAACTCGATCTTGTATGCACTTTCTTGCTTGAATATTTTGAAAATATCGTGTTTGTGCTCTCGCATTAATGAATCGAGTTTCGTCAAAATCTAATCGTCGTTTTTGTCGTGGAGCCATTTCTCGATCTGTGAAATTTACAAAATTTTTTTAACTAAACTCCAAAATATTACTAAAAAGGCTTCCCACAACAACTAAAATCCATTTAAATAGATTTTTATGAAATTCTTCCAAGTATTTTCTTCACATTTCAAAATTTTTCAAAATATCCCAATGTAGAAGAAATCAATGGTGAAAATAAAAAATTTTTGCATAGGAGTCAAGCTCTTACCAAGGGAAGATGAAATCCGGTGTCAAAAAGTGTTGAAATCGCTTCAAATCCAAGATCTCTCAAGCCCTAGGTCGGTTTTTGTGAAAATGAGAGGTTGGGGATGATGAATAGTGTTTTTGACTGGTCAAAATATATGTTTTTCGTCACCTCGCTGTCAGCGAGATTTTTCTCGCCGTCGGCGAGCTAATATTTTTCGGAACAAAAAACTCTTGGGAAAAATCCGCTGTAGGCGAGAAATTTTGCTCTATCCTTTGCTGTCAACGAGATCGATCTCGCTGTCGGCGGGATTTTTCTCGCCGTCGGCAAGATTCCAAAAATTTAAATTTCCGAAATTCGTCACTCCTTTTCGTCCTTGATTTGCCTTATATTATATTTCCGATCACATCATTTATTAATTTAATATGAAGATTAGCCACTTATACACAAACAAATTCACACAACACAACAAATTAACTTTAATATTGAAATCCATGAGATGTACAAACTAACATAATTTTAAACTCTATAATCAAACTTCAATTCTCCAATCCTTACTATTAATCAGCATCGCAAACCAATCCACGACACACTAAATGCTGATACAAAACTATGACGCATATCTCAATTAAGTTTGAGATATTCAAATCATCACTCCACACATAATAAAATCTAACTCAAATCAAATAACATAAATACAAACATACTATGAAAATCTTTACTACTACTCTTCAATGTCAGAATCTTCATCTTCTCTGATATTTCCGATATGACGATGATGCACAAATAAGTTATAAAAAGGCCTGAAGGGAAACTCCGAAGCAGATTCTTCAGTGATCCAACCCTTTTGTCTCAGTAAATGAAGAAAGATAGCTTCCAGGTGTCCAGAATGATCAAAGTGTTCCTTCATCCTCCAGTCAATGTGATCAAATAAATCATATATATTGTCGATTAAATCTCTCACATTCTGCAGTTCTTTCTCCATTCCTTTAATTTTCTTCATAAGTAACTCCGTTTTATCTGAAATAGGCCTTGCTATAGGATTATTCTGTGAAGCTCTATCAAAGATAAATGTAATTTCATCATTATTGTCCAAAGTAGGGAACATATCTGTAGGATCAAGCGGCTTCCAAGGTAACATTACCTTTTCCCAAGCTTCATAAGAAACCTGGTACTGACTGCATAATGCAAAAATAGTAGATGGGTGTCCTAGTCCGTGAACTAACCCATGCACAATTAAACCCAATGCAGACTTAACAATTATTGATCCAACATCAATAAGCGATCCATTTTGAATACAATAATTCAATATAGCGCATTCCTTCGAAACCTTGTTTACCCTCATAGTAGGTAACAATTTAGATGAGATGAAAAAGTGCCAGTGCTTTGAGACATGATTCAAAAGTGATGCAGAGAAACTAACATACCCGTCTTCACGCATTTCCCAATCTTCCGGTTCATCAGTCAGATATCGAAATATCTCGTTCATATTATATCGAGAAGGCACAAAATTTGAATAGTGACATACCGGGATATTTTCTATAGAGAATAATTCATTTACTCTTGATGGAGTAAACGTCACCCATCTTCCTCGGACGTAGACATTCCCATTGTTGATCACATGTAAGTTAGAGTAGAACTCTTTCACAACTGGAATAACAACAGCAGATGTAGTGTAACAAAATACCTCCCAGTGCCGCTGTGCGATCGTTTCTTCTATCTTCGTGGTGGAATTCTCTAATCCTCGATTGACAAATCCCCGTTCCTTAATAACTCTTTTCTTTACCAAAACCTTGTTGAATATCCGCTGTGCTTCCGCACTCACAAATTTCCTCCGGTTAAACACTCCAGAATTAGAGGAATCTAAGAATTTGGAGGCCATTATGGTGAATGGAATGAATTCTAGTGAAGAAGGCAGATCTAGAATGATTTAAGAATGGGTTTTCACAAAGGAATTGGTGTTGAAACCATCCAAATCGGCATTCAAAGTATAAATAACTCATCTTTATAACTTCCTCGCTGTCGGCGAGAAGTTTCTCGCCGTCGGCGACTCAGTTATAAAAACTGCCTCCCATGTTCTCGCTGTCGGTGGGACGTTTCTCACCGTCGGCAATTCAGTTATAAAAACTGAATTTAATTTAGGCGCGAATCTCGCTGTCGGCGAGTATCATCCTCGCCGTCGGTGAGATTCCAAAATAATGTCCAATTTCGCTCTAAATCGAATAATTTCTTTTCTCATAATAATGGTTCGAATATGTGATGATTCTTAATAATAATTGAGTAGTAAAGTTTCAATAATATAGACTAACTATTAAGATACAATAAAAATAGATAACTAATATGGGTTGCCTCCCATAAAGCGCTTGGTTTAACGTCGTCGGCCCGACCTAATTTCAATTATTAATCAAGTCGACTAAGCATTAAAACCTCTTTATAGTTAGGTCTTATACCTTCAAAATATGGTTTTAATCTATGTCCATTAACTTTAAATTTATGTCCAGCTTTTGGATCTTCGATTTCTATAGTTCGATATGAAAATATTTGAGTTATGGTGAAAGGTCCTAACCATCGAGACTTCAATTTTCCAGGAAATAATTTCAATCTAGTATTATATAACAAAACTTCCTGTCCTGGTTCGAAATTTCTTTGATTAATCTTCCGATCATGCCATAATTTCATCTTTTCTTTATAAATCTGATCATTATCATATGATTCATTTCTTAATTCTTCCAATTCATTTAATTGCAGTAATCTTTTCTCACAGACTTTCCTTCATATTATAATTAAATTCTTTAATCGCCCAATATGCTTTATGTTCTAATTCAACTGGTAAGTGGCATGTTTTTCCATATATAAGCTTTGTAAGGAGTCATTCCAATCGGAGTTTTATAAGCAGATCCTATAAGCCCATAATGCGATTGTCTAATCTAATAGACCAATCTAACTTATTTAGGTTTACTGATTTTTCTAAAATACGTTTAATCTCACGATTAGATACTTCGGCTAATCCGCTAGTACGTGGATGATAAGCGAGTGGATATCTTATGAGTAATATTGTATTTTTCTACTAGTTTGTGAATGTATTTATTTCTAAAATGAGTTCTCCGTTAGTGATAATCACTCTCGGCATTCCAAATCTAGTAAAAATATTTTTCATCAGAAATTTTGAAACACTCTTAGCATCACACCTAGGTAAAGCTTGTGCCTCAATCCATTTACAAACATAATCAACAGCTACTAATATATATGAGTTTCCAAACGAAGGAATAAAATGTCCCATAAAATCTAATCCCAAAACATCAAAAATTTCAACTTCTAATATAAAATTTAGAGGCATTTCATTTCTTCTAGATATATTTCCTACACTTTGGCATTTATCGCAAGTTTTAATATATCTGTATACATCTCTAAATAGAGTAGGCCAGGTAAAATCCAGATTGTAGAATCTTATAAGCGGTTTATCGATCCCAAAATGTCCTCCAAAATCAGAATTATGACATTTTTGAATAATTGGTTCGGTTTCTTCATAAGGTACACATCTTCTAATAATTAAATCCTTATATTGCTTATATAAATATGGTTCATCCCAAAATAGGTTTTCGTATCATGGATGAATTTTTTATGTTGTTGCAAAGTTAGCATAGGTGGTAAAATATTACTAACTATATAGTTTACTTATATCAGCATACCATGGTATTTTCCACTCATTGATATTATATAGTTGTTCATCGGAGAAAGCGTCTATAATTTCATTTTCAATATCGAGATAATTCATGATTTTCTAATCTTGATAAATGATCCGCAATTTGATTATCGGTTCCTTTCTTATTAACGATCTCGAAATCGAATTCTTGCATTAATAACATCTATCTAATTAATCTTGGTTTGGAATCTTTCTTTTGCATTAAACATTTGATAGCGAGAATGATCGGTATGCACGATACATTTTGTTCCAATCGGATAAGGTCTAAATTTATTAAAACCATATACTACCGCTAATAATTCTCTTTCACGTAATTGTATAATTTATTTCGAGCATCATTTAGAGTTTTACTAGCATAGTATATAACTTTAAAAATCTTTTCATATCTTTGCCAGAAGCTGCTCCTACGAGCATAATCACTAGCATCACACATAAGTTCGAATGGTTTCTCCAGGTTAGGTGAAACTATTATAGGTGCTGCAATTAATTTTTCTTTTAAGAGTTCAAAAGCATTCAGGCATTCGATTGTAAATTCAAATTTCTTGTCCTTTTCGAGAAGTTGGCATAGAGGTTTAGTAATTTTTGAAAAATCTTTTATATAGCGTCTATAGAATCCAACATGTCCGAGAAAACTTCTTACCCCTTTTACCGTAGTTGGAGGTGGTAATTTAGCTATAACTTGAATTTTTGCAGGGTCCACTTCCATGCATTTTTCTGAAATTTTATGCCCTAATACAATGCCGCCCCAACCATAAATTGACTTTTCTCCCAATTTAGAACTAAATTTGTTTTCTCACATATTTCTAATACTTTTTCAAGATGAGTTAAGCATGTGTCAAATGATGTTCCAAATACAGAGAAATCATCCATAAATACTTCTATTCCATTGTCGATTAACTTACTAAATATAGACATCATACATCTCCGGAATGTTCGTTGGTGCATTACATAATCCAAAAGGCATTCTTCGAAAAGCGAAAGTTCCATAAGGACTAGTAAATATAGTTTTCTCTTGATCCTCGGGAGCAATTTGTATTTGATGATAACCGGTGTATCCATCTAGAAAACAAAAATATTTATGTCCAGCTAATCTATCTAACATCCGATGCTAGAAATGGTAAAGGGAAGTGATCTTTCTCGGTGGCGGTATTTAATTTCCTATAATCAATACATATATGCCAACCAGGTAACTTGTCTTATAGGAATAAGATCGTTATTTTCATTGGCGATGACGGTCACTTCTCCTTTCTTAGGAACACGAGTGAATTGGGCTTACCCAAGCACTCGTCGGAAATAGGATATATAATACCATTATCTAACCATTTTAAAATTTCTTTCTTAACTACTTCTTTCATTATCGGGTTTAATCTCCTTTGGGGATCTGCTTTAGGTTTATGTTCATCATTTAAAATAATTCTATGCATACAGATTGAAGGACTAATTCCTTTAATATGTGGTAAAATCCAACCAAAAGTTTTCTTATATTTTTTTAAAGTTTCTAAAAGTTTTTGTTCTTGAGATTCGTTTAATGCAGATGAAATAATAACTGGTAAAGTTGAAGAATTACCTAAATAAGCATATTTCAAATGATCGGGTAATATTTTTAGCTCAAGTTCGGGAGGTTTAATAATTGATGGAACTATATTCTTGTTAATGTTTTCAGTATTATCCAAAAATTCAAATCTTTCCTGAATATAATCTAGTTCTTCATTATTATCTTCAATTAATTCAGTATTTTATTTTTCTAATTTATCTTCTTAATATTCCTTAAAATGTTCTTGTTGTAAATGTTCAAGTATTTCCATCCGAAAACATTCATCATCTTTTTCTAGCACGAGATATTTCATTGATTTTGCGATATTAAATGTAACTTTTTGGTCATTTACTCTCATAGTTAATTCTCCTTTACGAACATCGATCATAGCTTTTCCGAGTAGCTAAAAATGGTCTTCCTAAAATGATAGGAATTTCTTTATCTTCCTCCATATCTAAAACAATAAAATCTACTTGGGAAGATAAATTTATCCACTTTTACTAACACATCTTCAATAACTCCCTTAGGATAGGTAATCGAACGATCAGCTAATTGAAGGGTTATCGAAGTAGGTGTAATTTTTCCTAATCATAATCTCTTAAAAATCGATAGAGGCATTAGATTGATGCTTGCTCCTAAGTCACACAAAGCTTTTCCATAAAATTTTTCTCCTATAGCGCAGGGTATAGTGAAACTACCGGGATCTTTCAATTTTTCGGGAAGCTTCTTCGAATAAAAGCACTACACTCTTCACTAAGTGCGACTTGTTTCATTATCGAGTGAATTTTCTTTTCTTATTTAGAATATCTTTCATAAATTTTACATAATTTGGCATCTAATCTAAAGCTTCGACAAAAGGTATATTGATTATTAATTTCTTTAGTATTTCGAGGAATTTAGTAAATTGTTTATCTTTTTTATGTTGAGCTAGTCGTCGAGGAAATGGTGGTGGAGGTTTTTCAACAGAAATTTTCATAGGTATTAAAGGATGTTCTAAGTTTGAATCTTGTTGAATTGTTTCCTTTTCAATTTCCACTTCCTCTTTTTGGCTTTCAAGTTCTTTTTGAAATTGAGTTTCTAATTCTTTTCCACTCTTTAGTTGTATTGCTTTAATTTGTTCTTTTCCTTGATCTTTAGAATTTATTTCCACATTACTAGAAAAAGTTCCAGGTATTCTATTATTTAGCGCGATAGCTAATATGTCCAAGTTGAGTTTCGATATTTTTAATAGATGTTCCTTGAATTTGTAATTGATTTCCTTGAATTTGTAGTTGATTTCCTTGATTTTGTAGTTGATGACCCATATTCGAAATTAATTCATCCATAGATAATTTTTTATCTTTGAATTGAGGGTTATTGTTATTAAATCCAGAGTGGGTAATTAGGTTTATAGTTTGGATTTACTTGATTAGGTTGATTCATCCATTGTTGATTAGATGTGTTATTCCAATTAAATTTTGGATGAGTTTTCCAACCAGGATTATAATAGTTTGAATAAGGGTTATTAGTTCTATTATTAATAAAATTTAAAGTTTCATAATTAGATTGAGATTCTACGATTTGTCCAGATGAGTTTTCTTCTAAAGTAGGAGAGTAGTTCATTCCAAAATGATCTAATTTCTTAGATATAGCGACAATTTGAGAAGCTAAAATAGATATTGCATCGTTTTCATGAATGTCGGCTATCTTTTTAGGATTTACTCTATCAATGAGACCATTGGAAATTATTTGTTTCCATTTCTTCGATTAGTGCATAAGCTTCATCGAATGGTTTAGACATTAATGAACCTCCGTGACGAGCATCGATGATTGATCTTAAAGATCCTACTAATCCATTATAAAAGGTTTGAATAATCGGCTGATACGGTAGCGCATGATGTGGGCATTTCCTAAGAAGTTCCTTAAATCTCTCCCAAGCTTCATATATTGATTCTCCATCTAATCGACAAAAATAAGTTATATCATTTCTAAACTTAGCGAGTTTTAGATGGTGGAAAATATTTGGATAGAAATTTTTGTGATAATTCTCCCCAAGTTTTAATAGATCCATGTCTTAACGAATTCGACCATATTTTAGCCTTATCCCTTAATGAAAAAGAAAAAAGTCTAAGTCTTATAGCATCGTCGGATACTCCTTGATATTTAAAAGTAGCACGAAAGTTCTAGAAAACTAGCAAGATGTAAGTTAGGATCTTCGAGTAGGTGAACCACTAAATTGATTGTTTTGTACCATTTGGATAATTGCGGGTTTAAGTTCGAATGAATTAGCGACTACATCGGGGTTTTGAATATTTAAATGAATTTCATCCGATGTAGGGTTGGCATAATCTCTTAATGGTCTTTGTTGGTTCATATTTTGAATTTCAGGAATATTCGCCATTTGTGATAAATTTATAATTTGTTTCTTTTGTTTTCTAATTCTTTTAATTGTACGCTTTAATTCAGAATCATAAGGTATTAAATTTTCGTTTCTAAATTTGAGCATACAATTTTAGAATAGATATTAATTTATTTATTATGATTATTTTAAAATAGTCCGTTACTCTAGTAAATTTTTCTTACTTTCCCCTGCAACGGCGCCAAAAACTTGACCCACAATTTTATATTATGATATTTTTAATTTAATTGCAACGACGTCAAAAACTTGACCCCGCTATATGTATAGAATTGTAATTGTTTATGTTGTGGATGCTACGCAAGTATACGTATCGTATCAAGTAATACAGGGCTCTAGTGGAGTCCTGGTTATCGATCCCACAGGGAAATAGAAAATTGAATAACAAATAATTTTAAAATAATAATAATAAAAATAATATACGAAAATTTGGAATTCTAAATTTAAGCGCAATAAAGTAAACTAAGTATTTTAATTAGGTAACTTAACTAAGTAGAAAATTAATACGTATTGAAAGTGCAGGAAATTAAACTAATTGCTAAATAAGTCTTAACTATTCAGAAAAGGTATCTTTCCCCTTTGTTTAGAAATTTAAGTGATTGATGAATTTAAATAGATAATTTTTAAGGTATTTTGACAAATAGGAGCATTCCTATTCTTTACCCTTCGGTCCAGGTGTAAAGAATATTGACTAATCCTATGTTTGATTACTGAATTTGCGGCTAGGCTGGGAGGATACCGACTGCCACTTCAGAGCTCCCACGTTCCCCTCGCCTGAGGGCTAACATCTACACTTCAACTCTCAAACAATAGGACCGAATTGAATATTTTAGTCTGTTACACTAAAATGCTCAATTCTACGCCCAGTGATATTATTTCCTTATTTATTTGCACCCTCCTTCCAAGGCTTTTGAATTCCCCGAATATCAGATGTAATTTTTACTATAGTTGATAATCAACACATTTTAACAAATCAAATGACCAGTTTGAAAGTAAATTAAGTTTTAAGTAAAAATTATCACAATTTATTAATATATAAAAGTACTTCTATTTTTAGTTCATCCAGATCACTTAATTTCATAAACGGGGAGAAAGACTAATAAAGCTACTCGAATGCATGTTGACTAAACTAAGCATGGATTTCATTTAAAGTTAAAAACAATAAATACAAATACTTATCTCGATTTATCCCCAAGCAGACTCCTAGCAGTTCCTTTGACTCTTCCTTCCAGTACAGCAAGACTCACTAAAAACTCACTAACTCACTAAACACACTTAAAGACACAAAATCACACAAAGACACAAAAACTGCACACACACACACACTTAGAACACAAAAATAACACACACTTAGAACACAAAAATAACACACTTCGAGGCTGAATTTCGGCCTCTATATATAGAGGTGAGCAAAGGACCAAGAGGTGTGTAAGCATCTCTTCAAAAAGTGTCCAGGTTCAATGTATCTGTGCCATTTGAACTAGCTCGCCGTCGGCGACGAACTACCTCGCTGTCGGCGAGGTTTCTAGAAGGTCTTCGAACCGCGCTAGCTCGCTGTCAGCGGGATCGGGCTCGCTGTCAGTGAAACAGTTATAAATCCTTCAGAAATGTCTCCTCGTAACCTCGTCGTCAGCGACTCAGCACAAATTTCATTATTTTCTTCCTTTTTGCTCCAAATTCGCTCTTTTTATGATTCTTGCTTTTATCACCTAAATTTTCCATTCCTGCAACAAAATAAAGAAAATACCTTTCTTTAAAGTGCAATTTCATCAAAAATAAGTATGAATTTCTTAATAAATTTTTCAGTGATCAGGGACATATGAGCATTCTTCATCTAAAATATTAAATTCGACATCATAATGGGATGGGTAACATTGTATAAAATTATACCATATCATTATAGCCACAACTATTTTAACATGCTTTTGGAATGAGTATGTAGGTGTGTCTTATAGAATAACCCACTTCTTCTTCTAGACTCCAAATGATTGCTCCGTGACACCATGTAACAAGGATTGACTCCTATTGAACATATTTTCATCTCTCGAATCACTTGGTTGCTTCTCTTAAATTCATGTAAGTGATATTTTGTACGAGGATATGACTTTAAAAACCCTCATTGAATAAGATAACTAACATCCACAAGATAATATTTTTCTGATAGAAGTTAGGCAAAGTGACTTTGTTAGTGACTTTGTAATTTGAAGAAATATTTTAAAGGTGGCTAACATGGAGATGTCATGGAAAAATTATACTGAGGTGACCATGTGATAAATTTGGAAATATTGTTATCATGTGCACTTCTTTCCTAGCCTATCATCACAAAATTGAAGCACATGTTAAAGTCACAAGTTGTCACTACATTTTGTATGGTTTTCTACAACAAGCAATATATGTGGCTTTCTTACTATTAAGAATGAGAGCATCAATATGTGTTCTATCAATTTCTTTTATGCAATCCTACATAATGTAGTAGTTTATTTGATATTGAAATTTATGTGAACTATTAATATATAAAACAATATTGTAATATATATATATATATATATATATATATATATATATATATATATATATATATATATATATATATATCTTACTTTAAGGCATATACCTACAATCATTGGAAATCTCAGTTGGAGTTGTTATGAATGATGTCATAAATGACTTTTATAACTTTTGTGGACAAGCTAACTAAGGTAATTACTTCAATAAAAATGGTACCTACTAATTATTTGTGATGAATGTTGAAATTTCAAGATTGTTGCCCTCGCAAATTTGTTATATAACAATATATATAAGGTTATAGCCAACACTTCCCTTGATGTTGTAGGGATGACACGAGAAGTCTGTGATGAGTTTTAGCTCTTACATTAGATCTAAAATTTATGGGTGACATACACAGCATGTTATGAAATCTTCCTGGATAGCCTGTAAGCAACTCAGGTACTTGTTGACCTCATTTTTGGTGAGGTCTAAACTTCCTCTTAGTACATAGGATCTAGCCATAGAGTTTCTTCTTGACTATCTTAGAGGACTAGAGATGGAGCCCATTACCTAGAAATTTAAACCACTTCCTAACTTTCCTTGGAACCCTTCATAGATGGTTATAACCTCCAAACCACTTGGAAGGATGAACACCAATATGTGAAGGTTCAAAGAGGAGTTCTCATAGGAATGATTAAACTTAGGGCTTGAGTTCTCCACCTATTCCAAAACCCTAAACCAATTCCCCTCTACCTCTTTAGGAAACACACATGGGTGGTCCCAAGCCTCCGGTCTTTAATCAAGATGGTTAGGATCAATATGTGAAGGTTCATAAAGAGGTTGCCATTTGGCTAAGCTTGGTCCAAAGTGGTTAGGCATGGCTAAGACCCATGGTCAAATACCCTAAAACCCTAATCCCACCCTAAACCCTAAAATTCAAACAAAAAATCCCAAAATTTACCAAAACCTTACCCAGATCATTTTAAACCAATAATTGACTCAAAATCACCCAAACCAACCAAAAATAGCTAATTTACCAAAATAACCCCCAAAATGGCCAAACTGTAACAATCCAAATTTCACCTAATTCAATCTCAAAAATCATTTGAAACTTCCCCACATCACCCAATTGTCCAAAATTTGACAAATTTGACCAAATTGACCAATTTTGACCAAATCCTAATTTTACCTCTAAATTGCCAAAACTACAAATCAACTCCAATTCCACTAAATTGATCCTAAATTTCTCCAATTTCAATTATAAGCTCAAATTAAACATATCTAATCCCAATTAAAACTAATTTGAAGTCCAATTAAAGCAACCCCAAACCTTAAATTCAATTTTGAACTAAAACCCCCAATTTGACCATATCTTCAACATTCATCAAATTGAACCCCATAACCAACCCAATTTTCTCAATTTTGAATTTTATACTCTTTATAACACTCCCCTAGGTCAATTTGAACCATCAATTGGATTAGAACTATACTCAAACCCAAGCCAAACCAAAATCCACAATTTTGCCTCAAAATCCCAAAATCCCCAAATTTAACTTCATGATCAATCAAAATGGCCCAATTTCAAATTCACAACAAATTCCAACATTTCTAAATCCAATTTCAAACAATTCCAATCCAATTTGATTGTTCCATGATCAATTTCAAAAATTCAAATCATCATGTGCATGTTTAAAAGGCCCATCCCCTATCCATTTTCAAAAGCCCATGACATTAAATTTAAAAGCCTGAATCAAAGCCCATATGACAAAATCCCTTCTTTATCATCTCTTGATAATTAAAATTACCCCATCATGGCATCAAATGAGTCATGCCATGGATGTACATGGCACATTACCAAAATTAGGCAAGTTGACCCTTCTCATTTAAAATTCATAAAATCTTAAATACCATTTGCATGAAACATCCACATAACCCTATGCATGGCATGACATGTCTCATGGAGCCATCCATGGGCAACATGAAGCCAAATTTGCCAAATTTGGCAAGCGGAGGTGACCACTCTACCTTCTCCCCTTCACTTGAACTTACCCTTTCATGATACATCTAACCCACTCCCCATGCTTAGGCCAACTATTTAACCTCACTAAAACCTGCTCAAGGGCCTTAGGATCAATCTTAAACACTTTTGGCCCAAGTTTAGCCAAGTGACCAAGGGTTTAAACCCAAGATAGCCAATTTAACCCAAAACTCATCTCTCCATTGGATTTTCACCTTGGAACCATGTTAAACCCAAATTGATTCCACCACCCAAACTCTCTGTCTCACTTGACACTGAGGGTGACCTAACCCTGGCCAGCCAACCACCCCATTCACAGGAAACACCCAGCACGAGAGGAACCAAATGGCCAAAACTCAAAATTAAATCCTCTGAGCTGACTCAACCTGATTGTCCACTGGAGCTCTTCTTCCCTCCACCTAAGTAGCCTCCTTGCCACCTCAACTTGCCCTGAGGATAGCGACAATTGCTCATATTTAAACACCACCCTCCACAGCCTAAATAGGAAGATACACCCATCCCTAGCCAAACTTTGTGAAACTTGTCCCAAAATATTCCCACAACCTAGAGAAGCTCAACCCCACCATTTTCTAGCCTCCCTGACCTCTGCCTGAGCTCAATTTCTGAGCCTAAAATTATGTCGAAAATAGGACACCTCTCCAAACTCCACAAAATCCCAAATTGATTGTTCCATGAGCTTCGCCAGAGCAAGAGAGCAAGCTCCTCAGCTAAATCCCCATTAATTGGAGCCTCTGTACTAGACTTCCATCAAGAGATGCCCACCTATAGGAGGAAGTCCTAGTTATACCACTCACCAGAGCCAATCAACACATTTAGGAGGTGCGCCAAACTCCATTGAAGCTTCTCCAAGCATCTGATTGAGATGTCCCATCTCAGACAAAGGTATGGATCAAATTAACCAAATCTGAGATTTTTATAAGATTTTATGAAGAAAACTTGCAATCCATGCTTGATTAACCATATAGAAAGGTTCGTCTCAGTTAGATGAAGCTCTAGAAACAAACCCCTTGCAATTTGGTTGAGAATCAAGGGAGAAATTGGGGTTAGAAAACGTGCGGTTTACGGGTTAGGGTAGTTTGGGATGATGACCTGGAGCCGTCCAATCACACGTGTATCAGATGGATGGCCCAGATCGCACCAAACAGAAGGATGGAATGTGAACAGCGGACGCATGGCTGCTGACATGGATGGTGGCGCCAAATCAAATGGCGATTCGTGGAAAGTTCAGAGCCACCGTGGTTTAATCAGCGCTTACTTGGATAAGTAGAAAAATCTGATTTTCTGGATTAATTTAATTCAGTTAATTTCAAAAATTCATAACTTGGTGTAGAAAAATCCTAAAAATAAAATAAAATACCTTATTGCTCAGTAAAAAGAGGAAAAAAAAATTGAAATAAATTTGAAATTATTTGACTTATGTTTTATTTTATTTAATTAAATATAGTTAATCATATTTAAGACATAACTCACTCCAAACATTTCACCATGACATTAGATTTGGAGAGCCTAAAGACTCTGTGGTTAGGGATCATTCCTAATTTTTCCAAGGTCAGAGGGCATCTCTAGCCAGAGATCCCTAATTTTTAAGTTAATCACTTCTGCTTTGGTATAAAATTATAATAGTTAAAATATTAATCAAAAAAATGTAAAACTTGTTTTTGGTAGATTCATTGGGGTCCGAGGATCATAGTAAAAATATAAAATGAGCTTAAATAACTAAGAATGACACTAATGTTAATTAGCTCATTACAATTATTTAAAAATCAAATAATTAAAATAAAAATGTAAAAATCAAAATAATAATTCTCAACTTAAAAAAAAAAGTAGAGGAGCTCCCCATAAAAAATTTAGGTTAATGGGAATTAATTTACCCACAAATAAGAATTTTTAAAGTTAAATGACAATTTTGGAATTAAAATAATTATAATAATTAAAATATAAGTAAAAAAATCATGAAATTGGATTTGGAAGCTCATAACAACTAGAGGAACTTAAGAAAAATAAAATTGGATTTAAAGCAAAATTTTCACTTTTAAACTATATTTTATTTTTTAAAAAATTTAAAAATATTTAAAAATCATAAAAATCACTAGAATATAAAAAATCATCAAAATGTCATATTTGATCTCTTGATTACTTAGGAGCAATTAAAATAATTTTCCTAAATCTCTGAGTGAAGATATTAATTTTTAAAGACTTAAAATGATTTTTAAAGGTTAAAAATGAATTTCCTTAATTTTGCTTTAAAATAATTCCAATAAATAAAAAAATCACAAAAATATTAAATTTCTCTAGATTCCTTGAACTAAGAGAGATTTAAGAAAAATATAAAACTTAATTTTTAACTTTAAAAAAAATTTATCTTTAATTAATACTCAAAACAAACAAATAATTATAATAATTAAAATAGAATTGAAAAATTATAAAAATTGGCTTAAATGGTCTCCTAACCTTAGGAAAAACTCTAATAATTTTCTTAAGGACATATATTTTAGCTTGGCTAAGTTATTGAATTAACATGGGAAAATACCAAATTTTGAATTAAAATAATTATTAAAGAATAAAATAAAAATTAGAAAATTACATTTTCTCCTCTGATATTTTAATTGAATCATGAGTAAGGTGACATATAAATTTCAAAGTCATTTAAGTTATATTTAAAAAGTTATGAAGTGATAAGCCTAAAAAAGCAAAATGGTAATTTTAGGACTTAAGCCTTAATTAATATTTAGGCCTCACTAAAGGGTAAATGGGCAATGAATAATCTTAATTGAAATTCTTAGATGATTGAAATATAATGGGTTAAGAGGTAGAAACCAATTCACCACTTTTCCACATTAAGGGTAAATTTGTAAAATCCTCAACCCAAAAAGTTTGATTTTGATGTATTTCAGTGCAATAGGGAAAGAATCCTAAAGCAGTGCAGTATCAGATGTAAAATCCTCAACCTCAAAAAGTTTGATTTTGATGTATTTCGGTGCGATAGGGAAAGAATCCTAAAGCGATGCAGTATCGGATTTAAAATCCTCAACCCAAAAAGTTGATATTGATGTATTTCAGTGCAATAGGGAAAGAATCCTAAAGCAGTGCAGTATCGGATGTAAAATCCTCAACCCAAAAAGTTGATATTGATGTGTAATTGATTTTGCAAAGATTTGTAGTGTTGATTTGAAGAGTGTGGAATTTTGGTGTTTCGAGAATTTCATGAAAGTTGTGAAAGACTTTCATGGAAGGGAATGGATTAGGAAGGAATATGTAAATGCTTCATATCCCATTCAAAAGAGTTGATGGAAAGTTGCTGGTTTGGGTTGGATACAATTCCTCGCCACTAGATCCGAATCAAAAACCTCGTGGCTCCGTGTCAATGGAATCGACAGCTTCCATCCCGGACAAGGAGAGAGTAGAACGGATTGAATTTCGATTTGGAAGGTTGAGTTTGAATTTAATTGAGATTTGATTTGGAATGCTGGAAAAAATGAATTTGAATTTGATTGAGATTTGATTTGGAATTTGGTTGAGAATTTGATTTGAGATTTGATTTAACATTTATGTTGATTTTGTTTATCTTTTAATGATTCAAATTTTATTTTATCGTTTATTTAATGTTCATGTGAATTTGGTGTTCGTCATTTTTTAGATTTTTTTTAAGGAAAGTTTTCTTTTATTCTCTTTTTTTTATTTCTTTTCTGTTCTTTGTTCGAAGTTCATTTAACTTCAATGGCGTTTTCCAGATCAATTTGCACAAAAGAGGTGAAGGCCAAAAATGTGACATGGTCACTCTCATTCCAATCATGTTGAAGATACATCATGCAACTCGATCCGGAATACATCTCATACAATCCATGTAGACTCAAAACGGACTATGTATGATCTTTGTTGGTCCATCCGAAGAAGCATCTGTCAAAAATCCATGTCTGAATAGTAGGGTACATGGTCAATAACATCACCTTCCAAGCCATCCTTGGCAAGGATGTCGTATGGATGTACATTGGAGGTGTGATATTTTCCATGTAACTCACAGCTCATAAGGCGGAGGCTCTCTAGCTCGGAGTGCAGCTGGAAATGGTAAGGTGTCTTCCTGTCGTCCATCCTTACGAAAGTAGCGAGATCCGCTTCTTGGTACTCTGGTATGCGATGCTTAGCGATATACCGCTCCGTTGCCCTTCGGTATCATGACGGAACCTACCGGTAAAGGTATCTTCAATGGCCCTTGGAACTCACACGGGCCTGCTATCCGGAGGTCGGATCCGAACATGATGTTACACTCGTTCGGGAAAGAGGCGTGCAGAAGGTACGACAAAGTCGTGGTGATCTATGTGCGGGGGTATGCGGTCACCTCGTTTGTAGATGTTGATAATGCAGCTATTGGGTATGCAATCTGCGGCGATACCCTCCATGTTATCAATCTCTTTACCATTCTCTTGATGACTAATGACATCGGATCCACTTGCCCATGACGGAGTATTCCGGTGGGTTTCCATTCCTGTCTTCCGCAAAGTTGTAATGACTTCCGCATTGTATTGTGATTCTTCCCTTCACGGCATCCATCTCCGGGGTTACGAGTATGTGTTTTCCCTCGGGCGGCCTGCTCGGCCCATTCTTTTCAAATCCGGATGTAATCCACGATTTCTTGTTGTTCATACTACGAGAATACGTCTGTATGTAGCTCGAGGCCCTCTAGTATATTGATTCTTACGCACTCTAATTCTCTCGAAGTATTCGAAGGTTTTCTTTTCAACATTCGCATTCTCTCCGGCTCGTATTCGGAATGATCGCGAGATGGCGAGGCACAGTGACATATTGTGGGATATACGGTTCGATCCCTTCACGTTCTCACGCATACCTCGGCTCCTCGGGGATGATGCCTGTCGGGACATCCCCGGGGTTGCTCTGCAACAAGGTCATGCATCACTTGGTGGTTCTATCCGGTGGCGTGGTAACCTTCTTTCTTCGATCTTACGGGATTTCCACGGTCCTTTCCGTTATCCTAGGAGGTGGCCTCCTTTCTTCGGGTTCTGGTGAACCGGTGTCCTTGAAGTGTATGTGCGGCATTAGCATTGTCTCGTCGTCTTTGGTTCGTAGCTAGTTTTGTTAACATCTTACGGATACGGCGATTCTTATTTCTTCGTTGCGTTCTTGTGAGAGTAGCCCTTCGAACTTCTTGAATCTCCGTGGGCGCGGCGGCGACAAGCACTGCCCTCTGCTTCGTAGCGACTACGGACTTCATTTTCTTATCTTCTTCGGTGTTTGCCTTTCTTTTCTTCTTCTTTGGATTGGTGGCTTGGGCCACCCACTTTCATCCTTGTACGCCGGGCGGTTCTTCTCGGTCAGCGGGACCCGGTCACTTTCCTCGTCTTGTAGGCTGTCGGTGCGAAATCCGAGTCGATCTCGATTATCGCTCCATCTTTCACCCTCTTTTCATCGAGTGCGAGGCTTACGCCATTCTTAAAGTTCGGGACCAACCGCCCGTTCGACATTCCCTGCGAAAAGACAAGGAAAAGGATCAGGGGCTGTACTAAGAACAAGAACATTAAGAAAATGTTTATTAAAGACATATTTTCTTTATATTATATTTTTTGTATTTTCGAATTTAACAGGAATGAAGTAGGATAAGATCAGGGAAGAGATTTAGATTTGGAAAAGAAAACAAGGAAACTTTATCATCATGATTTTATTTATTTTATTGCATCTATTATTATTATTATTATTATTATTATTATTTTTTTTTGGGTTCGGACCCGATCATAAGTAATTACTTCGCCGTGTTTCTTAGGGATGAAGAATTCACTCCTTCGAAACATCGGGTGGCGTAATACTTTTCAAGTATCGTCCGTTGATCGGAAGCATATGTCGTTCTCCACGGCGATTCACTAGGCTGGTAGGAACCTCACGAGTATCTTGCTTGACCACGAAACGGTCCTTCCCAGTGGGTTCGAATTTTCCTCCTATTTTGCGATGTGCGAGAATAGGTCTCTTGAGAACAAGAACTAAGTCACCAACTTTGAAGGTTCTTGGGCGGACCCGGTTTGTCATGGGCTTGGACCATCTTAGCTTGGTATAGTTCTAAATTCATTCTTGTTGCAAGTCTTTTCCTTCCGGGCTTTCTAATTCTTCTAGTCGTAATTTGGCGTTCTCTTCCGTCATGATCTTGTTTGCAGCTGCAATTCGAGTGAAGGAAGGCTGCACCTCTAAAGGTAACACTTGCCTCGGACCCATACACCGGAGCGTAAGGTGTAGCTTGAGTAGGAGTTACGAAGGTTGTCCGGTAGGCCCATGAGGCTTCTAACAACTTCTCGTGCCAATTTCTCTTATTATCGTCCAAAGTTTTCTTTAAAATTTGAACGAGAGTTTTATTAAAAGCCTCAGCGAGGCCGTTTGCTCTTGGGTAGTAAATTGTTGAGTATCGCCAGTCGATTCCGTGTCTTTTGACAAAATTGTTGATTTGCGTGCTTCTGAATGCTGACCCATTATACGAGATGATCTGCGTGGCACTCCGAAACGGTAGACGACTTGGTTCTTGAAAAGCTGTAGCACGTGGTGTGCTTTCACTTCTCTAAGTGGAGCTGCCTCTGCCCTTGGAAAAGTAATGCGTAGCCGCGAGAATGAAGCGATGTCCTTTTGAAGATGGTGGTTCTATCGGACCTACTATGTCCGTGCCCCAACATTCGAATGGCCGCGACGCGATTGTCGGATGTAGCACATTTGGAGGTTGGTGTAGAACCACTCCGTGCACTTGGCATTGGTGACAATTCTTGGCGATTTTCATGCGGTCGGTCATCATCGAGGGCCGGTAGTACCTAGTCTTTTAATTTTCATTTTCATCTTTGGACCCGGTGGTGAGCGCCACGAGTCCGAATGTACCTCTTTAACAATTTCACGGGCCTCGGACCCGCTTAGGCACCTTAGCCACATTTGATCAAAAGACCTTACGTACTGATGTGTTGTTTATTAATGCGTAGGACGGAGTTCTTTTCTTGATACGATGGGCTAACGACTATCGTACGGCGGTTTTCTGTTTGCGGGTAGTCATCGATAGTTTGTCGCCTGATCTTCTGTGTTTTACATCCTTTCTTATGTTGATTCTTTTTCTTTTTCGATTTATGTATTGTGTACATGTAGTTGTGATAGGACACGACGTCAGTGACTGACACTTCTACGATTCATCTTGCAAACGGGCAAATTCTTTTGCGAGACGGGCTAAAGCATCTGCTAAAGCATTTTCTTTCACAGGAATTTTGTAGATTGTCACATTTGGAATGCGATTCAACGATTTGTATGGCATCTTGGAAGTATTGCTCGAGCCTTGGCTTTAAAATTCTATCTTGTCCAGTGATACGTTGAATGATTAGCTGCGAATCCCGTAGATGTTGATGTACTGTTATCCCAATTTGAATAGTTAATTCCGGTCCGTTATAAGGGCTTCATATTCTGCTTCATTATTTGTACACGGTTACGTTAAGTGGTAGGAGTATCTTAACATCCCCAGCTCCGGCGTTATAAAGATTAACCGATTCTGCCTTCACGGGCACTATCACTTGCGATTCTTCGTCTTTGTGTCTTGAAGATGCTCCGTCGAAATACAATTCCCAACGTCGATCATCGGGGTCTTCTAGATTCATTATTTGTTCATGCGGCAAATCGTCATTGAGAGGAGATTCTGCCGGCAAAGGGTGTCTTTGCGAGAAAGTCTGCTAAGGCTTGTCCCTTTACGGCACGAAGAGGCACGAAAGTTATATCGAATTGCGATAATATCATTGACCATCGCGCGAGTACGCCGGAAAGTGTCGGACGAGTCATCGAGTATTGCGATGGATTAAATTTCGAGATCGGGTTGACCTTATGAGAAAGCATGTAGTGCTCGAGCTTTTGAGCGGCGAAGATCGGGGCCGAACAATGCTTTTCGATTGCGGGATACCTTACTTCCGTCGGAAGTAAACGACGGCTTAAGTAGTAAAGAGCATTTTCTTTACCCTCATCATTGACACAGGCTAACGGGGCTCGAGAGAGTCGTCTAAAGCCGCGGTGTAAAGTATCGTGATCTACACTGAGGCCAGAGCTGCTAAGACGGGAGGTGTCATTAAATATTGTTTAATGTCCTCGAAGGCTTTACGGCATTTCTCTTCCCGAATAAATTTGGCGTCCTTTTTAACTAGTGCGAGAAGGTGACACTACACGACAAGTTTGAGATAAAGCGTCGAAGATATGCCGACTTCCTTGAAAGGATCGTAGTTGTTTTAAGGTTTTGGGAGGCGGCATTTCTAAGATAGCTTTAATCTTTTCGGGTCGATTTCAATTCCACGATGTCGGACAACGAATCCTAAGAATTTCCGGAGGTGACGTCGAAGGCGCATTTTAAGGGATTCATCTTAAGGTTAAATTGTCTTAATCGTTCGAAAACAATTCTCAAATCATACGAGTTGGTTTTCCTTTACTTTGCTTTTGATGACCACATCGTCCACGTAGCATTCGACTTGATTGTGGATGAGATCATCAAAAATTCTTGTCATTGCTCTACGGTAGGTTGCTCCTGCGTTCTTCGATCCGAATGGCATCCTTTGTGTAGCAAAATACTCGATCGGCGTTACGAATGCTGTAAGCTTTTCATCTTACTGGAGCCATTTTTATGCGGTTGTATCACGAAGATCCATCCATGAATGAGAATATTTCATGTGTTGAAGCAATGTCGATCATTAGATTGCAGGATCGGTAGAGGGAATTCATCTTTTGGACATGCCTTGTTTAAATCTGCGAAATCCGCACAAATTCGATACGACCATTCTTCTTTACGTGACACTACATTGGCTAACCAAGTCGGGTATTGTTCTTCGCGGACAAATTTAGCGTCTATTAGCTTTTTAACTTGGTATGACTTGTTGTTCGATTTCTAGACGCATTCTTACGGGACCTTGTCGGCTGGGACGAAGTAGGATCCACTCTAGCTTATGGTGCTGACCTGCGGAGCTAATCACTGGCATCTCGTCATAATTCCAAGCAAAACAGTCTTTAAATTCCATTAATAATTTGATTATTTCTTCGGAGTCTTCTTTGTTGAGTAAGGAGCTAACAAAGGTAGGTACTAGGCTCTTCGCTAGTACCTAAGTTAACTTCAGTTAACTCATCATTGTAGATTTGATTTCTTCTTCGAATTCGGTGGAGCGTCTCCAATTTGTACATCTTCGAGTTCGTCTGTAGTTTCCATGCGGTTTTCATTGGATTCGCAAGTGACAACCAAGCAAAATTCGGTATCGTCGGCGATCTACTTGTGCGAATCCGAGTCCATACTTTGAATTGGGTGGACGACGGAGTTATTCCATAATTTTTCAAAATGTTGTGATTGGCCTTTTGTCCATTGTCGAGGTAAGAAACCACGTTGAATTAAATTTTGAACACGGGGAGAGTACCACTCGAAAGGTAATTCCATTAATTCGATGAAGTGACATCTTAGTGTACATTATTTTCGGTTTTGGAGGTAGAAGCACCACGGTAGAACTTGATTGGCCTTGCACCGTCGTTACGTACTTCTTTGACCACCATACCCTCGATCTTGTTAGAATGGATCGGGGTTAGGGTCATAGTATGTACGTAGTGGTTAATCTTTTCGTACATTGATTTGTATTCTTCGTTCTTCTCATCTTCGAGAGAGATCTTGAATTGCGGCTTCTTCGACTTATTGTCGCTTGCTTCTTGTTTGATTTCTTTTTCTTCTTCAGAACTATCTTCCCGATCGACATTGATGGCTGGTTTCCTGCATCCCAGTGTCCTAACGTCTCTACCACGGCCTCGTCCCGGCCTCGACCTCGGATGCGAGTTGTGGAGAAACCTTCACCATCTCGCCGGAAGGGAGTGGTGAGTGAGCTGTTGGACTAGAACTTCGAGGTTCTTCGTTGTCACTGAACTTTCTTTGCTTCATTTGTTACGGTATCTACGGAGAAGATTGTTTTCTTTGGCGGTGCATAATAAGTGCTGCGTCTTCATGGATTCCAATCTCATGTACGGAGAATGGTTGCAAGTCACCTTTGATGCCTTGTTCCCCTCCATCGTAGTATTTGATGCAGCGATGTAGAGATGATGGTACCATCCTGTTTTCATGTATCCATGGTCGGCCAGATAGAGCGTTGAACGACGTTTCCGAATCGATTATGTGAAATTTCGCGGTTGTCTTTGCTAAGTCACCGGTCTTCATTAGTAGCGTTATTGATCGAGGGCTCTTTCTCCTTTACGGTTGAATCCTCTTAATAACATTTTGTCGGCCTCGAGCTCACGAGCATCGATTTCCAAGTATGCTTAGTGTTCGAAGACTCATTATATTGATTGACGCTCTGGATCCACCAATACTGCGGAGAGTGTAAACTTCCCGATTATAGCGAAATGTACAACGGTCGGTTGTGATCTGCTTGTCCCGAGTAGTAGGTCATTGTCCGTGAAGGTAACACCTCGTTGTTCCTTTAACGAGCAAACCTCATCTAAGGAATCTCCAGGCCATTTGAGTTAGCGAATTTACGGATCGAAGTAAGGCTTTGATCGAGCTTCTCTCATCTCCTTTGATAAGATGAGAGCGTCGTAAATGCTCGGTTTGGCCGGTAGTTTCCTAAGATGGGCTAGCACGTTGTAATCCACTTTATTTCCATGTGTCTCGGCTTCTTCTCGAATGGGTATTTCTTCTGTGAGGGTTGGTTCTTCTTGAACGACCACACGCTTTCCTTTGTCTTTTGGACCCATTCTCGGAGGTAGAACTCTTCCACTTCTTAAGTTGACTTCGTAATTTCTTCGAATCTAGCGTTGAGCTTGTCGGTGTCTCCTCCTGAATCGGAATGACGGGCTCCTCCGGATTAGCTTCGAGTACGAAGGTTCTAACTCTATTGTAGTTGGAGCTCCTCGAAACTCGCGAGATAGATTCGTTACTTGTTGAACTCTCGTAGCCTCCTTGATGGATGTCTTCTTCGTTATTTTGATCGTCGAGATCGTGTATGATTTGAGAATTGTCGTTGGTATCGAAATCGATGTCCGGATTGTCGCTAGTTACGTAATCGTTAGAAACGGTCAAAACGTAGCCAACGCCATCACCCTTATCATTATATGATCCCACCGAAGTGAGCGGATAATCATACAAAATCGAGAGGTTCGAGGGATTTCTCCCCAGAATCGGAAACAACTATCTAGGATAAGCGGCCACTAGTCCAGCCTTAGGAGTCTCGGTCCTCTCTTCTTCGTCGATTTTCTTCTTCTCTTCGATCGTATCTGTTGAGGTGGTTCTTCTATCGCAAGTGATAGTACCGGCTTAACGGGTCTCGAAGCTACGAATTGAAGCTCGCACGAAGCGGTTTGGATGCTTGTCTAAAATCTTTTCGAAGACCTCGTCCGGGCGGTAGTCCATCCATCGTCGGTCGTGTAGGGATGCTATCGGAATGATGGGATCGAGTTGAGATAACATTGACGGAACCTCCTTTACGGGGTTCCTTCATGTACTCCTTCGGGATCGTTATATTCCCTTTCAGAAGGTTGTCGTTGAGCCAACTTTTGAAGGTAATGCAATCTTCTATCTTGTGCCCGAGCATGCCAGGTGGTAGGGGCGAAAGTTGGGATCACCTTTCTTGTTGACTTCCTGCTGGTCTTTTAGGCTGCAGCGATTTGGAAATGCGGAGTCTTCATCGGACTACGGAACATTTTCGACCTTGCTTCATTCTTGAACGGATATTCTACTGCTCGAAGCTCCCTCGATGTACGTTGCGGACGAGGCGGTTGTTCATCTTGTGGAGATGAGTGATAGGCTGGGTCGGGGTTCTTGGTGGATTCATTGTGGTTCTTTGCGGCCGTTACGGTGGTATTTGCATCGGTTGCTTGCCTTTGTCAGCTGCTTGCAACGATCCGGATTTCTTTTCAAAAGTCTTCGCGGGCTTTTGCTTGTCGAGTCTTGTCGGCGAAACTTAATTGCTTCGCCTCTTCTTGCGAAGCTTCCGGCCTTGCTTAACAACTTCTCGAAAGTCTTAATAGTGAATCCTTTGAGGAGAAGTGCTTATCGGGCCGTGAATGCTTTTAAGTAAGATGCTGATTGCATGTTGTTCTTGCGGTTGTGGTTCACACTTCATGCTTAAGTTTCTCCATCGAAGTATGTAATCCACCAAAGTTTCGTTCGGCCTTTGTTTCTCTACCACTAAATCACTTATAGTGATGTGGTGCTTGAGCTCCGGCGAATCGCTTGATGAAGAGGTTCTCTAGCTGCGAGAACGTCTTCTACGAACCATTTAGTAATTACGCATACCGGTCGAAGGCGATCCACGACGAGTGGCGACGAGGCGTCGGAAGAGCGATGCATCGCTCCGCCCAGGCATTGCAACAGCGGCACGAAAGTGTGCGACATCTTGTCGGGGGTTCCCGGTTCCGTCGAAGGTCTTGAACGAGAGGTGGTACGAAGCCTTTCGGGTATTGGACGGCGTCGAATTCTTCGGGTAAGGTCTGCCGTCCGAATGGATGTCCCGTTCTTCGATTGTGCTTAAGGCTTCTCGCTTTCTTTGTTCCACGAGTTCTTGATATCCTTTTCGGGGATCATACTTTGTGTTGTATCCTTTTTCGGTGATCATCCCAGTTGACGGATGTAATCTCCTTTCCTCCGTCTCGATGTGAATGACCTGCGGGGGTGTCTCTCTTTGTGGTTGCATTTGACTGCGGAGAGTGGCCGGAGGCTACGGCCATCTCTTCCATCCTTTTCGCCATTTGAGCGATCGTGTCGTCTTTCTCCATGAAGTTGCCTTCTCATCGGTTCGGCTCCTCTCTTTCTGCGGTACTGCGGGAGCACCTTGCGAGGCGATGAAGCTCGTGTTTCGACCATGTTGATTTCTGCATATTCGTCGTCCATGAACTTCAGATGAATCGATCTCGTCTCCGAACTTTTCTTCTCTTTCTTTTGCCGATCGTCGGATATCGGTTCTCGACTTTTCCATGGCATCTTCTAGCGGGGCTTTTCGTGCGTCCTTGCGGTTGTCGTGCGATAGGCTGTAGGGTCCCCTTTTCACGAGTCCCCTTTATCGCGGTAGCGCTTTCTTGATTCGAGTCTCTGGCGAGACTTTCTTTCTCGAATCTGTTGTTTCGATCTCAGCTGCCCGGTAGTGGGACGCCATACCATCCTTCTAGCGGCAGAAGGTCTAGGACCGGATGGTACGTCGGCCAAATGCTTTGGAAGGTGGTATCCTCCCTAATACTGTAATCTGAGACGACGACGGTGCGGACTAGCCTTCATTCTTTTACTTGGCTTTTACGTCATGATGGCGGGTTCTACTCGGGGCCCGAGACGGGATTTGGCGGCACCCGCCCTATCCTTCGTAGAATCTCCGATACTGGGCGAGTTTTCCTTCTTTGCTTAACTTTTCTACCAAAGTTTGCGGTCGAAGCAACGACGTAGTTCTAGTCCTTTTCTTGCGGTATCGTTGTAATATGCGGGGTGAGGTAACGTGGCGGCAATCTTGCGAACATTTTCCTCGTCTCTGCGGCGGAGAGGGGATGGAACTTGCTTCCTCCCAAAAGTGGTATGTAGTCGGGCGGCGGTGTATATTACGGTAGCGGTGTATATTCGGGCGGTTACGGGATTTCCTCGGGAAAGCGATTTCGGCGGCTACGGCTTCTCTGGCGATCCTTCTGCTCATTTCTTCTTTGGGTCCTTGTCGGTGATGGAATCTTTGAAGCTGGACCCGATTTCGAAAACGAGAAGGTCTTACGGGAAGATGCGTACCCTCCACGGTAACGGGTTTACCATAATTCGGATTTCTTTCCCCTTTGATTTGGCGAAGTCGGGGTAGGTGCGAAGCAACTAGACCAGGTGGGGGTAGTAAGAACGGTCCTCTTGCGGACGGCGGTATTCCTCCCGGTCGGGATCCTTTGCGGGGAGGAAACTCTTGGGTCGACCTAAGGTTGAATTCGAGCGGCGGCTTCTCGGCTTCGGATACCTTGTTCGTCGGTGCGAAGAGGGAGACGTCGGTGATCTTGACATTCGTGTTTTCGAATCCTTGTCCGAATCGGATGATCCCATTGTCGGGCGGCTCATCCTTATAGACGGCGAAGTCCGGTCCATTGGTGAAGGAGAAAATCGGCTTTGGGGCTTCCATTTACGGGGTAGATTCAGGTTGTCGGTCCGAGTTATGCTTCTTTTCTTTAGGACGAAAAGAAAGGAATTGAAAAGAGTCGAACACATTCTTGTTCATGTATTTATAAGAAGGAATCATTTGTTAAAAGAATCATTTATTAGAGGGTTCGTTTATTTAGAACGGAATGTTCGAAAGGTGTAGAGAAGGTAAGGAATCCGATTCGGAGTTGGAAAGGAAAAGAAAGTCTTATGCGAGACTTCTCGACTCGAAGGATCACTCTAAACTAACACCTGATTGGGAGTCCGCCCCACCTCGGAAATGAGGTAAAAGGATCTCGGAACCTCTCTGTTTAGGGGTGTCTAAACGGTGGCTCCTAAATCACGAGAGAATGTTGGCTATACTTGTTCACGGTAGAAATGAACATAGTATTCCAACGGAAAGAAGGGTAGTTTGATCCATTAAGGACATGGATGCACTACTAGATTTTTGAAAGCGAATTATACGATTATAATGGAGAGAGGAATTGTCCCACGTAGTCGCCAGAAATTTGTCGGCATATTTTTTAGGTTGTGTGTTTTATTTTGAAAAGGTGGTCGCTTAACGAAGTTGTCGGCGAATTTAAATTTAAATTTAATTTAAATATATATATATTTTGAAAAGTAGTATTTGATTTTGAAAATAATTTTAAATTTGGAGGTTTTAAGATATGAAATCAAGCCGATCTCACATCCCGAATAGTTTATATAAACGAGCACCGCACCACAAGCCGTGTATCTATCCCTAAGGATAGACACTACTGCTTGACGGTGGGGCTCGATTAAACAAACTAGAAGATTTGTGACATCCGTTTGGTACGCGAACCAATTTTATAAGCCAACAAATTCCCACGCTTAATATGAAAGCATTAAACGGGGTTTATATTACATAGGTTCTTTAAAATTCCCTATAAGGGCAAGCCACTATAGTTAATTACATCTTAAGTGATGGGAATCACCTAAGAAAACTCTCGATAATAATCAATAATTCAGCTCTCGAGAATTTGAAAGTTTAAGTTCTCGAAGGATTGAAGTTTGGAATTTCGATAGGGAATGGATCGAATTTGGAACATTTTGTTTTGGGAATTCAAAGGAAGAAAAGTAGGAGAAATCACGGATTCGAAGTGAACTTCGGTAATCTCCGGCTATCCTATTGTTTGGCTTGAATTTAGGAAAGTCCTAATGTTTATTTGATGTTTTGATCTTGCCGATTTTAATTAATTAGGACTTATATTCGTATGACACAATCATACAAATAGCCTCGAAGATGTGAGGGTTTATGTCGTATCGGACGACTACCTCGGAATCCTAAAACCGGTTAGGGCTTAATTTGCGGTGCGAAATGCCTAACAAAAGGTTGAGGATTTATGTTGCACTAGGCGAACTACCTCGAAATCCTATGGCTTGGTTGTTTAATTCTAAGAAAGTTTCTGCTGATGTAGATTCGAGTTTTGCGACGATGATGGCCGTGCTTGCCCACCATGCTCCAAGCTCCTTGTTGTTGCGGAGGTTTAGTTTTAGAAGTCATAAATCGAGAGGATGAGAAAAGTGTTTTGGTTTAGAGAAAATCTTAATTTCCAAGTGTTTTCAATATTTTAATTAAAACAAATCTTAAAGTTGATTATAACGACACGGTTAAGATCCCACGGTTCCATCCTTCGGCATCATTATTTTTATCGGATTCACTTAGTCCGGATGAATTTGCTAAACTCAGCTGAATGAGTTCCACACTTTCATTTAGACAGTGGGAAATCCCGTTAGCAACACGTAGGTTACATCATCCGAGGTATTCCGATCATCCAACAGGACGTTTTAATTTAATTGTAATTGTAGTTTTGTGTTCATGTTTGTGATTAAATTTTGAGTTGTTTTATATTTTGAAATGTTGTGGCGGTGAATTTTATCTTGCGATGACTTTTAACTTAGTTTTGGTTTCGGTTTTAGGGACTATCCTAAAGGTGTGGGTTTTCATGCAACGAGTTGTTTATCATGCGAAAAAGTAAGTGCGATGCGATTAATGAAATTGCGATAATGTAAATTGCGAAAGTAAATTGCGATAAAATAAAAGCGTACCTGGAGGGTCTTCCAGTCACTCAAGTTGCACTTGAAACACGATTAGAATATTTAAGCAAGTTCTAAGTAAAGCTAAGGTAAGGGTTATGGTTTTCTACCGAATTCCTAATCATATAGCTAGTCATTTCCTATGACGTCTAGGTTCTTGTGTTTTGGTTTGAGGACGATTTTCTTCATCGAAAGAATAATTAAATTTAGTTGTTCTTATAAACATCCTATCATATCGAGGAAGTGCTTAAGACAGAATCTTAAACATCTTTTCAATATTTTAGGATTGTTTTAAGTCCGAATGAATTTAATTATATAAATGAATTAATCGTCAGGGATTCAAATTTTGTTGTCTTACTCGAGTGAATTAGGACATTTGAATATCACTATAGGTGAAGTAACATTTCATTTAATATTCTATTTAGGAGTTATGATAATAAAGCTTTCGAGGGTAAATTGGTGTTGAATGGTTTGTGATTTAGTTTAATTTCGATTAATGGGTTTAAATTTGGAATAGTGTTCGAGTTATTTTAGATTTATTTTGAATTCTTTATGTCTTTGGTGATGTTATATTTAATTGACTTAATTTAATTTAATTTAATTTAATCTTTAATTTAATTTAATTAATTTAATTCAATTTAATTTGGT